>CM026432.1:6424969-6988824 GCA_014871385.1 Ceratodon purpureus | reverse complement strand
GGGGAGGCTCGCATCCTGTCTCGGAGAGCGAAATTACTCAGGCGGGAGTTGGCGTACGCGAGGCGGATGAGTTGGACGAAACTGCCATGTCCATGTCAAATCCACATGCGGGAGGCGGAACTCACTCTCGACTCATACGGAGATGCCTGAGGGATAATGGAAGGCATGTGTGGTTCTATGGAAGGACAGAGGTATGTCTCATATTTTCCTTCGTGTGTTGATGTGGTGCTCATATGTAAGATTAACCACGACAACTCAGGAACTCGAATTCTGAAAATTCACTTAGAGCCTTCACCTTCCATGCACAGTAGAAGAACACAATACCGATTGGTTGATGCTATGAATTGGGATATCGCATGTCATGAAGCACCTCCTGCCTAACAGTCGAAGATGTTCTGTTGTACCAGGGATACGAGGACGACGACTCCGACGTCGAGTGGGAGACCACATTACGTGGTACTATGGAGCGCAGGCGAGAATGCGTCCAAACGCACTACGGCGGAGGGATTTAGACCCGGGGATTGATGTGACGCAGATGGTAGTCGAAGCTCATGATATCGTGGACAGAATTCATGAAGAGGTGATGGTGGACCAGGTTCATGCTGGAGAGCATCCGAGAGGAGATCCGCACCAACAGAGATTTCCGAATGGAGTCAGCGACGACTTAGGGCAGGAGAACAGAGCATCACCCGTAGGAGCAGGTCGGGGTGGGGGGATTCCTAGTCCGGAGAGAAGCAGTGACTCGGCAATCCCCTTACGCGAGGAAGGTAATTGCAGCAGGTGAAGACGGCCGTGACATCTCCGATGCACCGTCAGTCGACGTTTCTGATGATAGCTCTGGAGACGAGGGGGCGCACCAGTGGGGAGACTCTGACGACGAGACAGACGCTTCCATCGCGGCCCTAGAGGAGGCAGCGACTACTCCCTTGTTCCCAGGATCAGAATACTCTAGCATGGGAACGACGTATGTGCTTCTAAGTAGTGGAAAGCTGCACGGCTGTTCCGACGTCTACCTGGATGAGCTATTCCGGACCTTAAGCACTACCATTCTTCCTAAGCCGAATACCTTACCCAAGACTTACAGAGAGGCATCCGAGTACTTGAGGAAGTTGGGCCACACTTACAAGTCAATCGACTCCTGCCCCAACAATTGTTGCCTGTATCGGAAGGACCTGAAGGACGCTCGTGTTTGTCCACATTGCAGGGCTCCGAGAAAAAGAAGAGCAGGGAGATCAGAAGTGCCGTTCAAGGTTACGAGGGCCTTCCCTCTTACTCCGCGACTCAAACGGATGTTTCGAAGTGCTCTTCAGGCAGCTGCAATGACATGGTGGGCGACCCTCGCAGTCACGGACGGTGTGATGTCTCATGTCTCTCACTCAGCGCAATGGAAGTGGATCTCGGAGAGATTTCATGCAGAGTTTGGCCATGACGATAGAAACGTGCGAATGGCTCTTGTTACAGATGGATTCAACCCCCACGCAGACAAGAGGAGTACTTACTCTATATGGCCTATTCTCCTCATGAACTACAACATTGCACCGTGGCTTACGACGAAGAATTATTTTATTATGTTGGGGATCCTAATCCCGGGTCCTAAATCCGTAACAGCTGATTACTTCGATATCTATATGGAGCCACTGATTGAAGAACTCTTACATCTTTGGGAAGAAGGGGTGTACTGCATGGATGTCGCCCGTTATAAGGAGTCGTCTCATTTCATATTGAAGGCGATGATCATCTGGACAATTGGCGACTTCCCAGCCTACGGCGTTTTAGCTGGTTGCACAACCAATGGGTTCGTTGGCTGCCCAGTGTGCGGGGAGGGCTTTAGATCACGGCGTTCTAAGGTTTTACACAAGAACGTCTTCTGTGGATGTGCCCGCAGGTTCCTTGTTAGGGCAGACCATCCCTTCAGGGGCGACAGTTCAAACTTCATAGATGAGGAGCACCGAGTGGCCCCTACTCCCGTTACCGGAAGTGAAGCATTGCAGAGGGGAGAGGAGCGTGTCAGGTGGCTTAGAGAGTATGGAAGACCGAAGGAAAATGACCCCGTCAGAAGGCACGGCATCAAGCGAGTTTCCTCACTATATAGGCTTCCTTACTGGAAGGTAAGAGTGCCACTGAGCCGCCCCTGATCCTTGTTTACAGTCTGCACATGTTGTCTTCGACGTCTCGATATTGTGTGGCTCCAGTGGCTTCATGTCATGATCACTTGGGACTCTATGTCTAGACGTCGGGGTGATGTAGCTGTCTTAACATATGTCATTGAAGTTTAGCCCAGCCTTTTTTTTCGGTGTCGATAAACTTGCTGGTGAATGGGGTTCGAACTACCAGGCTCTGTCCACCGGGACTTCTAACCATTCATTTAGCGTATGTTGTTCTCTTAGATAGCGTATAATGACTGCTGGAATTGGATTATATGATCATGCTGTTCGACGACATGAATTGCACATGTCGATGCTCACCTGCGCATGATCTGGTACTGTGTGACCAGATGAATATGTAGCAGACTATGTTTCTCGGTGCAATGGTCAGTCGTGCTTGCTGATCCCCCATTCTTATATTTTCAGCTGAAGTCTCACAACTTTCTTCATGGTGCTGTGAATAGGAACTTCCAGTTAGGCACACACTCGACGTCATGCATGTGGAAAAGAATATAGCGGTTACAATTACTGGATTTTTACTCGGTGAAGAAGACACGATAGCCGTGCGAAAGGACCTACAGGATCAAGGGGTCATGCCTAGTCTGCATCTTGTGCGGGATGAGTTAACCGATAGCTACCTGATGCCGCAGGCACCCTACGTTCTTAGCCCCGGTGAGAAACGACGAGTCCTACAGACGATCAAGAATGTTCAAACACCGACTGGTCACTGTTCGAACTTGTCGAAGGTAGTTAACTTGGATAAAGGGAAGTTCCAGTTCATGAAAAGCCACGACTGGCATGTTGTTCTAGAGGAGGTGTTACCTGCCGCCTTGAGAGGGTCGCTCGCAGATGGACCTCGGGTAGCTGTTATTCGACTAGGGCACTGCTTCAAGAAGATTTGCGAGAAACAAGTAACCGTGAGTGAGCTCCCGAACTTATTGAACTACATTGCCGAAACTTGCTCTCTGCTGGAGATATACTTCCCACTGGCGTATTGGAATATAATGCCCCATCTCGTACTTCACTTGCCAAGGGAGCTTTACTGGTGCGGGCCCGTTCATGCCCGCTGGATGTATAGCGTGGAAAGGTACTTAGGTCACTTGAAGAGCCTCGTGCGTAATAAGGCCAGACCCGAAGGATCCATTGCCCAGGGTTATATGTATACGGAAGCCATCGGATTCGTCACAGAGCATTTCCAAATGTATCCAGGAGTTGCGAGACTACTCTGGGACATGGAAGAAGACGAACAGGACGCAGGGGAGGTGATGGAGGGGCAGGGTCGTGAGCAATTCTGGGACGACATTGAATTGAAGAAACTTCACGAACATGTTTTGCGTCACTGCGTCCACACGGAGGACCTCTATAGGTATGCTACCCTCATGCGTACTGTTTGGGTCAGTGTCATCGCATTGGTGACTAAATAAAGAGTGCTCTAACTGTTATTAAAACGAGTACGTAGAGTACTGTTTAACTCTACAGCCGTTTCTGTTGCAGTATTTTCTCAGAGGAAAGAAGATCGCTTAGGGGTCGCAATCCAAGGAGACTCGTTCCATTCGCAGACTGGATCGAAGAGAGAGTGCGTCAAATGGGAATCGATGGTCATAACCCCTCTCCAGATCTGGTGACTATGTCCAGACTTCCGTCTCCGTACGTAAAGCATCATAACTCGATGTGGGCTTTCGGCTACCACTTCAGAACTGACGAAGAGGACGGGAAACAACACGTAACCTTCGACGCTGGAGTGGCAGCCATCATAAACCAAACCTGCCGTTCTTCAGTGTCGGATGTGAACCAAATTGAGTCGGAGCTCCTTTATGTAGGAATTATTAAGGACATACTGCGCGTTGACTACGGACATTTGAAGTTCAACGTATTGAGGTGTTCATGGATCAAGCCTGATCTCGCAGGGGAGCCGACAATCAAAGTAGACCAAGACGGTTTTTGGCTCGTAAAACACGCTGCTCGACAGAGTGCAGACGTCGAGCCGTATCTCATGGCCGCACATGCCCGTCAGGTCAGTTAATCGACGCAATTCCCTTTCATTCGTACAGTCTCCCAATGTTTGCATTCCGGTCTAAGCTGAACCTCTGAATTGCATCATGAGCATCGTATCACTTATCACAGTCGTCATTATGGACTACCCAATGCCGAACAGGTTTATTTTGTCGATGATCCATACAATGAAGAATGGAAGGTTGTGAGGTACAAGGAGCCGAGATCACGGCGGGTCACTGATGGGCTACCAGACGCTTCTCTTAGCGCACCAGGTCGGACCACTGCCACCGAGCTTAACATTGCTAGAGGACAAGGCGAGGCTGCAGCTGAGCCTCAGAGGCAGCCAGTACTAGAGGCCGACGTGGTGCATGTCATGGCACACGAAGAGGTCGACGAAGAAGCAGCTTACATGCAAACGGACCACATCCATTCCGATTCAGAGGACGACATCCCCAACGACGAGGCAGCAGTTCCAGTGATTCCCGTACCTAATGCGATTGACGATGCATAACTCTAACGAGTTTGAAATGCCATCAGCCCTTCACGCAGAGCTTGAACTCGGTGTTACTACGGCATTCCCTAAGACATTGGTACGTCAATTCAGCGAATGAATCCTTCATTACAGTCTCTCACAGCATTCTGCAAACTGATCAGTTGAGGTTACTCTCTGAGGTCAGTAACTGAATAACTCCCCAAAAGTTTTTCCGCAACCTCTATATTCTAGGTTCTGTTCAGAGAAATACCGTGTGCTTCTCTGGCCATGGGGCATCAGTAGGTCCACGGTTTAGTATATCCACATCCCTCTTAGGTAATATGTTCACACGTCCAAACTGAGTCAGAGGCTCGTCCCATGTACTGACTTGTCAGAACTTGCTTCACGTACGAGCCAAGGTTCTGACGGAGGACGGTCATGTCACCAGCACCGGACACTGAGTAGGCGGAGCCTCTTTCACCTGTCACAAAATCTTAGCCTGTTTGTCTATTCAGGAAGTCCATCTAATCAATCATAATCCAGAGGACGAGTACATACGCATGTCAGTTCCAGCCGTTTCGAGTCCATTCCATCAAAGTAGGCGTAGGTCATGCCGTCATGGGGCACTGAAGTAGACATGAGTAGAACGCATAGCATCCCATCAGCGAGGCGGCTCCTTCTAGTTTCACATGTCATTATTCTGTCACCTCTGGGCTGTAATTAGCAGCAGTCTGCCTCGCTGTATCGTCAATGAGTGGAAGGTGTTGTGGAGAATTGACAGGTTAGTGACACAATGACCATCGTGGCGTATCCACACCCGTCACGCATTGGATTTCAGCATCATATTATGACAGGGAGCAATAGATGTGAGGTGACTACCAGCCCCAATCAATTGTCGGCTGTCTTCTAGAACCCTAATTTCCTCAGAATAAAGCGAGTCGCCTGAGAGATGGAGAGGCGGATGCTCCTCAATGCTTCCATCGCACAGGTGGGCGGAGCCTCCAGAGTGCGAACCCGTCGACTGATGCTTTCTGGCGTCTGTGTGCTAATCCACTCCTTCCCCGGTGCGTGCGAAGCAGAATCACGGGCTTCATTACTGAACCAGGTACGCGCTTCCATCTATGATATTATGTTCCGAATAGTATTTCCATGTGCTTGTACCATGCTGACTTCTCCATATCTTGTCGACGGTCCAGACGCCCTTCTCCTCCATATTGTGTGTGTTTGAATGACTCGTAACCATTTCATCCTCCGAATTTGTTGGGTTCTCGTTCCTCTTTGCTGGAGTTGTGTAGTTAGTGCGCCTTTTTTTTATTTACAATGGAATAGAATTTAACCCTTGCTGTCTCGGCTATGGAAGACTTAATCAATATGATGTCTTCTGTATGTCTTCGCAGACATGGCCATCGACAGCCATGACATTCCACGGAACCCTCATCGGGGATCGCCACGATGGTTTTTCGTGGACAAGAAACTGAATAACTACGGATACTTGCCGGGAGCCCCGAGACGCGACCGGGACGCACTTCCAGACATAGTCGTGAACGAGGAGAAGTGTGCGAAGCGATGGGGACCAAAGCAACACGGCAAATTCTGGTACGCGCGGCCAGGTTCGAGCGAGAGTCCGAGAATGATACAGAGGATTGAGAGTCTGTACGAGGTTACCCACCAGCGCCCAATGGGGAAGCAGCGCTGCATTGGACTCGCCTTTGCACGGGGACTGATTGCAGAGAAGCTCGGGCACGCAGTGGATTGGGCCTCCTTTGCCGCCAAGCAGTGTCAGCGGGGGGGGCGTCCGTTCATATCCTTAGAAGAGCTGAGAAGCAAAACAAGACGGGAGTCCGGTTGGTGGCCACGGATTGAGGCGTCGGAGCTGAACGCGAATGACTTGGAGGGGGCTCCGGATGACTGGGAGGTTAATAGGCATCCTCGGCAGATGAACATGAGGCTCATCAACGGCTACGACTTGAAGGATGCCTTGCCAACGAGGCCGGACACCGTCGTCTCCCCACCACTGTACGGGCGAGTGGTTCATATCGGAGGTCAGCCCCCCTACCGTTTCCCTTCAAGTACCTTGAATATGAATTCTACTCCGCTACTCTGACATGAAATTACATTGTTCTGTACTGAAATAGATGCTGGCTGTTTGTACATAGTGTCGTCGCATGCAGACAGTGATACTGCAAGCTCTGGGAGTGACTCGTCGGAGAAGATAGTTAATAACCACGGTGAGTCTCCTGTCATCCATTATGTACGCTGATGTTCAATCCAGTGTTAGTTAAATAATCCTACAATTGGAGGACATTGTGCTTGGTGGAATCCACTACGTCTGCCAATCATTAGAATGTATCGAGGCGTGTGGTCCAATTCGTGCAGGTACAGCTCCACTCTCGGTTGAAGAGGTCCAATCCGCGGAAGTACCACCTATTGCAACACAAGGATCACCAATCGTAGAAGGAGGCAACGAGTGGGACAGCTGCCCCGTGTCACCAGGACCAGGTACTATTATGTACTCCAGAAATAGCCTCGGTTTAGCTTGTTAGTAGATTTGAAGATATAACACTTAAGTGTTTAGTCGAATAGAAGCACTTTTTAACTTGCTAATGGGTGGCCGTCAGCAGTTTCTCCTGTCGGTGGTCGCCAGGTTGGACGATCCACATCGGACTCTGATTACGAGCCGTCCGACAGGCATAGGACTGAAACGAGTATCCACCCATCCGCCGGCGTGGAGCGCGACCTCGAGGACATTGTTAGCGATGAGGATGTCCTCGGAGTAGACATCTCCGACCGTGTTCACGCCGAATGTGAGTTTTCAAGAGTTCCCCTGTCATTGTCTCATCCTGAAATTGTAGTCGAGAAGTGAGACACCTAAACCTTACTGAACCTATTCGACTTCAGAACCACAACCCGTCTTGATTTTTTTTTTAATCTCATGCGACGACGTGGGCTTACTGTACCTCTGAATTTTGCAGTGGATCACTGGGCCGTGGAGGCTGGATTCTACACAATCGAACCCGAAGCACAGTTGACCTTCCTCCAAGAGAAGGAGACGGAGTTCAAGAGAGAGTCGAAGAAGCGGAAGGCGGAGGAGGAGGCACAGGAAGGGTGGCTTACGAAGATGAGATGGAAAACAATTGACATGGCTTTTCCACCTGAGGGGAATGAGGCGTCGCAGGTGCCGGATTGCAACATCGTAGTGGACAAGTATGTGGCGGATTCCAACGTTTCTGTGAAGTTCTCACCGCTGAGGTTCCAGCGACGTCCACTATTACTCCCTCGCGGTGAGCGATCTATCACCTTTCACTTACATAAGGATAATCTCTACTGCTGAGTTGCTTACGTACTCATGAATATATATAACGTATCACTTTTTGTGAGTGCTGATAGTCGTAGCCATGTCTCCTGTAACAGCAGTTACACTTATAGAATATCTCTGTACTACGTGTGTGAATTTGACGCAGAGGTTGCGGCTTCTGGTTCGGGATCGGGAGATTACGATGCGAATGTTGGAAGGAATATGGGGAGCATCAATATCGGGGACACCGATAGCGACTGATGTGTTCAGAATTGGAGGGCTTCAGTAATAGTATGAGTACTGGGGGGTTTTGGTCTGTACATAAATCATTTTGATGCACATCCGGACGGGCTGATATAGAGCTTTAAAATGAACTTGACGACTGCCGGAGAGTTAGTGTGATCGTAAAGTAGGTGTGATCGGAAATTAGGTGTGAGCTTAACATTTTCTTTGAACTCACTCGGGTATCATGTGCGTGATTGCACCGGACTGAGCGTATCCGCTATGTGGTGCACTCGTTACATACTTCTATAATGGATAATTGAATTTCGTTTCTATCTTCGTATTACTACAGGCCCATGAATTCCACTGCTTTTTCTGTGAAATGGCGTGCTTGTCATGTACTGGACTGGATGTGGTCGTTCAAAGTATTAGGAAAAAAATTGCATCCCTCAGACGTCTATTTGAATCTAAGTGACGACGCGGTACAACTACCGTAATGTGGATCAACAGTAATATCATCAGGAAAAAAAGCGTACTGTACACATTGAGGTCATTCTCCCACATGAAGCACCGGGCATCAACCGGCACCCGAGTCACCCCAACGAGGACGACCTCGAAATCGTGGGACCTAAAATTCCCGGCGTCTTGGACCAGTAATCTCGTAGCTATGTCGAGGGAGGGTCGTAATTCATACGTGGCTCGCGCTTGCTTATTACCCTGTCCGAGGTGGTTCCACCCAGGATAAATCCAGTACCATCGCGCATCCTGATTCGATGTTCAGCCTTCCAAGGAGTGGCCCACACCGCCCACACCGGCGACCACGCAGGGAAAGACAGAAACCGCCGGAGGAGCGCCTAAGCCGCGACCCAGCCCTTACAGTCCGGAGTGAGAAACGACCACTTCGCTAGTAGTGCGTGCTCAGCTCATGCACTCCCGCTGCTCTTGATCAACTCGAAGCCTGACTTGCTGGATATCAGGTTGATTACTAGAGCTGCACTCTTTATACGCTTAAGCAACCCGACTCTCTGGCATAATCCACTTAACTTATTCCTCTCAAACACTTTCGATCGCGTGGCACGATGCAGACATCCGCGTCACAACGTTCGAAACGTGAAGCGCTGCCCGAAGACCTTGGAGGCCACCCCCGTTGACATGTTCCGCCAAAGACATCTACATTGTATTCACTGTGTCTGAAGGGTATCAGATTAATACCTGGGCTAGCATACACGGAATCATTCTGCCAAGCTTGACTTAGGCCAAAATACGAGGACGAGTCTCACCTTATTTTATCACTACGACGGGATCCGATTCGCTCGTATTTCCTCACGTGGGTTACGGTAGCTTGAAAACTGAGGCCATTTTCGGTGTTGCCCTGATATACTTGCAGAATATCTGTATTTACGAAAAGCTGATAACCAGTAGAATCACTGTGTGGAACATGGCAAGCTTTATTTCTAGTTGCGCAACGTGCATGAAATTACGAATGCAGCAGTGTCCCAGAAAAAGCAACTGTCATACCGCCTCTCTGTTGTCTACGGTACACGGATCTATCAACTTGCACAGTTTTTAAGGCGAAGGAACCTAACTCCAGGTTCCTTCACCTTGAGTAATTTCTTTGAGGGAGACTTGTAATATTAAATAAATCATTTAAGACTTTCACGAGGTAAGATAATACTCCTTGTCATGGAGATACTCATTCCTTTGGAAATTTCGTCCTTGCCAAAATGAAATTAGGAGTTTCTAAACACACTACATACTCATGTCTAGAGAGGACTTCCTGAACTACCAAAGTAAATTGAAGAAATTGCCGATATAGTGAACAAATCCATTTGTACTGGACAGTGGATGGTTATCTTTCGGAACTGTTTGGGCTATCCACATCTGACATCATCACTTATTCCTGGAAATCAGGATGCTGCTTGAATCCGCTTTAATACAGCAAGAGAACAAGAACTTGAATACGTATGCTACATCCACAATACGCTTGTCTTCCATGTCCACAAGTCAGCAATGCCAAATGTACAGTCAAGTCGTGTTCAAGTAACTTATATCCATCTCCAAGCTTCTCCGCCTAGGCCCGGTTCTGCATTGGGGTCTGTTCCTGGTCGCTCCCGTTGTACCTCATGTTCCGTACAGCACTGATGAAGAGATATCCCACTTGCCCATTTTTTTAATTTTTCACAAAACTGAACCAGGCAAGAGTCATGCCGCAGATCGTTTGTACTCACACTCCCCACTAGTCTACTCATCCATTTACCTATACGAAACATAGCATTGATGACCCCTAAGCAAGAACACAAATACCACCTGGATCCGGACAGAAGCCTACAACTTCAATAATGCAGTGCTCAGATCTGCAATCTGAACTCTACCCACTTGTTTCAAAAGCCAACAATCAAACACACATGCAAAACAAAGAAGATCAGAGAGGCCCTTCTCTCGCCTGCTGCATTGCACATGTGACATGACATAGTCACGACGTAAGTTGAGAGGTGCTCGAGCTGTCTGCAAAAGTCTGTTGGGTAGGTAATACGTCCAAGCCGGTGCACTATTTGCACACGTTTTTCCTGTTCGTGATTCTGCTAATGTCCATTAAAGTACTAATGCCAATGATAGTGGATAAGAATTCTAACCTCGTCCACATTAGGTAGTCAGACTGGACTCACAACATTACACTAATACACAGCTGGGAGAGCCTGGACCATCTGCCAAAGTAGAGCATCTGGGTCAGATTCTTCACTGTAGCTAATAGCTAACATTTAGCATAAGGATAAGGGTGGGTTACTGTTTAAGAGGCGTTCCTCATGGGCTCGTCCAGATTAATAATATAATAATCATAAATTCGTAATATAATAATTAAAATAAGACTATTTAGGCTTGAGTAGGTTCTTAAATCGATGTGTATTTAGTCACTACGAATGTTGTGCACATGCCTGAAGTACTACCGGCCACAGTGATGTACTCCTCCAACGCCTTTCATGCTTTGAGATTCTTAAAAACACTTGTCTCGGAACCTTAGCTCGACAATTTGCAAATCTTCCGTCCGCCCATCATCCCATGCTTTGCATGTTCTGAGGTTCTTAAAATACTTGTCATAAAATCTTGGCTTGAGAGTTTTTAGATATGCCAGTGCCAGAGTTCAACAGAATAGTTTACTGATCAATAGATCGATAATCTATCTGATAAGAGAAGTTAGAAACCGAATATATATTCTCAAATTCGAAGGTCATTTTGAGAGGAACATATTTGTGGTGTATTGCATGCTGATAAAAAGAATTTGGACTTCACTGCTTCCTTCAATGGCACATCGATGATTACTTTTGTGTGTTCCAGTATTTGATTATAATTATACGCTGTTTTGGTTTCGAAATTGTGAATTCAGCTGCAGACAGACACACTAATTTCTTCAAGTCGTGTAGTGAAGCGATTCTTTATAAACGAAAAGAATAGCACTCATGCATACACAGAAGTTAGGGCTCAGGGTTCAGGGTTTTAAGGGGATAAAGTTTAGGATCGTTTTTTAGCAAGTAGTTTATCAGAAGGAAAGTTAAGTGATGCAAAAATCCCGCATGCCAGAGGTGTTGAACCTTGACTTATGGCCTGTTTTATCAGTGAAAATTATGCACGAAAGATCTCATACCCTCTGCAGAATTACGGATTGGCAGCATATGTAAGACTTACAGTGAGTGAGAACGGAATTTTCTTATATGAATTGAGTAATCTGATTTTTAATTTGGACAAATGGTAAAATTGTGTTGCCTTGGTGATTGCTCCAGGGGATCCTGCAGCTTGTATCTTGTGCTCTTAGTGGCAATTGGAGTCGGCCTAATTTTGTTGTGGGAAGAAGAGAAGAAGTGGCGGCTACACTCTTTTCTTGTTGGCTATCTATTTCTTTGAACTTTGAAGTTGTGTGGAAGGTTTTGGGATTTGCATCATATTTTTAAGGATTCATATTTTTGCAACTAAGTACAAGATTGATTTTCTCAAAAATCATGAAATCACTTGGATCAAATTCTATTTTATAATGTTAACCCATGATACAAGTCATTTTCATGACTAAGTCTTACTTCCTAATATAAGAATCTGCTTAATTTAACTAGCTATCATTTGGTAAGTTGCACATGTAGATGTGCATTAAGTCACCAACTACCTCATATTATCACATCCAATTTTCTAAACCTCTCACCTAGTTGTTTTCATCAACTTGTCTAATTGTGTGAATTTTTAATGATATTGTTCTATTTGTTCCTCATTAAAATGTGCTTGTCAGTATTTTGCAGTACACTGTCAACATGTGATTTAACCCCTAAATGCTCTTGAAAATTTCAGGCTCAAACTGTCTTTTGATACCTCTTTGTAAAGCAAGCTGATTTTTTTAATTTCATAACATTCTTTTGCAATTTCAACCGTAGGATCTTATAAATAACTCATCAAAAAACTATTTCTCAAATTCTTAGAGTCAGAAACCAAACCAATCACAAGATCATGATGTTTAAACTTCCAAGACAAGTTATTTCCAATCCTTCAAAAAACTAAAATCTTGGCTTCCACAAATTTTCAGAAAATATGCTTTGAAGTTTTAGAATGGGCAATTGCATATTCTATTTAAAGAATGACTTGAGATTCTTCACAAAAAATTTCAAAACATTAAACCTTAATTTTCATCTTCAAACCATAAATAATTAGAATAAGATGTAGAATAGAGGGAAAAACTAAACTACTAATTTTGTCCACATAAAAGTAGATATTGTCAATTCCAACGGTGAAAATGATGTAACAAGTAACCAAAAACTTTTCCAATTTTTAATTTTGAAAAATTGCTAAAATCGAGTTCAAAATCAATAGTTGAAGTTATTTTTGATGAAGAGTTGACCGAACTGCCCGCATAATATGACTTCTCATATCTCTTACCTCACTTATTGGATTGGCATGGCTCAAAGCTTCCTATGTGCATACAAATCAGTAGAAAATGATGATATTTTAATTTATTAAAAAAAAAAAGATTTGAGTTTTTTTTATGCTGCCCGCGTTGAGATTTTGAACCTTTAATCCTTCATAACTTTTGCATTACATATCAGAATCATATGAAACAAAGCTTGACATGTACGTAATGACTGAAAGAATCTACATACAAAATTTCAAAACTTAATAATTATTTTTGACGCCGTAGCAGCCTGCCCAAAATAGGCTGCGACCACATTTTGGTCGCCAGTGCATTTAGGGGTTAAGTAGTGTATGATGTAGGTAATCATGTTCACATGTGGATGTTGATTGCCATAGTTGCAGGCACTTGATGGATCCTGACATGAATTTTGTTGAATTTTTCGGAAAAATTACACTGCAGACTCCTCGCAGATGGAGTTACTACAGAGCTCAAAATTATCACAAACTTGGGTAGTAGGTTTTGTAGTTTTAGCCATTCCTAAGGATATTTGTCTTAACAAATCAAGAATTTTACTTTTCAAGAACTGTTGATGATATCTTGATAAAATCATTTAGTTCACTACTTCTAGGAGTTAAGTGCCATTATCTGAGAAGAATTATGAATTCTGTGAATGCTCCTGAAATGGCATCAGAAATGCAAAACATCAGTGTGACATGTACACAGGTTGTTTCGGAATGGTACAGTATTCAAAGAAAGCTATATTTTTACCCGAGGCAGCAACAGGTAATGAATATCTTTGGAAATTTTTTACATTTCCTAATAAAATAGAGTTTTCAGAGTTACAATGAATTCTGGAATGGAGAGAAAGGAAGATGCTCATTGGTTTGCTTTGCAACATAATAGTTGCATGAATTTTTAGACTTATCAACAGAGTTTTAAACCGAGAGTAGAAATATATAAAGGGGAAATACCCCATTTTCATTTGAAACCCTAATTATGTGAGCCCTTTCGAACCCCTCTCCGCCTTTCTCCGCAATAAGAAGTCATGAGAGGAGGTCAAGCAGCTTTTGCTAACTAATTTTCCTATGAGGATGGGATGAGCTCCAATACTCCTGGTTTAAGATTCCGCATGATCCAAACCATGATCGAGGCATTCACCAAATGATTTGCTCAATCATAAGCAATGTTCTCTGCGACCAAATTCAGACTATACTGTGTTGGGACGTTGAGGCATTAAAAGGTTATAAAATCTATTAGCAAGGAAAAACTCTTTGCCATTTGCACCAACAGCTCTTTTCCAACCACACCAACCTCCGCTCCAAATACTTTTCAAGTCCTCTCCACCAGTGTAATGAGGGTCCAGAATCAGAAATGCACTTTCTCCCGTCATTTCGTTGTAATCAATCCCCAGCAAGGTATATGCCAAAACACCTCCACCTGCAGAGAAATCATGCAATTTTCAAAAATTTAAAACGCATTTTGAAGTGATTGCACAAATAGAGAACACGAGGTAGGACAAGTTGATGAACTGCGGTACGCACTCATGTAATAGCTTAACTAGAAACGTAACGTCAGAACTTGATTAGGAAAGTTATGTCATTAGCCTAAATTGTGAAGAACTTCATGTCGTGAAGCTTTTTGTGCTCTCATAAGATGGTCTAACAAATGAAACTCGAAAGAGAGAACAATGAGAGGCTACCTATCATTATAGGCGTGCCTTGGGTCCTGAAATGTAGAGCTAGTTCTCTGCACTTTCCGGGTAGGTCTGCACCACTTCGCACATCCAAGACCTTACATGACACCTGCAGTGATAGCCAAATTGACATTTATATTACCATTGAAAGTACGACTGAAAAAGTGTCACAGCCTGGGGAATTAAAATTCAGTCACTATTATCGTAAGTAACCTCATGAAATTTGATCCTGAAGGTGGTTAGAAATTTGCTTACACCAAGTAACTTGTCAATCACGTAACAAAGATCCATTGAGCCAATCCACTCTTGTGAATCAATAAAAGAAGCTTCTTTATCTCCAATCTCAACTAGTGTTTCTTGTATTTCCCTGCAGCAAGTCGAACAACAGTATTATTTCAGCAAACTCTAATATAATTCGTTTTCCTCAACCGTAGAAATGTAAAAGTGGTGAAGAAGAGTTACAGTTTGCCAAACGTGTTACCTGTGAGAGGGAACAGGCACAGAGGTGTAATGCTGTAGTCGAAACCAGGAAATGATAGTTTGCAAAGATCGATACGCACATCCCCAGCCCTGAGAAGCAGTAGATGTTATTCTTTCAACCCGTTTGGTGCTACAGCAGATACAATGAACTTAAAGAAATGAAGCAATCAGAAGCCAAGCGATCCGACTTCACTCTTTCAAGCTGCACATGTTCAAGGCGTAGAAATAATTTGTTTTAAACATCTAACGGGTATGGAGAGATCTCCAGATATTTAGTACGATTCATGTTTCATTGTTCTGTACCAACAGCAAGCAATCTAACGTAGCCAGAAAAGGAACTCACATTGTCATCAAAACGATCTTGTAGATAGTGATAGTATTCGTAAGAACCATCAATAAGACTCTGTGTGCCACCGACAACTGCCATAACAAGGAAAATCAGAAAATGATACAACAAAATTATATGATTTGCATCAATCAAAGGTCAAGAGTTTCCAACTATCCAGGAAACTCAAAAACCGAAAATAACTGCAGTGGCCTCAAAGGGCAAACAAGGAGAGGGTAAATTGGGGAGCGAAAAAGAAGAAAACCACTTGTATAACTCACTGGCGGATAACTGAATCGTACGACAACGTCAAAATAAAAGAAGGAAATTTAAAAATATAATTTAAGAGGCTTATTAAATCCTCACCTCCAGAAGGAGGCAGTCCCACGTGGACATCACACAACCTCCTTGACCCTGCAAGAAAAACCACAAGGCTGCTGAGTACTCGGAGCAACTGGAGAAAACCATGGCATCATAACAAATCATTAATAGTTCAAATCACTGAGATATGCAGCAACACTACACCTGTGGAAGTACTAGTTGATTCCTTGGCCATCAGTGCATTTGCAACTCGAAGCAAAGGTCTGTCCAAGGGTAGTCTCAGCCTTTGGTGTAGAGACTTCCTGCTATTCACTGCCACATGACCAGCCACTCTCATGAGTGTAAATTTCGAGCGTATACCAGGCAGCTTGAAAAAGTGATATTTTGAATAAAGCACAAGAAAATCATTTCAGATTCAAAAGCATACTGCGTTGTAAGCCATCTAAGTGGACGCACGAACATAAAAAACAGCCTAACTTTAATTTCTTTCCAAAGACCTAGTACGAAATGGGTAGGCTATGTTAGTGCCCTAAATATCTTAGATCATGCATCTGTAGTCTCCAACAGCAGTCCTACGATAGAGATTATTCTGCAGCTTCAATTGCCTGTGAATTTCAACATAACACCACCCACCCCTCTTGTATACTGTTTCAACAAAAGTTGCTTTTGAAGTAGCAAAGTTGAAGGGTGCAATAGAGACCCTACCAAGAGCCATCTCAGTTTCCCCATAGCTCAAATCATAAATTGCTGTTATGGGATGCCTCAAAGGACAGAAATGGAATGCTGAAATCTGCATGTGTACATATTGCACCTATAAGTTAAACATTCTTTATTTCAACCGTTCAATAGTAATTGATATACCACACCTCTCATTCAATCTTCCTGAATCACGTTTTCAATAATACAGCGTGTGCTACATCTTCTGCAAGAACCACCCTCAGCTATATTAGAATACGTGAGGTCACTTATATTAACACCACCAAAAATTATCATAAGACGTACCTTGGGGTTCTGAGATGCATTCTTCTTCGCCATCTTGGTCATTGAGTTCAGTTGATCACATAGAGCAGGTATAACTAAATATGTGACTGCGTCCACCCCCGACATATGATTGGGTGCCGCACATAGCACATCCACATTCAACTTCAAAATCTGCACTGCCACTGGAGTCCTTGCTGCAAGGCATATACACGAGGTCCAAATCCGCATCATACAAGCTGAAAGTACTAGCATAGAATGTATAACCTCATCATATTCGTACAAAACCACACCAAAAATGTTTTTAAAAATAGAGTTCTGACATAGCCATATAATGAAACCTCTCAAGACGAATTGATCAAACATACTCAAGTAGAAACTGTACCAGGAAGGTTTTGCATTATAAAAGAAGTGTTCTTTTCTTTCGAAGAGCAGGACATGGCAGATAGCTTGACAGGCGTCGGAATCTGTATCAAGATACACATGATTTCAATGCTAAAAAGTAAAGCAACACCTTTCAGCTAGTCTTCGGAAAAAATCTACGCAGGGACTATGTGATTTCAAGGAAAGTTATAAAAAAACAGCTGAGCTAATCAATGGATGGATAGAAGACTGGATTAGCTGAAACCTGGTATCCTCCTGGAGTTGAAAGCGTCTGAACTGAACGGAGACTCGAACAAAGTGGAGACTCTGAATCAGCATTCGCAGATCTTTCGACAGGCAACAGAATCGTTCCTTTTGGTCCTTCAGCCAAGAAACATGCCTCACTGCTTTTCAAATCTTCAACAATCTTATTAATCACTCCAACAGCTTGCTCCTGGTACTCTGAATAACAAACCTTGAGGTATCAATCAAATGCAGAAGTATCAATCACGCTTTAAATCTTTTGAACAGTCATGCAACAAAAGTCATAACTATGCACCAACTATGGTAAACCAACTGGGGAAATTTCACATCAAAACACCCTTGCAACTCTGCAACTGCGAGAAAGTGGATCTCGACAGCAAGCCTAAAACCCTAAAACCCTACATATATTTGAGTTCAATTTATCAGCAACAAAACAAACAACCTGCGAGCAAATACCTGAGGCAGTTGCAGTCTGTTGCAAGTACAATGGCATACTCAACTGCAATTGACACCGAAGGAAAGTGGTCTCATCCCATGGACTACCCTCGATCTCCTCCACATCGAGCGCCACTAAACTTAATTCATTCCCAGCATCATACCACCTATACTCCAACTTAGAACCCGAGCTCGTCCCTAATGGAGCAGCCACGATGCATCCCTTTCCCCCACCGGCCACCTGAAGCTCCTCCCGTAGCTTCACAGCAACTCTCCCCGCTCTCAACGCACCTCCCTCACCCTCTCCAAAATCAACTGCACCCAAAACCTTCAATCCCCTAGGCAACAGCACCCGCAGCTCCTCTGCCTCCACCAACACCAAAATTCATTAACCCACATGTAAAACCCACATCCACACACATAACCAAACATGTCACACACCCATCCACCACTAGAAAAAACCATCACAAATGACCCGATCGTCCAATTCCCAATCCCCTGACCACGACCAAGCCCCCAAAAACCACCGAGGATCATTAAAAACGCAAAAACCCAATTCAAGGCTCACCAGCTTCGGCAACGAGGTCAGCTTGAGAAGCACTCCCGTGCAGACAACGAAGCACGGAGAGCACAATCGGAGTGGAATGCGGCAATCCCACGAGCCACCCAATGGAGTCTATCCCTTGTAATCCATTCTCAGCGCCGCGCACGACGCGTACCCATCTGGTAGCAGCCTCCATCACCATAGCTAGGGTTTTGGACAACAAATCGACCAAATCAGATACAAAGGTAGGCTGTTGGGCCAAATGGAAGATGGCAAACAATCATTCCATCAGGTTCACCTCTATGCTCATGAACCATAATCAAGTCAGAGAACTCCTGTGCTCTACATGATTCTACTATCTCCGAAAGTACCTACCACAACAGACCAAAAAGTCAAGCCGACACCAAGGTAGCTCCATCCAGAGCTGAATATCAAAAACCAGGTCTCTACACGTTACCTAAGAGTAGAATGATCTGAGAAGTAGACGGACTTCACTGTAGTCAGAGCGGACCTTTTCCTATTCATTCAAGCTAACCTGCAAATCTTGACGATTACTTCACAAGGTGAAAATGAACCAGATGCTCACACACATCGACGCAGAGTATTGGGCTTGCAATCAGTAATTAATACCTGACCTCCTCGATTAATCCTTTGAGCATTAGGAAATACAATTTTCAATTCCTGCACATAGAATTCCAAATACAGCTATGAGAACGCTCTTCCACAAATACGCCAACCAAAATCTGCTGATTCAAAACCCCCTACACTCTCCCACTAAACCCTAAACCTAATTCCAAAAAACAAAGAGTCAAAAAACACCCCACCTTACCAAATTGCGTGAGCCGGCTACTCGGGTCACGAGACGTCGTCAAAAGAATCTTAGGATTCTCTATCCCCGCATTGCTATACTCATCATCGATACTGCTCTTCAGCTCTGCAAAGAAAAACCATCACCAACCGCCTCATCAACCCACCCCCAAAAAAACCCACAACCCCCCAACTCAAAGTCACCAAATCAGCACACACCACTCGATCATCTTCTCAAAAATATAGGTTAAATCTTGAATTCCAGTCGTCTTGAATTCAGACACCATCCCCTAATGACCTCAGTTAGCGATGATTGAACCACTCTAGCCAAGTGACCGGATCACCCTCCCTGACCCAAGTAATAATCTACAGCTGCAAAACTATTCTCAACTGCTGCAAGGTTTACACCAAAGCTCCACATGAAACTCCGACATCACCTCATTCTTCCCCTCCATGACACATATATCCGAAGTAGAAACATCTATCACATGCTTACCTCCCACAGTGAACCCCAACGAGCTTCATGTGACATGATTGTCAATGTAGCACTTCCTCTCAAGCTCACAAAACAGTATTCTACTCTACAAGCAAGGAATTTCCGGAATCTTCAGCAGAGTTGCTGCTCGTACGCAACGGAGCAAGAATGTGGGCAAGAGTTTTGTACAAAACTTGATCGCAAGGCTGAATTATCTAAACGTGAACGTGATTCCAATATCATGTATGTATTTTCTTTGGGTAGATTTGTGACTTTAGATGTACGAGAGTGCTAGATAGTGATTATTTTATGTAGAATGTCATTTTTTGGTATTTAAGATCCTGAGACAGAGGGCCGCCATTTTGTTTTGGTGTATCACCCCGAGTAGAACTTGAGTACCACCTGAGTATAACCATAGTATTACCTAGGTATCAGTCACAAAGAGGATGACTCCGGCAACCGTAGCATTCCATCGTTGCAAGAGAAATTTGCAACTCGCGATGTCTCGGATGATCGAATTGCATCGCCATTGCCACGATCATCGCCATTCGTCAGAATTTAGCAGGACAAGTAAATCTTCTACTTGGCGGAGATTCCTATGCCGTAGATTCGTTTGATCCGTCGGCCTACGGGCGCTCCAGTCGAGGCTCACTTTGTTCTTCATATTGATCTTCCGATAGGGATCGCTATTAGTGTACCGTTTTTTTGTTGGTGGGTCTGTTCCAAGTCACCGTATCAAGTCGATAGTTAGGAACTGTTCGCAGTCGATATGCACCTCCGTCGATAGGCATGCTTCCTGAACCTGGACAGAGATCCATAAGCATCGCTCATGAAGTGGATAGTCCCCGGGTTAATTCATAGGACCTTGAAGTGAGTTAATTCATAAGACCTTGTCTAGATAGTGGAGAGGGTGATCATGGAGAGGGTGAAGTTCCACATGAAGTTAACAAAGCATGAGAGGAAGTCTATATTCATGAGAACATCAAAGTTCGTGAGAGTTAATGGAAGAGGATTTTTCAAACATTTATGGGAGAGAGAGATGGGGGGGGCAACCTCCATTAGGTCCAAACCATTTTTGGTTTAGGAAGAACTTGAATCAATTAGTTTTTCCTCATTATGTTGTGGAATTGCCCCAAGGTTGGGAGGAGATGACGTTGTTTGAAAAACAATGTCATGCTTCTACTAATTTTAATTGGACCTTCCATGACACCATCAAAATCCTTTCTCAACTTGTTTATAAATATATAATTTAAATAATATATCAATTCAATATAACTTTGGCACATTATAACAATTTTATATATTTCTATTTTCATGATATGTACATTTTAATGTGCATTCATGTTTTTTCTAAATCATAGGATATTTTTAATTTTATATAGATAATTTCAAAAAAACAATTAAAATTATACTATTATAGTATAAACAACTTTGAAGCTATTACTAATTTGTTGTCTTTGTTAAAGCGGATGTATAAATTTTTTTTTTTACTATAATTCTTTTTGTATTTGCAAAAATACCTCAATAAAGTGGTTTTTAATTTTATTTATTTTTTATTTTCTAAATTTATGATGAAAATATACACAAAAATATTTTTAAATATCATAATGAAATAAATTTATTTTGCATCAAATATATTAGTTTTAGATTCAAATCTTACATTTTTTTTCTAAAATATTTTAAACCTGTAAATTCATTTTCATAAAGCATTGTAGAACATTACAATTATACATTTATTTTGTTGAGATGTTTTTGCTCTGCCAATAAAGTTATATATTCCAAGCAATTTATATTATAATAGAGAAACATAAGTTTATGTCTTCTTTTCTCTGATATAAAGATTTCTATGGTTAAAAAAAACATAAATGCATGTTTAATCTATATTGTGTAAAAAATACACATGAGCATTATGAAGATTTTAGTATATTTTAAAACATTTTTGCATTGATTATTTAAAGTTCTTGATTCAAATTTTATATTTTAAAACACACTAAATATGCTGCCTAGCTTTTTTGGGTACTAGTCATAGTTCAGCCTCCATTTGCTTCTTTCTAATTGATTTGATTAGGAAGCGGGTTTTATTTCTTCACCTCGGAATCTTGCACTAAATCCATGTATTAAGTAGATTGAATCGCATAGAGGCACAAAGGATTCAAAGAATTCGGTTTCAAATGTAAAGGAGCTACAGCATCAAATTTCAGCTTTATACACCGACACCTGGTTTCTATTCCTGTACAGGTATAGAATCAGCACTTCTTCGATCTCAAGCAATACTGCATTCACCAAGAATGATATGAACAAGGAAGCTGTACATTTTTCAGCCCAACTGGTATCAGATGTATCAAATCCAATTGATCGCCAACTACCAGCTGGGTCATTGTAGTATATGAGAGTTCAAAAACACCTTCGAAAACAGGTTTGGTATTTATGATGGTCGACCATCACATGATAATCTCTTCATGTCCCTAACTGAGATTCAAGACTGTCAACCACGTCGAAGCCTAGAGCTTGTGAAGCTCAGGAGGCTGCTGACGCCACAATTCAAAAAGTAAATTAAGCGATAGCATTAGTGTATGCACATCAGATTCGCAACTAGGAGTTAAAATTGTGTGCCAAAAGAGATTCCGAAGGTCCTAACATACACATATTGGAGGCTTTATGAAAGCTCGCGACATCACCAGCTGTGATACCTCTCCATTCATTCCGATGGCACCAACTGAAAATTGCCTCATCATTCCTAGAACCAAAATTCGTAGGCCAGAGAGATTGTTGTTCCTAAACCGAGAAATTAGTTTTTAAACTATCGGAAATTAAAAGAAAGAAATAAAACTCAACGTTCTCTATTGCACAGCTTCAGATTTCTTCTTTTTCTTCTTCTCACTCTTCTCTACACTTTTTTCTACACTAGGTGTTACCTCCACTGCTTCCTCCATCTCGACGTCTTCGGATTTCTTCTTCTTTTTCTTCTTCTTCTCTGTAGTCGCTTCTCCATTCGTGGCTTCCTCTGCTTCAGAATCCGCCTTCTTAGACTTCTTCTTCTTGTGGGCAGTGTCGGGTGTTTGCTCAACTGGGCTCGATGCAGCTTCCTTCGACCGCTTCTTCTCACTCTTGGAACCATTCTCACCATCGTCCGGACCAGGAGTGACTGGCTCCGCCTTGTTCTTCTTCTCCTTCTTTTCCTTCTTCTCCTTCGCAGGAGTGACTGGCTCGGCTTCAACTGCTGCAGCTCCATCAGTGATCGCCTTGGGCTCCTCTTCCTGAACCGGCTTCTTGGGCGCAGAATCAAACACCGGCACTCTCAGCCACTCTGCAGGGGTCTTCTCATTGGGCTTGCCGTGCTTGTCGAGGAGACCGTCATTGATCATCTTTTTCTTCGTGGTGGCGCGAGGACCTAATCCCCACTTCCTCGGGTATGTATCCCTCTCCATCACCACCCTCTTCACCTTGGCCACAACACCATGGTCGCATGTGGCCATGACCGAGGTGGTCATCTGGGCAATGCCCAACGCTATGGCCTCTCCCTTAGTGGTCATCAAAACAACCTCCTCGCCAACCTCAATCCCTTGCTCGTACCTCAGCAACCCGGGGATCATGAGCTTCGCACCGTAGCAGATGGCATTCACAGCGCTGTCCTTCACAACACACCTCTTGTAGCTGGTGAGGAGAACCTCTAGAGGCATAATCACGCGCCTCAAGTAGCTCTCGTCTTTGTGATTATCATACACCCATTGCGCATCCAGCACATCGTGCATTGTCACTAGGTTATCCTTCTCACCCAAAATACCTGACCTAACCCTACGCAACTCCTGCATGTGACCTCCCACGCCCAACAACAGACCCAAATGCACACACAAAGTTCGAATATACGTCCCCGCCTCGCACGACACCCAGAACACCACCAAGTGCCGCTCAGCGTCATACTCCAGCAACTTACTCTCATAAATGGTTCGAATACGCAGCTGCCTCTTGACAGCCGAGATCAAAGGCGGCCTCTGAAACAAAGCACCAGTCAGAGTCTCAATTGCCTGCGCCACCTTCGCAACCGACTCCACCGCGGAATGCAGCCTAGCAACACACACATACTCCTTTCCGGCGCCCTGCTGCGCCTTCACGAGCCGCGTCGCCCTGTCCACACACACGATCAAGCTGCCCGTCACCTTCGGATCCAAAGTCCCGCTGTGCCCCGTCTTGTCCACCCTCAACATACGCCGAATCCATGCCACAACCTCATGCGACGAAGGATTCGCCGGCTTGTCTAGGTTGATCACACCATATCGCACGTAGTCATGAAGCGGCCTCTTCAACGGCGTGTGCCCCGTCGGGAGCGGAGTGTAATGCCCCGTCCTCACGTTGAGCTTGTCGTAATTCTTGAGCAGAATTGGCCACTTGGAAGTATCGAGCGGCGGCGTCGTCGCCTGCGGCTTGATCAGGTAATCCGTCTCCGCCTGCTCGTTCACCGCCACCATCTCCTTCCCCTCATCCTTCTCTTTCCGCTTCTTCTTACTCTCCGACCCAGCCATGTCACCCAAACCCCTGACCTCAAAACCCTGAAAAGACAACCAAACTACAAACCAAAACCGCCTGAAGCTCCTAAGTCGCCGTGCGGAGCATGCGGGAGGGTGCAGACGACCTCCGCTGCCGAAAAGAGAAATTCTGTCGCGAGCTTCAGTGTTGTAAGACGGTAGCCATGCTCTGCAAAGCACAGAATTAGGGTTTAGGGTTTAGTGATCGGAGACGATGACGGACGCCGCGGCATCTCAGCCGTCCATCGTCGTGCTTAATATCCACGTCTTCAGATGAGGTCTCGGGGGCTCGGTTGGGGATTCGCGCACAAAACAAAAAAGCTTGAGTATGTTTAGGCTGCGGCATCGTAGCCGTCCATGACTGTCCATATCTTAAGACGAGATCTTGGGACCTCGGTAACGGGCACCGGTGACCGGCGGCCAAACTTAGAAGAGCAAAAAAGAGGGAGTAGAAAATCCCAATGGCGAACGATGAATAGAAGTAAGAAGCCTGGTTGCCACATCTGTTTATGGAGTTGACCATGTAGGATTTTATGGATTCAAGCAGTAGACTTGTCAAAAATGAATGACCTAATTTCAAAAAATTGTTGTCATGTAGGTTTTTTTTTAGATGCGATGGCCTTTGCACTTTGGCCTATTCTTTGGAGGCTAAGAAGGCCAATTTTGAGCATGGTTAAGACAAACTTTGGGCATTCTTACGATCTAACGAATGCAAACCGACGGCTTCTCAACCTCCAATCATAGTGTGAATTGGCTCTAAGCGCAATATTTTAACCATAAGTTTTAGACCTACTTCTATGAAATAAGAAAGTGACTCCGGTAGTAAAGTTATCTAATTTGACTCATAGGTCAATGGAAAGAACAAAGACCAATAAAAAATAAAAAATAAAAAAACTAAGAGAAAGCAATGAGAGGTAAAGTTTTTTTTTTTTTTTTTTTTTTTTTTTTTTTTTTTTTTAATTTTTATTGAGGCCAATGAGAGTTACAATTATGGTTAGAAAGGAAAATAAGTTATATACTTGGACACCTAGGTATGTCCATGCATATTTTATATTCTCTCTCTTTTTACAATAAACTATGTCGTTTGTCAACGTCTTGTGGTAGTCTTATGAATGCATATGTATCCAACTACTTAGTGTTCGTTTTCTTGCTTTGATTACTGCTTATAGAAAAAAATATTATGAATAAGATAATAAAAGAAGGTTAGTGGATGATGTAAACAAATAGAGTGGATCCCATAAAATTATTTCAACGATTTTGAAGTAAAACCTTACTTTGGAAGGAAGGACTAAAACTATGAACTTCCTTAAAAAATGAATCTTGACATGAGATTACATCATAATCTTATAAATCTTCATTATAATCTTAGAATCCACAAGTGCGTAGGATATTGCATCACCGTACCAACCTTCAAAACAAAGTTCTAGTCCACATGTAGTTTCAAGATAATTTAACCATATTGACCTAAACATTTTGCTGGAGAGATCTGAAATAAGGACAGTGTAGTGAATGTGGGGTAAAATCAACATATTCAAACATGTCCAGTCATTCTCATAATTGTAATTCTGCGTTCAAGTAAACCCAAGTACAGAACAAATTTAAAATACAAAAAAGTTCTTTTCATGAGTTATGAATACAGGCTTCAAAATTTTACGAGAAATTTATATTGAATTCCAGTAACTTATTTTTGGTACAAGAGGGGGTACAAGTTCTTTAAATGAGTAAAGACTTCGAGAATATTTCGTACTCCAGTGACCTGGAGTGCAGCTTTGTGAATCAGATGGATCGGAATTTAGGCTAGCCTAAGTTTCCAGCTTTCATTGGAAACGTGAGGTGGCTAGCAGACTGCCTAAAATAATATCAGGTTCCATCAATTGCTTAGGAGTATCTCAAGTCAAACCATCTCTGTATAATTCAAAATATTCAAGTGTTACCTTTTTTCTCTACGATTTCAAATAATTAGCAAACCAATTTAAATTTCATGTTTATTTGATGTAATTATTTTAGAATCTAAATCTACATTTGCCAAATAAGAACTAGTGCAATCATGTACTACGTAAATTTTATATTTTTATGCGACAAATTTTCCATCAATGTAAACTTCTTCACATAATCCCAAGAGACTATGTTTACACATTAGATGGTGCTAGAGCGGGTGATACAACTTCTTATAATGTAACAAAACTCCCTATATTCTAATGTTACTCTATTCAAGAAAAATAATTACAACGTAGACTCATATGCCAACACTTACAATCGAGCCCTGGAAATTCCTTTCTCTTCAAAGTGCAGTTGTCAACGCCAACCCCCAACCTCCCACACAACACAACACCTACTCCTCATTGTATTTTCCTTTGAATATTTGTTCCTCTTCTATACATCAGATCTTCCCTCATAAAATGCTTGTCGACGAAGATCTACCGGGTTCTCTAGTCGAAGACCCTCCACGCAAAAAAACCCTAGGCAGTCTTTTTCACGAGCAGGAAGCCCAGACCACTTGAGTTACATAAGCCTACAGCTGAAATCCCTTCCCCGTCAAAAGCTCACCCCTTAGGAAAGACCCTTCGACTCGAGCCGCGCTACGCCATCGCCCTTGGCCTTGTAACTCCTCCCACACCGTGAGCCCCTACCACGAGGTGCTCTCCCTTTACTCAACTCGGATTTTACACTTACATCTCCCATTCCCATCAGCGAAATTAAAACTGGCTAAAATTAGCTCAATTACTACAAAAAAACCTTGTGTGCCACAAGTACAGTGTGAAAAGGGTGTTCGATTTTTGTACATTTCGCGAATCTACTACACAACAGGATTCGGGATGTAATAATTGCGAAGTGGCAGCATTGTGATGAGCATCTCTGTATTCATCTGAAATGTGATGAGTAGCGTGGATACGACGGCAGCCGTTCAGATGTAGCTTGGCGGCTGCATCTCAACCGTCCATTTAGCGAACCCTAATCATTAGATTTTCTCTCTCTCCCACCTTCGGCTGGGGTACTTAGCGAGGGGTTTCGAACTCTGTGCTCACCGTGTAGCTATCCCTGCCTTTGCTTTGTTTTCCCCCCCCTCGAGATTTGTGTCTTTGTCCTTTGTCTTTGTGCATTTGTGTCTTTGATCTGTAATTGCTGTCCAGCATGAGCTGCTGTAATTGCTTGAAGTAGAGGGGGACTCGGGGAGCGCCGTTTTCAGAGCTGTTTCCCTGCTCTTGGCGATTGCTGTGAATTTTGGAAGATTTGGGATTCTCTCATTCACGGCGATGGCGAAGTGGAGGCTGGCATTCATTTCCGAGCGCAACGTCTTGGCCAGGTCGTCTCGTTCCATTTCTTTTGTGTGTATAAATTGGGGTTGGGATCTGTGGGTTCTTGCATCCGAGTCTCTTGCTGTCTTTACTGCTTGCTCTTGGTTGCGATCCGCTTTGTGAGCTGCTTTGTGAGCTTTGTGTCTACTTCGATCGATCTGCTTTGTGAGCTTTGTGTCTGCTTCGATCGATCTGCTTTGTGAGCTTTCTGTCTTTGATCTGATTTCGGTGTCACGATTTGCCGAGTGCTTTGTGCGCATTGAGGGGGCTTTGTGTCTGTCTTGAAGGGGCGCAGGTTTATTTGGATTCGGGAATGGCTCCGCGGTTGAAGCTGCCGGAGAACTTTCGAGTGCGATACTTCGGTTCAAGCCGAAATGTGAATGGTCTTGGCAAATACTTGCCCCGTGCTCCAAAGTTCGGCGCTCCAACTGCTGCGATTGTTCCTGGCAACGAGAAGTCCCTCACGCATGTCTCGGAGACTCAAGCTTCCGACTCCGTGTACCCTGCGATTCGGCCTCTGGAGTGCAGTCGTTCTGAAGTTTCTGTGGCCAGCGAGGAGAGATCCGATGGAGAGGTTGGCGAAGGCACCGATTATGGGGAGGATCAAGTCGTCCCTGAGGTTGGAGGGAAGAAGAGGAAGAGGAGGGGCTCGGTGAAGGGAGGGGGATCGCCGAAGAAGAGGAAGACCCCTGATGTTACGAGAATGTGGCAAGAATCATGGTCCTGCAAGTACACTTGGGGTGACGGCGAGTTCGTGGATGGCGTCTTGGTGGCTGTGATCTGTAAGATCTGCACTGGTGTGGAGGGCCGCAAGAAATCAATTGTGCCGAAGAATGATAACCTGGCCAAGCACCAGGGCAAGCGGACTTGCATTGCCGATGGCCACCCCGAGGCTCATCTCAAGGCCGGCGACACCTACATTGCCCACAAGTGCCACCACTTACAGCATTGTAAGACTTGGGCCAGCCGAAAGCCTGGGACTGTTGCAGATCAAGTGCTGGCGGGTTTGGAGCCGGACCTGAAGAGAAAGGGAGTTCAATTCTCAACCTTGTATGAAATCCTTAGTCATGGTCGTCCGATGATTGATTATGAAAGATCTGAGAATTTGTTCAAATACCTTAAGGTTAAGAATTTGCCTCGAAAACATTGGTCTGAGAGTACTGGCTGGGAGATGAGCGAGCACTTGCATTTGTCAGTTATGAAGTCTCTCAAGTCGATTGTTAAGTCTGCTCGAGTCATTTCGATTAGTGCAGATGAGGTTACAGCGATTGATCACACGTCGTGGATTGGGGTTCATGTCTACACGATGGACAATTGGGACAGAATACCCCACTTGCTGCACATGTCGCATGTCACCGAGCCAGGCAAAGCTGATCACTTAACGAATGTAATAATGCACTCGTTGATGTGTGAAGGCGGCCTGTCTCAGGTAGAGCTTGCAGGAAAGCTTCTAGCTTTCGGTTCAGATAGTGTTGCGGCCCTTCAGGGATCGAAAACTGGGGTAGCCTCCCAGATTCGGGAGAAGTGGGCGCCTTTTTCTTTGGGAATGAAGTGCTGTGGACATAGGGTCAATTTGTACGTTCAGACTTTGTCTAACTTTCCTATGGTGTCTCGGCTTGAAGCTTTCCTGCAGTCCTTGTACGCATACTTCTGCAGAAGCAACAAAAAAATTGTTGAGCTTCAGAAGTTAGCTAGCCTCATGGAAACTAAGGGGAACAAGATTCTCCGAAATAACACTACTCGCTGGATATCCATGAGGAGTCCAGCAAGAAGGGTACTTGAAGAATACAAGACTCTTATCGTTAAGATGGGCACGGATATGACTCATGTTCCTTGTGAGAAAAGTAAGGATGTTGGTGCGGCCTTTGACAACTTTGATTACCTTGTAGACATTGAGTTGTTGCTGTCCCTAGCATGCTTTCAGCCCTTGCTGACCACTGTCCACTGCCTCATCAAATTCGCCCAGGCTCGAGATGTTTTCATATGCGATTTTTTACAATCCGTGAAATGTGTTCAGGATGAGCTGGCCCGCAAGTATATTGACCCCCAAACTGCCTTTGGCGAAGAGGACTTCAAGGAGTACCACGATTTGCTGGAACTTCGGCATCCTTCTCTGTGTATGAAATGGAAGGAGTCTGATGGCGGCAGTGGCGTTCAATATCTTTACTTCGATTTCAAAAGTAGATACATCTACCTTCGCTGCCATGATAAATCCAGCGGCCAATGCCTCTTTGTAACCCACAAAGAATTCAATCGTTGCATTGACAACGTTCAGCGTCAATTTGCAGGTAACAGGTTCTTGCATTCTTTTTTATTCTTTTCTTTTTTAATTTTTTTAATTTTTTTTAATTCTTTATATTCTTTATATTCTGCTTCTTTCGCAGCTTAGGCTTGCTGGATTGTACGGGTTTTTGCTTTGTAAGCCACTGAGCGTTGTGTCCACGACTCCAGTTGCTGTATTGTTGCTAGGCTCCATGGATCGTTGGTATTTTATTTTTTTCTTCGCTGCTTTGGGGTTCGTGATGTTTGATTGATGATGTGGTTTGCTGCTTGCAGGTATCTGGTTCCTGCTTCCCCCTGATCGTCGACGTCGTTCCATTCTTTTTTATTTTTGTTTTTTTCAATCATTTTTTTTTCCTTTCAATTCTGCTTCTCTGTTTTTGAGGTCGTGCTCGCTGGATGTGTGTGTGCTTTTGCTGGCTCGCTGGTGTCTTTGCAGGATTGTTGCTAGTCAGGGTGTGTCGTTGGTGTCTTTGTAGACTCAGTGGTTCCTTTGCGGTTCGTTGCTTCTGACTGTGGTTTTCTGGTCCTGTGCAGAGGCGGCTCAAGCCTTATCAGATGAATTGGATCGCCGTTTTCCTCACGTTGAGGTACTTGATGCCTTCGGGATCATTTACCCTCAATACTGGATGCAAGATGGGGCCGATGAAAGTTTTGTCCAGCATTTGTCAGTGCTGAAAAACTTCTATTGCAAGTCGAAAACAGTCACGCTTGATGGTGTGGCTCTAGCTGTTCCTGAGATGCTTTCGGCGTCGAAGCTAGAAGTTGAGCAGTCTCTGTTCAAACTCACCATGAAGGCGAATGCTGAAGCCGCATGTGCCCCTCCGTTTAATGTCAATCCAGTTGTGAAGCTGTGGAGGACCCTCTCGGCGTCAAGGCCCCTGTGCAAGCTCATTCCTGAATATTTGAAACTTGCAGAGATGGGAAGTGTGCTCGTATTAGGCTCCACTGAGGACGAGAGGTGTTTCTCCACCTTAAAGTTCTTGAAATCGTGCCAGAGGAATAGGTTGGGGAAGCATCTTCCTCTAGTTGTTCGGATGTTTGGCCAGAAGTACTTCACGCTTGAAAACTTCCCATTTCAGGAAGCAATAGATTCCTGGCCAAGTGCTGTGAAAGTTGGCCGGCACGGAGATACTTGAAACTCTTAGGCAGTATCCTCCATTGAGGTGTTGTGAACTTGTGATTTGGTTCTCTTAGTTTCCATGACGTTAGGCCGACTTTGAAGCTCATTCTTCATCAGAACTAGAGATTGGACTTAACTTCGAAGCTTTCGGCAATGGCGGGAGCTCGATGGTTGAGGAGCTCCACCGAGCAGCCTTGGATTTGTACTAATTTGTGATTTTAACGTGGCTTGTTTGTGTTGTTTGCAGAACATTGATGCTGCAATGGGCAGTTTAAAGGGTTCGATTCCCTCATCAATGACAGGGTTTTTCAGTTAGAATTCCAAGTATTACTTTGCAGTTTGCACTTAGTTTCGGAATTGTATTCTAATCTCTTGCCCCATGAATTTGTTACAAAGAAATAAACAAGTTCCTTTCACTTATCTTTTCTGAACATAACCGAAAATAAGAACTAAAAACAATTTGAAAAATTTCGCAAATTTCCATCATTTCAGTCACCACGTTGCATTATGAATGTAGAAAAAAAATCATGAGTAGCATTGTCGAGTTCAGTTGCTTTCATGCTGAGTAGCAAATGTTGTTTTGCTCAGAAAAAAAAAAAATCGCAAAATTACTACATTCTAATTCCTAAGAAAAAAAAAAAAAAAATACAATTATCCCAAGGTTTCGCAAATTCTGCTGCCATGCCTAATAGACATAGCCAACACTGCTCAAACCCAAAAATCGTTCTGGGGTCGCTGATTCCCATAGAATTCCATGTAACTCACAATTCCATCTCCCATTTTCAACTCCCACCATTCAACTGCCAAGTCACCAACCGCACTCCCACAACGCTTGTCGAACGCAGGCCTCTCCAAATAACAACACCACAGATTCCCAGATACCCGCCACTCCCACACATCCTCCGGTTCTCAACTTCACCCATTCAGTCGCCCATTCAGTCGCGACTCGCAGCTTTCAATTTCACAAACTCTAAATTCCAAGCTCGCATTCCGTCATGCCTGTCGTGCATTCTTTTTCACAACCTCAGCGACGCAGAGCGTCTTTTGTAGCGTCCGAAATCTCGAATTGTGTCACCTCGGAGCTTGGAACTATTGCAAGGAGCAGGGAATTGCGGCACAGCAGTGATCGCTCTTAGTTGCTGTGTGAGATTGTTGTCATTGGGGGAGAGACATTGCTGGGTTTGTATTGCGGAACATTCAATTTGGGGTTTAGGGTTTAGGGGTTTGAGGGAGAGGGAGAGGGAGAGGGAGTGAGTGATGGCATCCAGGGCATTGCGCGTGTTGCGTCGGCCGTTCTACTCCTCGCTCTGTCGATCGCAGGCGCTTGCGTCGATGGCGTCTTCGTCGTCGGGGGTTTTGAGCTCACGAGGGGGTTCGCCTGCTGGGGTGGTGAGTCAGAGGGAGGCGTTGCATGTGCTCAGGGTGCAGTCTGCTTCGTTGGCCTCTTCTTTCCGGCACTTTGCTTCTGGTCCAGGTCCAATTTCAATCTATGGAATCCATATGTTGTGATTTTCACATTTGGGACTAGCAGTGGTGCGGTGAGAGCTTGCTCGATTAGGTTAAGGGGCTTTTTGCTTTCGAAGTATTGTGTGTGCTTTTCAGCGATACAATCGCCTCTCGATGAATAGTCTCACTGCCAATTCCTTTTGCACCGTGATTCTGTTAATTGGGTTAGCATTTGAATTTCACCAGAGTGGTATCCTGCTAATGCTGAACATTATGTCGACATTCAAATGTTATGGATGTTGTTTCGAAGGCATTAGGGCAGTGGTGCTTTTCGGAAGTATCCAGTGAGTCAGGAGCTTGTTAGTTAGAAAAGAGTGTCCACTTAAGCAATTCTCGCAGTTAAACCAAGTTCAGTGTGGCCGAAAGATTTGATATTCTCTACTGGTTGCGCTCATGATAATACTGCTGATTTTAGGGCTTTGTGGGATGCTGCCTCTGACGTAGGTTTTGGTAATCTGAAGTAGTTTCAGACTGATTCTCTTGTTAATGAACTATGAATGGTCTTTATCACGTTGGCATTTATAGAAAACCCAGCAAGTTTTACGTTTCACTAGACGAGAGTTTCCGCTTCAATAATGTCGAGAATGCATAGAAACTCAGCTCGGCACTTTCAATAGCCAATGTGTTTTTCCTTCTCTATGTAATTTATAGATGTGACCTGGGTTACTGATTGGTTGTGATGTGGTATTTGTGTTATATTATACGACCAGGCGGTAGTTCCGGAGTCGTTGAAGTGATGAACTCCGAGGAATATAAGAGCTTGCTCAAAGAAGCGCAAGGTAATCCAAAGCAGTTCCTGACTATAATTAATAAAGTGTTACTCAAACGTTTACAATTATCGTTGTTTTTTGATGTCCGAAGGAGCTGAGTTTAACCTCGGTGATTCTACAAGACAAAGATTTAGCAAATGCTGAAAACCTAGCTGGGAAGATTTAGAGTGCCATTTTTTGGCTTTTATTTTTTATTTTTTTCATTTTTGGTTGTGATCACTGTTCATGCTTTCTCCAATCAAGTTACATGTTTTTGTCGATTTGACTATTTACATGCCATGATTGCTATGCTTTCTTATTATTGGTAATTGAAATGCCATACAATGCCTTTGCAGACGACAAAAAGCTGGCAGTGGTCTATTATACAGCCAAGTGGTGTGGCCCTTGTAAGTCACTATGAATTTTGTGTCAAGAAAGATATTTATGCAATTTTATCCTTGAATACCTCAGTACTACAAAGCGTGTTTTCATGATTTAGACGTTTTCAGATTAATCATTATGCTATTTAACTACAGATTAACATAGTAACTCTTAAAATTTGTTCTTATGTTCTAGGCAGGAAATTGATCTTTGACTTGATTTGTGACAGGTCGGCACATATCACCAGTGGTGACTGCTTTAAGTCAGGAGTTCGCGGATGTCAAATTTCTGAAAGTTGATCTCGATGAGGTACATCTCGCAAGTTGATGTGGATCTGTCAAGACATGGTTTTATCTCATTGTGGAGCTGGAAGGAGGTGGGACTGACACGAACCTGTTTGGTTTTGCAGCCAGAGCTTCAGAAAACGATTGAGATGGCGGGCATTGCTGCTGTGGTATGTCTTGTGAGATGATTCTGAATCATAGCATCATTCATTCTCTTTTGTGATGGTCATGTGTTTGTATTTCATCACTGCAAACAGTTAAGGACGCTTGCAGCCCGTTTTGTGACTGGTTAATAATAATGAGACTTGTTTTTGTTGGAATTGGCAGCCCACTTTTCAGTTTCACTTGGACGGCAAGATGGTCTCAGGATTCAGTGGAGCAGACTCAAAGAAATTGAAAGACACGGTTCAGGAGCTTCTGTAAGTTCATACATTTGCAGTATGAGGAGCTATCAATATAGGTCAAGTTGGGTCTTGAAATGCTTTTTGGTTTTCCAAGGCACTCGTTACCTGCTTGCATCTGATCTTTCAGGATATGATATATGTAAATAAGGTTTTGTAGGAATACTATTCTCTTTCATTCTTACAGCTAGGAGCTGATGTCCATCAGCCAAGATGTCCCCTGTTCCCACTTTCTATTTGGCGGTTGCCACTGCTTACAATCATATACTATTTGTGTCTGCTGCCAATGTAGGTCTTACCTCGTTAAATTGATCAGTTTCATGAATGTTAGAATCAAGTTCATTAATAACAATGTATATTTTGTTGACTTTTCCAGGGAGGAAACCAAAGCTTGATTATAAACCGGGTGTGTCGAACATGCGTTCACTATTCTGCCAAGCACTAGATGGTTACGCACATATGCACGTGCTGTACCTGGCGATGTTGTAGGTCAGTCTATCTCCAGTTTTGGTTGCAGGAGACGTGGACCAACAGTCGGTCGCCACAGAATGTCGTTCTATGACATTTTATGAGATGTATGCATTACAGAAACTACCTGTTAATTTGACGAAGTCTGATATCAGTTCTAGAGAGCGTCTGTGCTTTCGTTATACAAAACTCCATACTCATGCATTTCTGTGCTTTCAAATCTGGGCATTCAAAGTTCATGACTCATTAGCATCGATGCCGTCTCAACACACAGTATTGTGGCAAACTTCAAGTGATGGGGTCACAAATTGTACTACTAACCTGGCACATGTTCTGTCTATATTCTACCCACGAAAGCGCTGTCAGATCTTCTACTTCATGATTATACTGTATTGTACACTCAAGGCGCGACTTGGCTGATGTGCATTGAAGACCTGTGAGTTGGTGCCGAAATTTGATGCTCTGCATGCAGTGGCAATCTGCACACTTAAAATCATACTTCGAGTAGACTCCTAGAGCCTAAAGAAAATCCAAAACTCCCCGTTTTTCAGTGTCTAAAGCCTCTCAAACTGTAGTTCCTGAAGTCGTCCGGATTGGGTGCTTTCGCGACTATCAGAAAGGACCATGACACAACACTTCTTGTGGCTGGGTTTATAGTTGCCACCCCATCTCGACAACCTGCGTTTCTTGCTGCCTCTCCATCCACACTAGTGAATTTCCCTCTCAACAGATACCAACTTCTAATATACTTCAGTCAGAGATCTATGTGCAAATCGGCCGAAATCAACACAGGTGGACTCTTTCAGAACAAGACGACACAAAGTGCCGTAAGAACAATGCTCATGCCAGAGTTACATCGCGTATTCCGGCATTAATCAAATTCAATTGGATACACCATAAGCAGCACTTCGAAGGAGAGTAATGAGATTATTTTTACTTCTGCAGCGCACTTAATATCATGTACTGAACAGACAAGACTGCAACTAAATGGCCAGTGATCAAGATGGCATCATCATTCTACAAAGAAAGAAAACTTGACTGTCTACACTTAAACGCCACCGCCTGCCTTCTTCATTTGAAACTGCACAGCCCAGATGGGCACCATGATGCCAATGGCCAAGGAGCCGAAAACACCGACGCCCATCTTCAGCTTCCTGTTCTTCATCGCAGTGATGTTGTACATGTGGTCGGCATGGATGTAGTCGTCACTGTACCTCTTCGCTCCTGTCGCATGAAACTGCCGGACGCCTGCACCAAAGCGAACTACTGTCAATTCTAGCTTGCTAGTCACACACGCACGGACCAATTCCCAAAAAAAACGCCAAAGAAACGAACCGATAATTCGATATTAACAGACTAGAATCAGAAGGACGTACTGCCAGACACAATATGCAGACTGTCGAAGACATTCATGCACAGAAAGCCCGTCCACCAAGAACGCCAACTTCGGAAGAAATAGCATTGAACTTAACATGGTATCAAAAATTAAACCAAGAAAATGCGTTGTCCAACAAAAAACTAAAGAAACTAAAATAACACATGCAACCGAGACCCCACCTAAAAGACACTGTAACGCAACCAACCAAGTACTAACCCAATTATGCACCCCGACAAAATTCTCTAGGTCATTCATCCTCTTCTAGAAACCGCAAAAACAAAAAAACTCATACACAACAATTAGACACAAAAAACGAAACCCCGCACCCCAAAAACTCAAAAAAGAAACCCTAATCCACCACCAAAACAATCTAAACACTGGACACAACAACCGAAACTCCCAAGACTCACCCAAACCCCAGAATCCTAGGAACTTAAGAACCAGAACCCGATCAACTAGAAAACCCAACCACACGCAGAAACACAAAACCCTAATTGACAATCAGAACCCCCAACACTAGATTTCACATTCTAAAGGACCAGAGCTCATGGTACCAGATGATGCAGGAGGGGCGATTTTGGCGACGGCCCGGCGCACAGCGGTTGCAGCAGCGGAGCTCGCCATGACTAGAAAAGATTGCTGGGGTGGTGAAAAATCCGGTCGAAGCCCTGCGATCTTGTCTAGTTTGTGAAGACGATGGAATTCTGGTCTGGTTTCGGAAAGCCGAAGACGGAGCTCGTGTTTGAGATGAGTGTGGAAATATGTTATGGGTTCTAAATGCGCGGTTATGTAAGCCATGTGTAGAGGTGGCGTTTGAGGAACTTGAATTTGGGGTGGATTGTGGTGGTTTTGGGTTACGTGGTGGGGTTGGGTGTATATGGCTTAGGGTTTTGCACCGAACGACTCCTGGAGGTTCGGTTTGGCTGCCCGGTGTGTGCACGGTGCGTTACCGGAGTTTACCGGTCATGTTTTTGGAATTGAACCGGTTATTGGAAACCAGCCTAATTCTGGGCCCATGCCTGTTTCCGGCCCCTTCAAAGTTAAAAAAATCTTGTGAAACTAATGTATAGAGCCATCAAGAATGAACAACAACTAGATATGAAAGTCTATGGTTGGAATTAGGAAAATCTTTTAAAAAATATCTTAAAATTTTATTATTTTTTTATATGGTGTTTAGATCAAAACATGCTTCAAAGTGTATTAGAATTTTTGTTTTCTTGCAAAAAGATTCCGACGTGAATATAGTGTTTGTTCATTCTACTCACTAATCCGATGGCGGCTGGACAAAGGATAATGAATCTAGAGCTATTTCCCCCTTTCGAAGGTAGACACTTTTTTCTACACTAAGTGCCTTTACACTAAATGCCTTGAAGACAACCGACATGTCATCCCCCCCAAGGTCTTTTTGGATACCCATACAACGAGGTCTCAAGACCCCCCACCATAGTTGGGTGGACTATGGTAGTAGGCACCATGGTGTGCCATGACCTCATAAGATTTATTCAGAAATGCCTTTCCGGCTAACCTAATAAGATTTACTTTTATTAGCTAATCAATTAGCTCAAGCAATTGTGGTACAGATGGTTGATGATTTGGATCTTGATGATCCACCTTCCTGGGTATCGCAGGGAAGGATGATTGACCTCCTGGTTAATCCGTTTGGTTAGATGGTATAGTTAGTGTGCATTCTCATAAGTTGATAGGATTTTCTGTTAAATCTCTGGTTGGCATATTCTTCGATCAGATGATAGGCGTTTCCCTGTCTGTTTTCCTTACTGTACATAGTGAGGTTTGGACCTTCGATGGTCCGTTACTGGCCGGTAGGTGGCTGGTGTGGTCCCCTTTGGGGTGTCGCGAGGACATTGCCTCGTTGTTTCATTGATTTTCCTTTAAGCCGAACAAGCCCTTAACAATAAGATTTACTTCTATTTGGAAAGTAGGTTGATGGTTGGAGCTCCAAGTTTAAGTCATTGGACATAATGGATGATCCAATTTGATTCTCATTAGAGTAGTGTGTTGATGCTTTGCCTCAAAAATCCCCTAGTGGATACATTTTCATTATTGATTGAACAATTTACTCAAAGATATATATCATTAAAGAGACATCTAAAAAATACTAAAGGTTTAGTATATTGTTCTAAGTAAAAATGCCTTTAGGATATTTTTCCACATGGTAGAAACTACAAAAAATAGAGTATATTATATAAGAAAGTAGTTGTATAATTTTGTTTTCAAATTTTAAAAAGAATGTTAAAATCACATATCCATCCAATGGTGCAACTCGAAGATTATGGTATATGTTGCAATGTATAATACACACTCAAAAATGATAGTTTAAGGGCTATATGACTTCAAAGTTAAATAAACTTTGGATTAAATTTTCAATATTAAAAGTAAAGAAGTTTATCAATGCCCTATGTCAACACTTCTTTGTTACAACTTTTCACATCAAGAATAGACTCGAGTATAATTACTATAAATTTTATAAGTAAATGTGACTTATCCATATACAGTTTGGAACAAACTTTTATACATTAAAAATTAAACGGAATGAGTATATTAGTCAAGATCAAATTATAAATTCTAATGAAAGGCGAATAAGAACTTTTGATCCAAAAAAAATCAAAACAAATAACAAATTGATGAAGACAATAAATACTACATAAAATCAGTGTCGTATTTATAAGTATTTGTTGTATTTTCAAAGACATGGAGTATTTTGAGTTTTGTCTAGAGATATTTTGATAGTTGCACCACCTCAAATTGATTTATTTTATAGAAGGTATGTAATGTAAGTCCGCAAATGTAAACATCATGAATAAAGTTCCAATTCTCTACGCGTACTTTGATATTTGCATTTTGAACTTTTGCAATGGTTACTCTTGCTACAAAGGGTTAAATCGAGAGTCCGAGTATATAAAGTAGAAACACACTCTACACCATTTCTAACCCTAATCTGTGAGAGCACTCTACTTCTCTCGGAGCTCTTTGGGAATTACAGGGTAGTCAATTTTGTTTGACCTCAGAAGATAGAAACACTGAGGTAGCCTCGGCGTTGAGCGGAAATGGTCTTATAAACTACCAGTTTAAGGAAGAGTCAAATGCTTCACCAGTTAGAAGCTGGTTATTATCAATTTGGCATTCATTGTTGTGGCATTAACAAGTTTCATGTATAGTCATGTCCTAGATGAATACAAATTGCATATTTAAGCCATTCCAATTTTTATTGCATTGTGTAGAAAATTGTTTGAGTTTTTTGCCTTGGATGATTATCATTGCATCTTTTAACGCTTTTAATCAAACATTTCATATCTCAATTCTAAAAGACCAAATTTCCATTTTTGGTGAAACATTTTCAGGTAATTTTCATGGTTTTTCATAATGTTTTCTTCTAGTAAGAGCTCAATATAAGGTTTTATATGACCAAAATTTGTGAAACATATATCTTCATATTTCAATGAGATTTTGGCAAAGTAATTGAACCATCATACTAAAAAATTTGAATTTAGATACCACATGAAGGAAAAAACGGACAAATCTAATGACAATAGAGATATATCTATTGTTACAACAAATGGGATTTGTCCAGTATATATTAGATTCTTTGTAGAAAAAATTGTAAAACTTTTGTGAAGACACTTGCGAAAGGAAGGATGTAAGTCATTAGGGGAAAAATGGGGTCTCCTAAGGGCTTTGTAAGACAACTCGGATTAGGTGAGCTTCCTGCCCGCTGACACTTCTGTGCGAAATCTCATTGGTGGATATCCTGCATGCTGACGACAAAATTCGCCCCGCTGACAACAGAATTCGCCCCGCTGACAACAAGATCCGGTACTGTCCAATGGGGTGACAGCAGTGGGCACACGCTCGGTGACAGTGTCATTACTGCTTGTATTGTCCAATGGGGGGATGGGGTGGTGTGGGGTGGGGAAGGGAAGCGATTGGCTGGACCCCCCAAATGCCAACTGCAGGCACTGCTGGCAGCATTTGGCGACCTGCTGGCACCATTGGTGCCAGTACGTAAAGTGCACGGGCATGGCAAAAATTCAAGCACAGATTTCATGGAAAAGGCCCTTAGGAGACCCCAAACTTCCCTTAACGATAGGTGTTCCTTACATACATTTAGAATCAAACTTTAAAAAATCAACACCAATTGTTTAAAAAAACATCATGTAAGAAAAACCATTGAAATTAGCTTAAAGATTTCAGTGAAAATGGAGTTTTATCTTCTTCACACTTGAATTTGATAGGTTTGATAATTACATTTATCAAAATATACCAGATATACAACACATTGTAAACAAAAATTTGAGTTCTCAAATAGGCAGTTTGTACACATCTTGGACCCAATTGTATAGTCGCCTACAACAAAGATACTTGATGCCTTTTTGAGGCATTCAAATATCTGTAAATAACATACAATAAAATTAGTTTATGTCATCTTGCAAAATTATCACTCAATTCTTAGCCAATTCCACTAAAGCATACCAAATTTCAATTTCAAAAAAGTAAAATTCTAATTTTTGGTGGATTTTTAAGCCAATTTTTATGAATTTACAATATATTTTATTGAAAATAATTGGTGATGACTTTTTGAAATTTGATTGCAAATATATGTAAGGACCATACATACACACATCTTTTAGTGTCAACTTGATCAGCTAATGAAGGTTTAATATAATCATAATGATAAGTTAATGGAGATCTAATGTAATCTTGATTAGTTAATAGAGGTCTAATATTATCATGATCAATTCAAGGAGGTTCGATTATGGTAAAAAGGAATTTACACCAAAAATAGGGAGTAAAAAATTAGTTCAATCATGATCAATTAGTGGAGGTCTAGTTCTGTCTAGGAGATTGACATCAAAAACCTAGTAAGAAATTAGTGCCATCTTGCTCAATTAATGGAGGTCTAGTGGAAGTCTAAATCTGTGAAGGAGGGATTGACATCTAAAACAGCCATTGAGATATTACTACAGCCAGTGAGATATTAGTATAGTCATGCTCAGTCAATAGAGGTCTAATTCTATTAAGGAGAGATTGATATCTAAAACAACCACTGAGAAATTAGCACAATTGTGTTTAGGTAAAGGAGGTCTAGTTTTGTCAAGGAGAAATTGACATCAAAATATTTAGTAATGGAGGTCTAATTCTGTCAAGGAGAGATTGACATCTAAAACAGCCAGTGAGAAATTATTACAATCATGATCAACTAATGGAAGTCTACTTCTTTCCAGGTATTACCGTCTAAAACAACTAGTGAAAAATTATAAGTACAATCATGCTTAGTTAATGAGAGACTAATATCATCATGATCAGTAGAGGTCTAGTTCTGTCAAGGAGAGACTGACATCTAAAACAACTAGTAAGAAATTAGTACAATCATGCTTAATTAACCCCTAAAATTCCTTAACTGTAATTTCACAAAAAACCATGAAAACGCAACATTTGGAAGTTGGGGAAGAAATAATATGTTTTTCTAGTATTTTCATCATTTATCCGTAAGATCTAACACCCAATTTGGTTTTTCATGTGAGCAGAAATTTTGAGAGCAATATGACCATTAAATTCTTAGATTATAAGGATCAAAGTTGCAAAAGAAGATTTTTTGGGGTTCAATCTGGTTACAAATTTGAACTTTAGAAATTGATATTTTTTTTTTTTCATAAAACAATTAGTAGAAGTAGGTACAAAATGGAAGGAAATAGAAAATCATTTATAAGTTTGACATGGAATTGTAGGATGTCAATATTAACGGTGAGAATGTTGTATTTAGAAGTCTTCAATTGTGCTTTTTATTTCATTAAAAAATATTGAAAATCGAGTTTAGGAATGAGCTTCAAAGTTTTTTTGTCCAAACTGCTTAAGAAACATATCTCCTCGTAACTTTTATCCCATTGCTCAAAATGGATAGATTTAAAGCTTCAATTGTAGATAAAGATCAACCAATCATGAATAAAAAAAAAATCCGAAAAAAGTAAAAAAGAATAAAAACCTTGTTGCCCGATCTTGCTTCAAAAACTTCAAATGCTTATAACTTTTGCAATACTTATGAGAATGATGTGAAACAAAGTGATACATGTAGAGTGTAGTTTTTGGACAGTACACTAAAATTTTCATTAAAAGTTTTTTTCATTGAAAGTTTTAAATGTATGAGGTCTCTGGAGGCTGCCCAAAAAATGAAACGACCAGAATATGGTCATTCAGAATTTTAGGGATTAATGGAGGTTTGGTTCTGTCAACTAGAGATTGAAATCAAAATAGCCAGTAAGAAATGAGTGCCATCATGCTCACTTAATGGACATCAAAATAGCCAGTAAGTAATGAGTGCCATCATGCTCAGTTAATGGACATCAAAATAGCCAGTAAGAAATGAGTGCCATCATGCTCGGTTAATGGCGGTCTGATTTTGTCAAGGAGAGATTGAAATCAAAATAGCCAGTAAGAAATGAGTGCCATCATGCTCAGTTAATGGCGGTCTGATTTTGTCAAGGAGAGATTGAAATCAAAATAGCCAGTAAGAAATGAGTGCCATCATGCTCGGTTAATGGACATCAAAATAGCCACTAAGCAATGAGTGCCATCATGCTCAGTTAATGGCGGTCTGATTTTGTCAAGGAGAGATTGAAATCAAAATAGCCAGTAAGAAATGAGTGCCATCATGCTCGGTTAATGGACATCAAAATAGCCACTAAGCAATGAGTGCCATCATGCTCGGTTAATGGGGGTCTGATTCTGTCAACGAGAGATTGAAATCAAAATAGCCAGTAAGAAATGAGTGCCATCATGCTCAGTTAATGGACATCAAAATAGCCACTAAGCAATGAGTGCCATCATGCTCGGTTAATGGAGGTCTGGTTCTGTCAACGAGAGATTGACATCAAAATAGCCAGTAAGAAATTCTTAGCTGATTAGTTGACATGGGAATTAACATTATACATTTAAACATGATGGTACAATTCTTTTGCCAAAATCTATTACAATAAGAAATATCTATTTTACAAAATTATTTGCATAATAACTTTTCATTGAATTCTTCATAAAGAAAAACTTTGTTACTCAAAGGAGTGATTTTCAATGCAAAAGATGTGTGTATGTATGTTCCTTACATATCTTTGCAATCAAATTTTAAAAAGTCATCATCAATTATTTTCAATAAAATATATTGTAAATTCATAAAAATTGGCTTTAAAAATCCACCAAAAACTAGAATTTACTTTTTTGAAATTGAAACTTGGTTTGCTTGAGTGGGATTGGCTAAGAATTGAGCGATTATAATTTTGCAAGATAACATGGACCAGTTTTATTGTATGTTATTTACAGATATTTGAATGCCTCAAAAAGGCATCACATATCTTTTGTTGTAGGCGACTGTACAGCCTCCTATTGATGTGATGGGGAATGACACCATAGCTGTTTCTGTTCCAAAAATAATCTTAATACAAGCAATGAAATTAAATTGTAACTACTACAGCGGCTCCAGTAGCAATAGCTGAGCAATATATCTATCATAAATGTCAAACAAATCTTCCATCCAGGTTCCTTTAAAAATCAATCTAGTTTTTTTTTTCTAAATTTTCAATTTAAAAATAAAACTCTCTAGTCATGGTTAATTGGTGGAAGGCATTTTATTGGTATCCTTCCATGTGACTTTGTCACCAAATACTCCTCCAGCATAATTTATGCATGATGTGACAAGACCTCCGTTTGCAATCATCTTACTGAAAACCAGGAATGCCATATATTGTACATTAGTATATATGAATTATATTGAGAGTTGTGTAATTATGTATTTGTTTTTGAATAGAGCCTGCGGTAACACAATTGCCAACTCACGAGAATTATATATATGCAGTATGTACTTACCATGAATACAATTACAGTTTGTTGCAAAAAGAGCATTGTACCAAACCAGTATTAGAAAACGAAAATAGAAACTCATAAGAATAAGGAGTCTATGCTCAATTTTTCTCATTTTGAACCATAAAACTGGTGTGTAAGATAGAAATCATTCTTTGAGGACTTTGAATTCCATGGCTGCTGAAAAGCCTGAATTCAGAATATTCGGATTCAAGGTATGCATTTCATAGTTGCTTGACAGGATCTAGAAAATACGAATTAAGTAGAATTATTCTTATTTGAAAGTGATCTTGAAGATATAATCAATTTTAAAGATCCATCACATATATTCACATGGAATAATAATCTTCTAATCTAAGAACATATCAAACAGTCTTTCTTCAAGATCTGATAGTTGACATACAAATGAACACATGACTACAGTACTTTACTAGATTGTTGCAATTTCATACCTAAACATATCAGGGCATCTTTAGCTAATTCCCATCGTCAACAAACATAAATGCTGCATGACTTTTCACATTTGAAAAACATGTGGAGCATTCTTTACAATTCCTTTCCCACACAGAAAGCATGCACAGAAACATTGGAAAGTGGAGTGTTCCCATTAATGTTTGACCTTAGCATGATCCACATCGCATTGCAAGACAGTGAGCCGCAACTCGTAATGTACTTCTCATCTCCATAAAACGGACCCTGTATGTACCCACGTCCTAAGTACATAGTAACGCACAATCATTCCACGTTGTACTTGGTCTCGTAGCAAGGTCTTCCAACAATCATACAACCACATAACAGTACCCTCATTCCACCTCTCATCCCACTGCATATCACAATGACCGAGTCGAAACTTAAATTTTCCAAAAAACTAAAAACCAATCCCATCATTCCTAATAATGACAAATTGTTCACTAGGTATAACTGACAAAATAAAATAAAATAATCAAACATAAAAATGATCAGTTCCATCCATCCTTCCACGCCCTTCCATATACCCTAACACCATAGCAGGTTTGTTCTTAAGTAAGTCAAAATATATAAAAAAATAGAAAATTATGAAGACATGAAAACGAAAATAGAAAAACAAAATATGAGAAATTCAGTTTTTTTAGAAACGAACCCTAATTTTTCAACAAAAATAAATGTTCATTTGCTGAGGACCGATCCTGCTATGGTGTTACGGTAGACTCGTCCACCACATTAACTTCTTTCATTGTTGTTTTTTATTTCGTTATTTTTCTTTCATATTTTTGTTATATGTCAAGCTATGGTTACCGTCGGTTGAAGAAAACCTCCTACGACCACCGGAAGAAGAGTCCTACCGGAGGAAAACTGTCCTCGAAGGAGACGGGTCAGACCTTCCGACCATCAGTCACCGAAAAAGCGACAGAAGGTTGCACGGAAGAAGAAAACTTAACAGATTACCATCGGTCGCCGTTCAGAGGTCGAACAGCCATGCACAAATTCAAAGGCCTAAACTACTCCCCGTCCGCAGGTCGGAACTCGTCGAAGGGGACGTGGGTCCAGCCCACGACCAAGAAGCCATTAATACCAAAGTGAGCCGGACACCTTCCGGACGGCCAAAAGCAGTACGCCCACGTCGATGTAAAGTACTGAGAAACATAAAGAACGTAACGGAAGACCAGTAGTCGCCGTCCGTTGGTCAGTCCTCACCGTACATCGATCGCAGCGCCCAAATTCTTGGAGGAAATTAGAATCCAGACCATTAACTGCCCCCAATCAATACACGAAAGCTTCCCCGACGACCTCCGGACGGATGAACGCGAATGCCGACAAGCAAAGGTGGGGTACGCCGTCTCCGTCCAATGGCCGGGAGACGAACAAAGGGAAGAACAATCCCACGACCACCAGACGGGAGAAAAAAGTGCTCCGGCGACCACTTGCCGCAGCTGAGGGGTCTCATCCCTCGTCCGATGGTCGGTAAAGCACAGATGAGATATGGATACGAGCGTCCACTGGGTGGAAGGAAGATGAGTTGCAACGACCAGTAGTCGTGGCGGGAGGAGTCTCGCGACGAAACCTAGACCAGTGGACACCGTCCGTGGGTCGGGAGAGGGGGAGAGGGGAATGTATGGGAGCGTCCAGTGGATGACGATGAAAAGAGCGCCGCGACCGGTGGTCGCGGCGCGGGGCGTCGCGACGACGACGTCGCGAGCGATGCGCTTCGCAGCGGCCAGAATCGGAGGGAGGGCGCGCTCGGCGACGGGGAGGTGCATGCGATCGGGGGCGCATCCACGACCATGCGTGGGTGGTTGCGCAGATGCGCTCTCATCCCAAAATTCCACGTGAGCTACAGAAGAACCCTCGGAAAGAAGAAGCGCAGAGGCGCAGCGCTTCAGCAGTCGTCCGTGGTTTCTGGATTTTGCGCAATTATTCTATTCCGCGGCCTCCGCGACTTTGACGCCGTGAAAGAGCCTCGCGACAGGACTGGCTACTCGCCTTTCGTGCGCGTGTGTGGACCGAGGTCCACTTTCGCCCGGGTTTGAAAAAGGGGCCGTGCTTTGATGGGTACTGTAGTGCCCGGCATTCTTCCTGGGAGGCCTTCTTTCGGTGCAGGGCAATCCCGGAGCGGCCATTACAGGGCGTTTCTGTGCGTCCCCGAGCCCCAAAAGGATCAGCAATGCTAGAGTTCCCGCTCGGATTTGGGATTTTCGTTTGGGTTTTCGAGATTGGGAGCTGAATCTCGAGCAGCTGTGAGGTGGGCGAGATCATTGGCCTGAGCTTTGGAGCGGCTTCTGAGCGCATGCATTTGACCGCTTCCATTTCGTGCAGGTGTGTGTGGTCGCTTCCACAGGCACGATCTTAGTTTCTGTTGGGTTTGTTGCTCGGTGTTGAGTTTCGTTCCTTTGGATTGAGTGTTTCGTTTTTTGAGTTGGGATTGTTGTATGGAGGGCGAGAGGATTGGTGAATTCAATGAGTGGGTAGCTCTGGTGGTTTTTTTCTGCTTCGGAGGATATGACGTTTCTCGGAGTTATCGTGGGGGTATTAGTGGTGGGAATCAGCATTGAAACTGTCAGTCAATTGGCAGTGGAATTATTAGTCAATCAGCAGTGTTACGACCCGCTCCATCTCGCTACAGTTCTTCTCCGGCGACGAGGAATAGCTCGTCTTTCTTTTAATGCCTCTGAGTTTAACTGTCGGTTAGATCAAAGGGGTTTATCTCTTTCAGATCCAGTGTGTTTGTGGGATGGTTTTTTTGGGATAATTTGAGGATGCATGGTTCTGCTATTTTGCGGAACCAAGTATCTTTCTCTTGTTAGGCCGCGGTTGTAAGAGTTGGTTCTATGTTCGCGAATTTGTAACCCGCTTCGGTGAATCAGTACCTTTTTTGCGTTTTTCAACGATTCGGAGGTATTGCATTTGTTTGAATCTCTGGGCAATCACGTAGTTGCAGTGTATTGGGAATGATTCTTTTGAATTTTGATAGTGATGCATTACTTGATGAAGGATTGATTAGAATGTCTTCACGACGCAGAGGTTCTGAGTGGGAAGAGAATTGTATGTAATTGTATTGTTAGGTTTTCCAGGCCCGGTTGCAAGGCCTTTATTACTGCTGGAGTGGGTTAGAAATAATCATACGCCCTCGCAATGGATATTGTTGCACAGGAGGAATAGTGGCATTGACTGAAATAGTGGGTATAACGACATGTTGGAGAAAGTGGTTTGAAAGGTATAAGACATGTCAATAATTTGTATGTGTATCTGAGCAGCATCTTATTGGTGTCCGATGGTGTGAAGGGTGCAGTGATTGCAGGTGGTGATTCTGCGAGAGCAATTGGTTATCATGACGTGATGACGTCGAGTGGAATTCTGGTTTCGATCGATATGACTATAGAACGTGGCTGCATTTGCGGTGCGGCTGAATGGATGGTTTTTCTGATATGATTATCTGACTTCAGTGCAAATACAGCTGGGTGGGAGAAGAAATTCTTGTGTTTGTTCAGGACTCGAGGGTTTAGTTAGAATTTTTACCGAAGGATTATCAATATGGCAGTGGGGTTGGGTGAATTGACCGAAGATTGTTGGCACGGACGATAGCACAAGAACGACCTGGAAATGGCCGAATTGATACCTAGGACAGCTGAGTTTGGTGACTGTCTCGGTGCATCTGCAATTAACTTGCATAGCGGAAGGAGGCGAGAGAACAGGACCGAGTGACGACTCTCACAAGCAATCTTAGTCTAGTAAGCCATGACAAAGAAGCGGCAATGGAGCTTTCTGCTGCTTGTACTCTTGGCCATCTTCGCTGTACGATGTAGCTTCTCCGTAGGCTATTTCCAATCACAGGGCAGGAGCTACGCGGATTATAGAAGTCCAGTTATAGTTTTTGATAGTTCTTTCGTATGGGCTCCTGCTCCCAGCCCCAGTGGTAGGAATTCGACTTCACCCCTAGCTAACAACACTGTGATATCTCGTCAAGGTAGCAATTCAAGTTTGCCTCTCGCTAACACCACTGTAACATCTCGCCATGACAGCAATTCTAGTTTGCCCCTGGCTAACACAACTATCACATCTCTTCATGATAGCAATTCTAGTTTACCCCTGATCAACAACACTAAAACATCTGGCGAAGATGACGATTTGAGTTTACTCCTCGATGACGACCCTATAATATCCGCGTACCCGACTCTTCTTCCTGAAATCCATAAGGTTCCGAGGGTTCAACCGATATGGAAGTATCTTGTGAATTATTTGAGAAGACCCAATGTGCCCAAGGATGCGACCAAGGCCCTGCGGGAAGGACTCCGGGCTTGGAGAGAGATTAACAAAACTATGGTTGATGAGGCCAATGAGCGAGCAAACAGTAGCGCTCACAAGGTTGACAACAAGTGTCCATTCTTTGTGAGCGCTTTGAATGCTACTGAATTGAAATCAGAGCCTTTCCTGCTGCCGATTCCCTGTGGACTGGTACTGGATTCTTCGGTAACAGTAGTAGGGACACCAGGCGTCAAAACCGGGGATTTTTCTCTTGAGCTGATAGGATCCGAACTGTTTGAGGAAGGGGATGAGCCAGTTGTGTTTCATTTTTCGGTGCGTTTACGTGGTGATCAGATAACTATAAACCCCAGCATCGTCCAGAATACTTGGACGGTCGGTGGAGATTGGCAACTTGAACAGCGATGCCCTGTGCTACCTGACTGTGAAAACTGCGAGACTTCGTCTGATGGCAAAGGTTTGCTCTCTATTCCTCAATGCAGCTATTGTTTGATCATTAAATGATAATTTCAAGGATTTCGATGCTTTTGTTTAGAATGTAGCGACGTCTAGGAGCTGATGTCATTACTGTGCGATGATTTTACAGTGGACGGTCTCAAAGTGTGCAATTCCGACATCGGGCAGAATATTACACGTAAGGCTGGGCCAGGACTATGGAAGGGTATTAATGTTCTTGAAGGATCAGTAAAGACCTGGTTTCCGTTCTCCGAGGGATTTCCATTTGTGGTTACTATATCGGCTGGGTGGGATGGTTTTCATGTATCTGTTAATGGAAAGCATGTAACATCATTCAAGTACCGCCAGGTACCATCTAAATTCTCACTTGTCTTGATTAGCTTGTTGTCGAGGTGTATTTTTACAATCTTTCAAGGCTGCTAAATATCCTTCTTTTATTTAGTCCCTTTAGTAAATCAGTGAGATCGATAGTCCACATGAAATCTTTCTTATTATCCAGTTTACACTCAGCGCTGTTATCTTGAGTTCCTGCGGTATTAAGCAGGAACCGCCTTTTTCTTTGGCAGAGCTTGGAGCCCTGGATGGTTAATTCGTTGCGCATCAAAGGGGACCTGCAAACTTCTTCAGTAATAGTGAACGGGCTCCCGATATCCGACGACGCATCCTTAATACCTGATTTGAAGGTCATTAGAGCTCCTAAGTTGCCAAAACGTGCTACCCTGTTCGTTGGAGTGTTCTCCTCAAACAGCAATTTTGTTCGAAGGATGGCTGTAAGGAGAACTTGGATGCAGTATCCCGAGGTCCGAAATGGCACTGTAGTGGTGCGGTTCTTTGTTGGCTTGGTAAGTTCGTCAAATTTTCTTCATGACAGTCACAATAGTTGTATTGTACAGAGGACAAAATTCCAAGCACTGCTTTTATTCTGAAAACTGCCACTCTTTGAGTTTAGAGTATCAAATTAAAGCTTGTCCGATCTTGTACGAGTTTGTTCGAGAAAGGCAATGATGTATGATTTGGTGCGATTCTTGCTTTTCCCATATGCGCATACTCTAAGGAACAGGTATTGGGTGAGAACACTTACGTCTTAGAATGTGCTTGGTTGATTCTGCAGCACCAGAATACGCAAGTAAACAAGGAGCTCTGGACCGAGTCTCTTACTTATGGGGACATGCAGATTCTCCCAATGGTGGACTACTACAACATCATTACATACAAAACTCTAGCTATTTGTATGTATGCGGTATGTACTTTCTTTGGCATTTCTGTTGGGTATTTTAACCACATACCATTTCTGCCTTGGATGATTTTAGTTCGTTTACTTGGAGGTGTTCAAGTTGCAGAATCACTATGCAATGTTACTCACTGGTAATTTACTTGCGTTTTTACCAGGAATACAACCTGAAGGCAGATTATGTAATGAAGACTGACGATGACACTTTTCTGCGTGTGGATACGGTTCTTTCGACCATTTCTGAATCGAAGCAAAACTCTACTCACAGTCTTTTCTTGGGCAATCTTGAATTTACTGCCAATCCTGAACGAGACCCTAGTAACAAGTGGTTTGTAAACACACAGGTAAGGGAACTCACTTTTCATGGTCACTTCTGCTGATTGCCTTGTTCGTTCTTCTGCGTATTATTACCTTTAAGTTAAGAATATAATCTGTCATTGCATTATGTTCGCAAAGTTGAAGATCATCAATTGCCTGTAGGAATGGAGCAATGACACCTACCCACCATGGGCTCATGGACCTGGCTATATTATGTCTCAAGATATTGCTCATTTTGTAGTTGAAGGCCACCAAAAGAACCTCCTGAAGGTATGTACTTCAGCTTGTTCATCCTGTGAAATAGAAGTGTCTTTCCACTGTATGTGGTTTGAAACTGGTATTCTAGGCCATTGAACTAACGTTCCACAAATGGTTTTGCAGTTCTTCAAATTGGAGGACGTGGCAATGGGAATATGGGTCGATAAATACAAAAGTCTAAAGAAAAAGGTGGTCGATTATGTAACTTACGAAAATTATCAACACGGGGTTTGCGAGAACGGGTTCATCATATCTCATTATCAGAATCCGAGCCAAATGCAGTGCCTTTGGAACAATGAGATGAATGGAGAGCATGGGATCTGCTGCAACAATGACATTTAATTTTTCCTAGTTATTGTATAGATTTTTAGTGAGGATCTTAGTACATTTGAGACGAGAGAACATTTTTTTCAAAAATTCACCGAATAGTGCATGTTCTCGGACACCCCTTTCTAGGATTACTGCTTGCCACTCATGTTTTGAGTTGAGAGAAATCGGCAAAACTTGTACAGCGAACTTTCATGCTACCGTCACTGGAAATGAATGAAGAGCAACCGACTTTTCATGATGTTGGGAGGTTCCCCTGCAGCAAGCTGATGATTTGGTTCAACAGTTCCATTTTTATTATTCAGCATATACCATTTCCCTCAATACTACCAAGTTTGTTTTCCCTTATTTATATCCTACTTTCTCTCGAAGAAGTGCATATGTGGACATGTTACTTCAATATGTTGGGCAACTAAAAGCCTTGCTAAATTGTCTTGGTAAATTGGATGGAGATTGCAATGCCATTCAAAGCTTATTGAACATCTATATTTCGAGAAGAATTTCTTATACGTATATCCAATGTCAGTCAGTGGGTCCATTTGCCTCAGCAAACACGTTAGTTACAAACCAAATCACCAAGAGAAACAGAAGTGAAATCTATTTTACTTGTTTTGCAATTGTGGCTGACATTACTCGAGTAGACTACATATTTCATGTAAGGTTATCTAGAAACACTTTTACTAGTCAGTTTGTAAATTTAGTAGCCAACTCAGTACGAGGTTTGAAACATCCAAAATTGCAATTGTAAATGCAAGGCCAGCGAACCTAGTTAAATTAGGACAGACCATCTAATTTGCAACGAACTGAAACAGTAGAAACAGTGCACTCACAGCGGGTAATCATACCAGCAATTAGAAAGAAATAAACAACACCACCATAGATGTACCGAAAGGTGTAGCCAGAGAAACAGTGTCGAAAATATTACATAATAGAGGCAACCTCTGAGTCAACGTTGTGCTTTTCCAGATGTCAGCTTTTGTATTTCACTAACCATACATCGTGGCCGCAAGGTTTTGCCACTGCGTCATTAGTGCGGAGACGAAGACATTCGACAAAGCAGGTTCCAATAAAAGGATGCAATGTGGCTCAGCATGAACTCATGTACTAAGAATCAAGCATACACTACTTCTCTGAAGAGGGCTTGTTTCCGCAACTGTGACAAAATCTAGTTAGCCATGCATTTCCCCAATGTGTTGCAATGGCCTTATGCAGAGAGGCTTTGGGATGACCTGCAACGATGCATCACATGGCAGGAGGCCCCGACATGAGCTCCAACCATAGGAGCGCTTCACCCACTTTCTGCTTCTGCAATCTTACACATGGTAAGTGAGTACATCACAATCATACCAAACAATGAAAACAGGTTAGTAACCAGACTTATTTATCGAATTCCCAGAAACAACTCAGAGGCTGCATTGAGATTATGTTAAAGAGAAGAGCTGTTTCCAGGAGTTAATGGTCATCAAAACTGCATCAAGAGTACCTGCAGCCTCAACTTCTGCAATTGGTTTCCTGCCTCCAGCCGAATTTGGAGATCCTGCTCTTGTGCGTTCACCGAACTCCACAACCTCTGCATATACTTCTGCTCTTCTTCCTAGAAGATCGCAAACTAGTTCAGTATGAAGCTCCAAAACTTATCACTACATGTAAAGTTACAAATAGAAATAACCCTCGCATACAAGTCCAGAATCACTGAAATAGAAATAGACACTCACTTCGTACTCAGTCATATGCTTTTCGAAAGCTGACTGCAACGAATCCAAACATTCCTGCTTCTTTTTCCGGTCATCTCCTTGCTTTGCCTGATCCATTGCACCAGAAACGAATCCCCTTACCCATGTCAAGGAAGAGCATCGGAATTTTCAAACAAGAAAAGTGAGCGGGAAACTACATGTAGCCATGGCCTTCAGTAATTAAGCAAGTGAGAACATACCAAGAGCTCCAGGAGCTGGACAGTTTGCGGCACATCGGCGCTGCACGCATCAATGGCTGCTAAAGCACAGGCGGTCATCTGATGAGCGCCTTGCACAAACCGCTCGAATTGTTTCTGCGCTTCATCTGTCAATGCATCCACTGAATCCGAGGCCGGCCCCTTCTTCTCATCCCCCATCTTCGGTTTCACAACGCCATGCTCTGTAACATCAAACCAAACAACAGAGTAAGCTACTCTCACCACAGGGTTTAACAAATCAGAGAAACACATAGCCAGAGAATCATACCCATTATCCCTACTGTAATCTCCGCTACACCATCCTTCCACCTCAGTCCCCTCCCATCCTGCACATAATAAAACTCACAACAGAGCCATAAGCACCTCTTACAAGAAGGGGTTACAAGACAGTCACCGAAAGAAAAATCCACATAATACTCAACAAAGAAACCTCCTCTTTCACCCTGTCAAAACCGGTAGCAAAACCTCCCCAGATCCAGCATCATATACCAACCTTGAAAAGCAATTGGATCCAAAACAGGATAACCCTCTCAAAACCCCTCGAAACTGCTCCTAACGTCCTAAAACTTAAGCCAATGTACATAACCACATTATTCACAATTGAGAAAACCAGAAGCTAGTTCGACAAAGATCATCTCCAAATTCATGCCTAACCCACTCACATTCTCATACTCATACTCAGTCACAAACTCAGAGACACACTTTCATGGCTCACTCACATACCCACTAGTACTTGAGAAGTAGAAAAGGGAAGGACTAGCAGGAAAAAATATATTAAAAAATATGGAAATGCAGTGATCTCTGCACGGAAAACTCTCACAAAACCTGCATTACGGAGAGGAAAGGAGAATCCGTTGTGGAAAAAGTGGGCTCACCGAAGCAGAGGTCGTTGTAGGGCACAATTTGGGCGAACCCAAGTTGCAAGTGGATCCGGAGAAGGAGCCAAAGATCTGATGATATCTGCCTCAATTGCTGGACTCAGCCCCCGAGAGATGGCGCGTCTGAAGCCCAGGCTCTTCCTCTTGGGCGTCGAGAGCTCGGGAGGTGGAGCAATGGTGCAAGAGCGTGATGGATCTGTGGTGAAGCTCATGTGGAGTGTGAGTGCGGGTCGAAGGAAGTCGTCGACTTGTTGAAATGACTGGTTTTGGAAAGACGAAAGAAAACATGCGAGGAAAGGAAAAAGAAGCACAGTTTTGTGATGTTGTCATAAATGGGTACTCTCAGTTTTTGTTTTTGTTTCATTTCATTATTATGTTTATTTTTTTATACTTGTTTTTACTCATTCTCATTATTAATTAGATATTTTATACTGCAGCAGAAAATCTTAACAAGGATGTTTCAGTTTTGACACAAATGAAACTGGCTGCAATTAGTTTTGACGTAAGTGAAACTGGGTGGTTTCAGTTTGACGCAAGTGAACTGGCTGCTTTTAATTTAATGGAAACGTTTTCAATTGCATATTTAGATTGAATGCCATTCTTGGGCTTTCCCCCATTTCTGTAAACCATTGGATTTGTCACGTTGTTGGCAGTATCTTCCGGGTTTACTTCTAGAATCAATTAGGCTAGCAATCATAGCAATCAGGGTGCTGATACAGCGTTTGTCTTCACTTGGGTAGACTCTGTGAATGGATATACAATAATTTGACAAATAAAAAATAGTTGAAAAATGAATGTGATACTCGTATGGTATTGACTTCACTTGATGTGAAATCTTGTTGTGGATATCCACAAATTTTTATTCACGTGAGAATGGTATTGAACAGATTCTTGACTCACAGGAGCTTCATTGTTCTGAGTTCTTGTGAAATATGTACATCTGGATTGGCCAGTTCTACAATCGTGCCACAGAATGTCAGGAGTGGTAATTTATTCTCAATCGAAGCAGAGGCCCAACAATAGTTTCTTAGCATGCTGTATCCGTGTCGTAGCTGCACTGGCAGACTGTATCTAATAAAGGACTTGATAGAAGCACGAGCGATGATAGAAGCAGCCAAGTAATCAATCCGTACGGTAAGGCACGTAAACTTTGCGGTCATACAGTTTACCGGTAGTTCCGAACTGAACTACGTCGACAGCTTCAAGACCAGAAGAGAAAACCTGTAGGGTCATGTGATCTGTCTTCTATAAGTTGTGTAGGGTGCGCAATCCATTTCTCATTAAGAGGGTGCAGAAATCATGGCTTCATCACCGAAATCATTGAATTGAGGATCGAGAAAGCCTCAGCTGAGCTTTCATGACACAAGCATATAATGGTACATGTCATTCCTGCATTGTACTTCAGGTACACTTAACTCGTTGACAAGCACAGTTAATTAGGGTGTAGATAACGGCTAAGGCTACTTATCAAAGATAAAGTAGCGGCTGCTGAACACTGACCCCAACGACTTTGCGGTACATTCGACATTGATAGAGACAAACAAAAGAAATAGAAGACAATAGGTTTAATAGTGAAGCTGGGATTTTAATAAAGTCGATCTCATGTAAACCCACAACATTAGGTCCCGCAAACTACTGCTCTCAAACTAATCAATATCATGCCACAAGGCCAAATAAGAAAACCTCCCCTTGTCTATCAAGTCGAAGAGACTGTAGGATTGGGATTAATTACGTAGACCCCATGGACTAAAGAAACGAGAGCTCAATCCTCTTCCTCGGCTTCCTCCAACCACTTGACAAATGGCTCCAAACCTTTCACGAAAGTTTGTCTGGTGAAGGAAAAAAGCAATTCAGAATATATACCGGTAAATTTCAAAAAGACGTAAACATTACGAACAAATACATTACCGACCCTTGTACAAGAGATGTTAATGTCAAAAACTTGAACATTATGAACAAATACATTACCTGCCCTTGGGATTGGATCCTTTCTTGAACCAGTTCAAAATTGTGTCCTCCGCCAAAACATCCTGGTCGTACAATGCTCGAATAATTTCAGGGAATAGCTTCATAAGCTTCGCATCTTCGTAGCAGTGGATCTGGATCTTGTATAACAAGTCCGTCTCCAGCTTACCGTTCGTGCAAAAAGCACCAAGAAGCTTGCCCCATTGCTTCACCTGTGCAGACAAGTTTTACAGCATGTAAGTTAAGTGCCTCCACTTGAAGATAATTCTTCCAAACCAATGAAGCAGATTGAAATAAACGAGTAAAAATAAAGGCAAACTCTAGAATTCGGATAAGTGATTATAGCGAACAAGGGCTTTCACTAGCTTCAACTTTTACCGACCTGGTGCAAAGCCATATTCGAATTCTGCTGCTGATTCTTTCCAGACCACTGAACCGCATCCATGATAGAATCCCAAATTGTGCGTATAACATCCACGTCTGGCAAAGTTACTTCCTTCCGCCTCAACTTCACCATCTCAATTACCTCGTTCACATTCACATCCTCTGCAATCATATCAGTCATAGTTGTACGCAACTCCTTCAATTTCACATCGAAAACTTTCTTTGTGTTGTAGTCCACAAGCACGCCCAGACCTTCCTTGCTGCAAAAACCAACCACCAGCATTACACTCTTCAGTCAGCACGGCTTCTCCGCAAGTTCACAATATGGAAGTAAAAGCACCACATATCAAAATCCGCATGCTGTGTCACAATGTAAAAAGAAGCTCACTGCACGGAACATAGATCAATGGAGTGGCCGTACTTGAAGTGTTCTGCGAAGCCTTCAAGCGACCGCTTCTGCATCGGGAACAGGTCCAGAAGCCGGTCGTCCATCTTCGCACGCTTCAGAAGACTCACCAAGTCATCCAAGCTGTTCTCCACCAAGTACACCTTGAACGTGTCGGTCACGAAGTACAGGACAATGCCCTTCGAGATCAAACTGTCACTCATCAACGCAGAGAAAATGGTTTCAGGGGGCAGTCCCGACAGCTTCTGAGAGAAGGTCAAGGCAGTGAAAATGGCCAACTTCTTACGATCCTCAGTTCCAAACAGCTCCTGCAAGCCAGAAACACAAAAAGATGCTAAGAAAAGAAGAGAGATCAAACTGTAAATCAAAAAAAAAATCGTTATCGACATAGACCCCTACTACGACGTCAGAAAATATCCAACTGTCGCGAGTTTCCGAAAAACGAGAGCATAAATTTTCAGTGTAACGCCCGTGGCTTCCAGATTAAACAACCCTTGACTTAATTAGCCGTCTAACTCAAGGACATAGCATTCGAGTCCTCAGCTTGAAGGGAAACAAGGACTGACCAAAGACTGGAGCAGCCTCTTCATCACATTCTCGAGCGTCTTGATCATAAACGGCCGACGCCTGATGATCTTCTGCAAGAACAACACAACCGGGAGGATGCTCTCCCGCGTGTCCTCGCAGTTCAGAACAGAGTAAGGATGGCGCTCTCCTTCCTCAGGCTTGGTTGTTCCCGGCTGGTTACGTCCTCCAGTGAAAACAACCTAACGTATGAACCAAGTGATAAATCAGTACAAACCATAATGACATCAAAGTTTTAAAGTCCACGTTGAAAAGGCTATTATTAAAATTGGCAACGATGAGGAGTTGTATTAAAATGAGACCCACCTCAAAGAAGGTGTCACCATATCTTGAGAAGTCGAGCTCAGATCCATCGACATCCTTGGCGATAAGTTCCTGGACAACGACCACGTGAAGATATTAAATAATTGTTACTGCAAACTAAGAGTGCCATGAATAACAACGACAACGTTAATGGACATTATCAAAGGCCACATAATATATCCTGTAATCAAATGTTCCACTTACCAAGTCACCCTGGTGCTCATTGTAGATTTGAACCACAGCATCTGCGAAAGTTGCAGTGTCCAACGGAACTGCTATGTTCCGTTTGCGGGTTTTGATCCGCGTACCACTGCAAGAATTCATAAATAACAAATTTAGATTCACTACAGCCGTAAGGATACTCATAAAAACATATGGACTTGTCCGGGCTCCTCATTTGGATGTAAAATTTCCTAAAGACAACAAACAAAACTAATTTAACATTTCTCACATCACACTCAAATATCTCGTATTAACTTCCAACGAAACATCAACCTAGGAGCTAACAAAGAACAAATAATAACGGCAGGTAAACATACCCAAGGGTCGGTTTCTCCTTCGAGCTGCAAAAATAGAAACAACAAACCAACAGTTACTAAATGAAATAAAAAGATATCGAAACAACAGAGTAGTGTATCTGATACCAAAGACAGCAAGGAAAATTCCAAAACCTTCCAGCTCACTCACAAACAGCATCAAGACCAATCTAAACATCAAGTCCTCCACTTGCAAGCTACTGAACAACATTACACCATCACCACAAAACCTAAATCCAAATCTCAACACCCACACCCAGAAACACAAAACACTAATACCCCCAAAAGAAAAACTCCGCCTTCACACAAACCTCCCCAAACATAACTCACCAGAGCAAAAACAAACCACATGTAATCCCTTCTCACCATCAAACCACATCATAAACTCGATCACACATTCCCACAACCACATGACCTAAAAACACTCAACTGACCTAACTTTTCCTGAACATCCAACAACCGACCAAAACACTCAACAAACACAAACCCAACCACTTGAGAAAGAAAACCAACCCCCTCCCACACCAAGAACTCCACTCAAAGCAACCATCACCATCACATGAAAACCATCATCACAAACCCATACTCATCACATCCAAAACCAACACTCATAAATGCCACAAACCTCAACTCCATTGACGAAGCAAACCACAAGGCATTGACACTGCCATGATGGTGTGTTCTAACTTCTCACCACATGAAAGGCGATGGAACACTAAACCCCAGAACCAAGGCGTGCAGGGAGAGTGGGAGAGGGAGAAGAGTGGAAGCCCTGGTGGTGGTCTTACCTCATACAAGCAAGGTGGGAGTGGGGATGGGGTGGGGCTAAGGGGTGCGCTCCGGGGAGGGCACACGCAACGCTTGGGCGACGAAGCAGCACTTGCGGATGCGATGCGAAGCTCCGGAGACAAAGAGAGTTGCAAATGACTGCGCAGACACACAGACTGACCTAATAACTTAGTCTCTGCAACTGCATCGGAAAAGAGGTCGGAAAGATCAGTAGATAGATCAGGCTCATCAGGAAGGAAGGGCCTCCTATTACCGTCAGGCTTCAGTTTTACACTCCTATGTTTCTCTTCCTAATCCATTTGGTTTCTGGATTTTGGATTTTGATACATAGATTGGGCTTCTTACTATTGTGTAATTCTTCCTGGTCCTAAGGTTTTTGTTTCAAGGTGTTGGATTTTGATGGATAGATTGGGCCTCTTTTAATTGTGTAACTCTTCCTAGTCCTCTGGTTTTTGTTTCAAGATGTTTGATTTTGATGGATAGTGTAACTCTTCCTAGTGCTTTCAGTTTGTGTTTGAGAGTGTTGAAATTTGATAGATAGAGTTGTTGAGGTTGATGTATTTGTTTGTGTTTGTAATAGCGTGTTTGTTTTGCGGACGTTTAGATACAAAGACTGTTGGGTGTAGGTTATAACGTGTGTATGTTAATAAGATGTTTGTATTTAGTTGTTTTTAGTGTAGAAATATAAAAAGGGATCAATTATGTATTGGGCTTATATTCAATCATCCAACCATAGAAAAGAAATTGTAGTAAAAGACTGTTTCTACTGTCTCACCACTGAGTATTATATACTAGAGTCTATCTCTAGTCTTTCTCTAGTCTTTTTCTTCCTTTTACTTTACATTTTCATAATTAGATCTAATTCTTAAAATTTTAAGTCATTTTCTTTCTATATTTAGATCATAAATATCTTATATTTCTTTAGTGGAGTGGTCTAGCTTTAATGCACCACATCTTGAGTTGTTTAAGCCTTGCGCATATGTTTTCAATTTGAAGTGATTTAGCTCCAATGCACAAAATAAAGAGTTGTCTAAATCCAATGCGCATGTTGTCAATTATGAGTTTTTAACTATAGTTCATCAATCTAACTCTTTTCATCATTGACTCAGACACTTTTCTATGTGGTTAGAAGACTAGTCCATCAAACATCTCTATTTATATTACAAATCCTTAATACTCATTGATTGAACATTTGAAACCAATTCCAAAGCCTTTATCCAATAAGATTTAATATAGCTCCAATTTCAATAATTGAATCCATCGGGAATAAAAGGCTAATTTTGTTTGACTTGCATATATTGTCAAATTCAAAGTATCACTTTGGCAAAAGAATAACACAGTAGGATGGATTAGAAATTTGAATGGCTGCTTTTAGTCTTAAGAAAATAATGAAATGATCTTAAATTCTCAAAGCTTTAAAAGACAACATTGAATCTTTGGTCTTGTAGCCTTTACACACAAAACTCTTTGCCTCGTGACACTCTTATTAAATTGGGCACTCAAGGTCAAACTTGAAGCTGTAAAGCCTAGAATTTTGGTTGAAACAACATCAACTTTATTGATTTTGACTCTTTTGTATAGAACAACTCTTGGTTCTCAATCAATTTATTTTGATATTTGTTATGGAGTAGATTGTGTGATCGATGATTGCGGTTCCATTAGTACCCCGACTCCAGTAGGCAGATTTGGGATTCGACCTCGTGTGACCATTGGACCATGCGAGACGTTTCTACCGCTGGCCTTCATCCATCCAGCATGGTATTCAGGCGAACTGATACCAGCGCCTTGGTGAACTTTGATGCTCCAGAGGCATTCCTTAGCACCATTCGGCGCCTACATCCACTTCACCATATCGTAAAGGTGGATGATCACGATAACTACTTGACGTCTCTGTATTCTTATGACCGATATGTATATGCCTTAGAGGTGGAAAAGTATGCGAAAGATGGGCATGAGCGTACACATTTGTGGCGAGTAGTAGTTCTCCACGACGTTGGTGCCTACCTGACGTATGTTTACAACGCCAAGTAGGGGGCTCTTCTTGTCCAGCTCTTTCTAGGGCGGGATTCCATCTTATTTGATAATTAAGCCCACGTGTATCGCTTTGATGATAGATAGTGGTTACGCATTGAGGGAGGCTTTGAAGAATTCCAGAACGTCGAAGACTTTGATAAGGCGCTTCTTTGCGAGACCTCGTCAGCAGATCCCTTAGATTCTGGACTGATATTTGTTATGGAATAGATCCGCGCCGGACTATTATGGAATCGAATTATCAATATGGTGGTAGATACTCAATCAATGATGTGTTTAAAGGTGTGGATAATTCCCTACTAAATATTAAGATACACAAAGATATTCTTCAATATATGATAAAAAATCATAACAACTTCTTTTTCTAATAAAATAAAAAAACAAATTTGAGCTTCTCACTCAAAATTCTATTTGTGGTTACTTTTCTTTAAGAAAATCATTCTTACAAGTATGTAGCATAGCTCAAACTAACGGAAATAGTTCCCCTTACCTGTGAGCATCATAATCACAAGTGAAGGGCAAGCAGGAAAAGAACTTGGGCGTTAGTTGGACCTATCAGTCATGTACTGCTTGTCAATGTTTGTGGGTGAAGGGCCTCTCTCCAAGTACACAGGTGGCACTCTTGGATTGTGGTCCAACAAGGTGAACAAGAGCATGAACGTGGTTTGGGGAACAAAACACTGAGGCAAAGGGAGGATGTTACGCCACTTGTCCTGTCAGATGGGCGTTTTGTTATCTCCATTCTTGATATTTGTGATGATGATTGGGATATCTGGTTGAGGACTGGGACTTGGCAGCAGAAATAGTGGGCACTGTTAAAAGTGAAGGGTTGTGTGTGAGATGGGTACCAAAGATATTAACTATGGGACGTTACAAATTTGCCATTTCGGTGGTGAGGAAAAACTTTCTGCATGACAGTTTAGTACCAGTGTACTAGGGTGTAGTGTTGGTAACGATTTCTTCAGTGATTGGTTCCATAGTGATAGAATAGAGTGGAGGGTTGTCTGGGCTTTACTATGCACAAATCGCTTTTAACAAGAGGCGTGATAAAAAGAGCAGCTGGACCTAGACATTGGTACACCAGGACACTGACCATCTACTTGACTGGACGTTTGGGCATCTGGGTCACAAGGTTCTTGTACCGAAGCGTTGAGCACACACAAGGTGCTGTACAAAGAATTTCTGTTCGGAGGAAGAACTCCGTAAAAACAAATTCCATTTAAAAAATCGTTGAATGTGCAGATAATCACATCCTGTATACCATCCGGCAATCTCTTGTATTTGAATTTGAAACTAAATATACAGGAGGATTCGTATATTACTCACAAAGCGGACTCTGGACCAGGCAAATGAAGGCCTAAAAATGAAAAGCTGCTTCACAACGTTATCACTAAATTAAGACCTCATCGATAAAAGTCAGTACTGCAACTGAGAAAACCCAAGTCCCCTACATCAACAGGTTTCAGTATGATATGTATAAATAAAACATTATGATTACTAATTTGAGCACCTCGAAATAAATCGCACAAAAGCTCATGCAGTAAAAATTGTACTGGTAATCTAATGCTCTTCACAATTGAAGCCGACAACACAGACAAAATCTTCAATACCATAATAATTTTTCATAAACATAGAGAGACTGAAAGAGCTGGTTACAGTGCATACATTATGTGACTGCAACAAAACTCTCACATGTCACAATACAATCGATAAAAAGGCCAAGGCACAAAGCTCTCCGCTTACTGATCAAGTCAAAGAAATCGTAGCCAAGCACCAGCCACAAACAAGCAACTCCATTTCTTCAATCACTCCTCCTCTTCGGCTTCCTCCAACCACTTCACAAAGGGCTCAAGGCCTTTCACGAAAGTTTGTCTGCAATAGAAGAGAAGGCATTTTCCCATCAGCGCTTTCCATAATAGTGAATCACATCCGTACCTCAAGATCTCGAAGGTAGAAGCACCCTAAACCACCAACGTACCTAACACCACCAATTTCTACACCCCTCCTTCGTTTCAGGGAGGAAATGTAGGCTGAAGAGATGCGGCTTGTGCAATGACCGCTTATGCAATGTGGCTTATGCAATGGCTCTAAAGTACAGGCATGTACTAAATATCCTCCCTCAAATGAAGAAGTAGCATATTGGTGGTTCAGGATGCTTCGACCATAAAAAAACCACATTGCAAACCAGTAAATGGTGTCAAAGAAACCTACCTGCCCTTAGGGTTAGACCCTTTCTTGAACCAGTTCAAAACTGTGTCTTCAGCCAAAACATCTTGGTCATACAATGCTCGAACAATCTCAGGGAACAGTTTCATCAGCTTGGCATCCTCGTAACAGTGGATCTGGATTTTGTACATCAAGTCCATCTCCAGCCTAGCGGTCGTGCAAAAAGCACCCAAGAGCTTGCCCCATTGCTTCACCTATATAACAAAGTACAGCATGTAAGAGCCACGCGAATTACAAATACTCTGAGACAGCGCCACCGTTAACAAACAAACCAAATACACCCTGACGCCAAAGGTGCAATAGATCATGCCCAAAACAACACGATCAATATTAAAAGCACAAACCGGTACCCAAACCTATATCATGGACATGATACACTAACCTGACGAAGAGCTAGATTGGAATTCTGCTGCTGATTCTTCCCAGACCACTGAACTGCATCCATGATAGAATCCCAGATTGTACGAACGACATCGACATCTGGTAAAGTTGCTTCTCTTCTCTTGAGCTTGACCATCTCGATCACTTCATTCACATTGACATTCTCGGCAATCTGGTCGGTCATTGTCGTGCGCAGCTCCTTCAGTTTCACCTCAAAAACTTTCTTCGTGTTATATTCAACAAGCACACCCAGACCCTCCTTGCTGCACAAACCAAAATACCAAGGTCAGCTTCTTCAGTCACCAATAGCTCACACATTCAAGAAGCATTTGCAAATATCAGCCTGCAGAAATAAAATCATAACACTTAACACACAGCATACGACAACCAATAAATCAGGGCAATGGCCATACTTGAAGTGTTCTGCGAAACCTTCAATCGACCGCTTCTGCATCGGGAACAGGTCCAGAAGCCGGTCGTCCATCTTCGCACGCTTCAGAAGACTCACCAAGTCATCCAAACTGTTCTCCACCAAGTACACCTTGAACGTGTCGGTCACAAAGTACAGGACAATGCCCTTCGAGATCAAACTGTCACTCATCAACGCAGAGAAAATGGTTTCAGGGGGCAGTCCCGACAGCTTCTGAGAGAAGGTCAAGGCAGTGAAAATGGCCAACTTCTTGCGATCTTCGGGTCCATAGAGCTCCTGCAAATAATATCGTAAACAAGGAAAACAGAATGAGCAAAGGCCGCGTTAAAAGTTACAGTAACTATTTCGACAGCATACTGACTTTTCTACCCAACCAATCGTTTCTGGCCATCATGTCAAAGAGGAAGTGCGTGTAACGACATGGTACACCAATGAGCCCCTAAAATGAAACGTAAAGAAACGCCTAGCCACCAAAACGAGATATACTAGAATGTTCGTCTGCGTACCAATGACTGGAGCAGCCTCTTCATCACATTCTCGAGCGTCTTAATCATGAACGGCCGACGCCTGATGATCTTCTGCAAGAACAACACAACCGGGAGGATGCTCTCCCGCGTGTCCTCGCAGTTCAGAACAGAGTAGGGATGGCGCTCTCCTTCCTCGGGCTTGGTTGTTCCCGGTTGGTTGCGTCCTCCAGTGAAAACAACCTAATGCAAAAATTCAGCTGTTCATCAATTCTTGTAGAAGCCAACGTGAGAAGTTGGATGAAGATGCTAAAAATTATCAAGAACTCACGCTGAGTTATTGTAAATTTGCGATTCACGAAGAAATTACCTCAAAGAAGGTTTCACCATATCTTGAGAAGTCGAGATCCGAGCCATCGACATCCTTGGCAATAAGTTCCTGCAAAGACAGGAGAACCATTTCATAAATGTCTTAGACATAAAGTGGATGCTGCTCATTGCAGATTTGCCATAGTCAACACAAACCGAAACCGCAGAGTAGACGAAAGTTCATCAGGAACACTTCACATACCAAGTCTCCCTTGTGCTCGTTATAGATTTGGACAACAGCATCTGCAAATGTTGCAGTGTCCAACGGAACTGCTATGTTCCGTTTGCGGGTTTTGATCCGCGTGCCACTGCAGACAACAGAGAAAACCTCAGATTCATCAAAATTAATACCCGCGAAAAAGACAAACAACCCCATTATTCAAGATACACATGAACCTAAATCATCTCATAGATTAGAGTACGAATCATGACTATTCATTACGAATCACCGTTTTTTCTCTCAATCTGCGGCACACAACTAGAAATCAAAGCATCAAGTAAGTTTCACTCGTGAAGGCTACGGGCACGTACCCGAGGGTCGGTTTCTCCTTCGAGCTGCAAGATGAGAAGTACACACCAACAGAATGAGAAAAAGATCTAATTTGAGTCTTAAGTCTCGAATTGTGACTAGCACTTCCAAGCTAACTAAAGCAATAACAACGAACAACGACGTTCGGCAGATCAAGTGAACCTAGAAATTCTGAAACAGATAAACGATGCAGCACACGAGGAAATACTGATTACAAACAAAAGTAATGTCCTCCGAACTGACGCCCTAAACCACACCAAATAAAAAACATCTAGATAACCATGTAAATCCATTACTTAAGCAATCCCGAGTCCTACTAGGAATATTCGATTCTGCACAACCCCAGTCTAACAACCAAGTTTCAAACACAACAACGGAAACACCATCTACTTTTCACTAGGAACGAGTCCTGAACCACAAATCCTGATCGTCCAACAATGCTAATAATCGTCCAACAATGCTAAAAACCCTAGATTGCCATCTAGGGTTACCCTCACCACACGATCAAATTCTGATGATCCACAACCCACACATAAATTGCCCCCAAGTACTCAAAACGCGACAGATCACATCACCCACTCATTATCACAAGTAACAACATCACACGAGTACTCAATGTGACGGCAGCTTATCACCACACTCAAACCTCAATCCAACACCCAAACGCCCTTCGTACTAGAACAACTCAACCAAGACCAAACTCTAAAATCGCCCCCCAACACATACCACGAAATCCCATAACCACACATCCGGAACCATCAACCCACATCCACTACACACACCACCCAATTCACCACCTCATCGACCACCACATCCCACACATCGCCCCCATCCCAAAACCAGCCAAATCTCCAAAAAGCCGAATGCTAAACTCCATCACTTCATCCCCCCCAAGGTGCCACCTGAATCCCAGACCAGGATCCAAACACATATCCTCACATAGGAAACAAACAAAACAAACCAGACACACAAACCATCATACGATCCCACAAAACTAGACCATGAGAAACGAGAGACTCAAGCCAGCAGCCCTAGACGATCTTACCTCATAAACTGAAGCGGAAGGTTGCAAGGGGTGCTAAAAAAAGGTGCGCCGGGAAGAGAACCACGCCCTGATGAAGAAGACACCAGCAGCAGCGAGCGATGCAGCCTCCGAAGGGAGAGATGGAGCGTGCGAGCTAAAGAATGACGGCGAGCGAGCACATGGAGAAGATTGCTGCACAGAAGAACTCTGTACGCGCCCTCCACGCCTTCTTCTACAACGCTGGAGACGAGGACTCTCTCCCGTCACCACTCCCATCTCCCACATTCTATTCCACTCACGTAGATCCCAGCATCCTCCATATTGCCTCCTCGCACATTATAACGGTTATGGGTCATCCAACGGTTTGAGAGTCTCCTTTCCTCGTAAAGCAGTCACTGTGCCAGCAGGCAACACTCTATGCGCGATTTGTAGATTTCGGGGGTGTTGGGGGTGGTAGATGGTGGTGGTTTATGGGGTGATGACGGGTTTGGGAGGGGGAGTTCGGAAGCGTGCGGGGGACGGTGCGGGGGACGGTGCGGGGGGGTGGGAGAAGGGGGGGAACTGTGCGCGGGATGGTGCGGGGGAGTGCGTTGGACGGTTTCGTGTGGGGGCTGATTATTCGGTGGGGTGGTCAAACGCGTGACCTGGCTTTGGCTGCATTATATGGTGGGTTATCCGGATGAGTGTGAATGGGTTTGAGTTGGGAGATGATTGCTTTTTGCAGTTGGTGGGCTGGGTTGGGGGTTGGTTTGGGCGGTGTGGTTTTCTGGACAAAGGGGTCCATGACAGTGATTTTGATGTTGGGGGGTTTAAGGTAGAATCACCTTAAACCGTGCGGCCCCCCAGAAGCGCAGGGTAGACCGCCCCTGTGCCGCCCATGGCATGGACCTTATTGCGTGCAAAGCAATTTCATAAATAGTGACTCGATATGGACACGTGTAGGGAGGTGGTTGGTTCATAGATTCATGGTTCATTAACTCTATTTGCACGGTTTTAGCTACATGCGTGAGCGCCACAAAAGGAGAGTCTATTGATCACTTTAAGGTCATGTACACTTTTGACTTCAAAAATTTGTAGTAAATTCAATTTTTGCTATTTAATTCTGGAAATTTTTGCATTCACTCTCCCTCCTGTTTCCCCATCCAGGAAAAATTACAAACAGTACACACGAGGTCCACAACCATGCTGAATCTCTTATTCGCACGGTTTAAGGTGATTCTACCTTAGTACTGCAAAGTCAGGGGATGGTGTGGGTTGTTGGTGTGATGTTTGAGTTCAATTAGTGTGGTTAAATGGATGGATAGCGGATGAAGTATTGAACAATGTGTAAAAATATGGTCAAGTGGATGAATGGGGATCATGGATGTATTCAATTCCTAGGATGTATGGTGATTTTAGTGTGGTAAGGTATAGACATCCATAACCGATAACGTACCCATCACATATAAGTAGACTTCCTAGTTGTTGAGCAACGGAAAACCAGAAGCCGATAATTGATGAACAGAAGATTCTGGATGCGTTCTCCAAGAGGATGCGTTTGTGACTGTTATGGAAATAAATAGTCTTATGTTTGTTCACTACTCTTGTTATTGTTGATCATGGGTGAAGCTATATGTTGGTCATGGGCTCTGGCCAACTTTAGAACAAAAATATTTGTCGTGATTCTAATTTTACTTAATTAATTTTGAAAAAAAACTCATTCTTCATGAACTTTATTTTCCTGCACACAAAAAATAACTCTTTGATAACCCAAGATATAGTATGCTGAAATGCTTAAGTTATTAGTTATAGGTGTTTGTACCTTACAACAATCAACTTCTTTTGTCAATGTGAATGTTGAGAGGAGTCCATTAGGAATAGTTGATTGGCCAAACCTAAATTTCTTCATCTAAATTAGATTTTCATTGCTTTGAAAAGTATTGCTATTGATGTTTTAGTGGAGTAAAGCCATCAGGATCATGGATTGTGAATATTTTCAAGTACTTTTATAACTGAGGATTGATAACATTTTATACCCAACTATAATTTTAAAATCCTTGCATTAATTAGTCATGATTTAGATAATTGTCAAATTGAATCAACAACATGGTTTTATTTTAAATATTGTCATACATTTCCAAAAAATTGCTTTTACTGTTCATAATACTCCCTTTGTCTCCCTAAAAGACCTTCGTTTGCTTAATTTGGCGGATTTAAGGGCAAACACTATTGACTTGGAGTATGCACATGTGGCATGCGGCATGGGGCTTTCTTTTTTTAATCATCATGAAAAAAGGACTTACTAGTAGTGACTTAGAGTATGTGACACAAGGTGTTAGGCATGTGTTCAAAGGACATTCGCCTTTTAGAGATGGCATGTGTTGGTACTATTGATTAAGTATTAAAATACACCTAACCACTCTCTTATTTTGAAACAAATTGTTTTACCAAACCATGGTCTTTTTGTGAGACGGAGGGAGTATTATATATCTATTGATGATTTATTTAATGATATTTCAAAAAAATATTTAAATATATGTTTCAATTATTTTAATTATTATTAATTATATTAGTATTATTTAATGACTTTGCAACCAAATAATAATATCATATCGAATAAAATAATTATCATCATAGATATATGAGCTTTGCAACCACTAAACCTTTATTTATTTTATTGTACTGACAAACTTGTGTAAAATTGCATGATATTGCAAAGTTGTGAGGTACAAATAGAGCGGATCACTTGTGGGCGCTGCTTAACCCCTAACTGCCTAAGCAGGCCATTTTGGCCTGATGCACAGATTCCATCCACATTTTCTCATCCGTCATGCACTTTTTGTGGTGTGATTTTTTTATTGAATTTTCTATGGGAAGTTAGCTTCTCGTATGTGTCATCCGATCGAAAAGGAAACAATTTTTGATGAAATTATGCTTCATTTTGTCTTGCAGTGTTCCAACCAAAATTTTGAAGATTTTAGTCTAAAAGTGTTCTTGAAAAAATAAACTCATAAAATCAAGCATCCAAAAAATCTCCAAAAATCAGTACACCTAAAGTACTACATTATAACCCATCACAACAAATTTCATATTCGTATTGTCAATATCTTATTTGATATTTAATTACAAAATAATTTTTTATTTTATGTTTCAAAATCTATATAAAAAGATTAATAAAAGTAGTCATAGATCTAACCGTAGAGATAGAATCTAAAATTCAAGATGTATAACTTTTATTTATACATCAAGTTCTAAATATTCATATTGATTGCATTTTATAATGCATCTTTATAAAACTGCCTAAAATGGACATGGTGAGGACGCTTAAGGGTTAAATGGATACGTTGAAACACATGCAAAAACACACTATAAGGGTGAAGATGAGAGAAGTAGAAGGTTTTGTCATTTGCTCTAATGGATTCCATCATACTTGACAACCACGGATGAAATTCGGGAAAGGATATGTTCTAGTTTTGTATCAACTACTCGTGAGCATCTTTTTGTGAATTTGAAAGAGCTTTTCCAGCTTGGACATTGTTCTGACCACATGATGAGCATCTTGTAGTACTGCCCTCATCTCCCTTCTATCATCGTTAGAGTCTCAAATGCGACATGATGTGAAACTAAAGTGTAGCGGTTACTCAGTAAAAAAAAATCTAAGAATCTACTTTTGAGTGTATCTAATAGCGATGTTTGCTTCTAGGACCGCACTTTACTTCAAACAAATCCTCTGACTACCTCCATATACCTCTCAATTCTATGCATTATTTGTGAATGGACGGGTCGACAAATTGCTAGTTCCTAACTAAGTGCATTGCAAGGTATGTCATAACATCAACAAATGAAGTGGAGAACAAGATCTCAAATAAACAAATAGTGTATGTGGTACAAGTATGTAGATTATCCATTTCTTATGGATTAACCACTTTAGCGCATATTTGTTAGAAGACATTGGTGGGATGGATTATTGCTCCTCTAGGACCGAGATGGAAGAAAATTCTTATACAAACTGGTAAAAGTTGCCGCTTATAAATGTGATAATTGTGGCTTTTTAAGCCCAATAACTTGTTCTTGCTAACATGCTTGCTCATAATCGCAATGTAGTCGATTAGAGTTTATATAAACGGAAATTTATAAAAGAATTGCACTTTTTTAACATTTGTCTAAAGATAAAGAACTAATAGCTTTATGTACATCTCATAACCTTCATTTTTGCTAATCTACAAGTACGGATTGATGTGAATAAACTCCATGTCTATGCGTACAAAAAATTTATCTTGGTTATTGATGATGTATTCCATGAGTTGATGACATACATTCCTATCAATGTGTATCACGTCCCGAGTGTTTCAAATGAGGAAGTCCTGAAAAAATTTGAACATCGGCAATGATTGCACGGAGTTAGCCGCAAAAGATATGAAAGTCATTGAAGCTGTGGAGTACACAACATGTAGGAAATTAACATAGGTGATAGATGATCAAAATCTTTAAGTCTTCTGAAATGAGACTTTTATCTATATTAGCATCACCTCAATTAAATCCACCATTTAACTTTCAATTTACAATCATGACTATTTCAATACACATAAAATAGAGCTGTAAGGAGCTAACGACTTTAGGTACAATGTGTGATAGTGGTAGATGCACATCACAAGAGGGTTTAAGTGTATGTGTACAAAATTCAGAGTGTACACAAATATTGAATATTTATATGTATTGATTTTTTACAATCTACAAGGAATTCATATAGTTTAAATGTGGTAATAAAAACATATAATATATAATTGTGTCAAGAAATATATATAAAATAAATAAAGAATTTCAAATGGCACACAAATAATCCTTGAGCTAATAAAAAACGTTGTATTTTTTGAAAAAACACATGAATTAGTTTTCTTGAAAGGTTTTATGAGGAATTGGATTTTGACTGATTTGCATATTAACTAGCAAATAAACATGATTTTTTAAAATATAATATAGATGTTTTCTTAATTAAAATTAAAAGTAGTCTTTATTTTTCTTTGATTGTTTTATACATTTAAAAAAAAAAAAATTAATCAAAAAATATTTAGAATTTAAGTTTTTTTTGAATTTTTTATACTAGATTAATCCTTAATAATTGGACTTGTTATATATTGGATCTATATGTATACTTTTGTCTCTTGAAATCTTCTTCATTATGAGCCATTATGTACTTTGTTAATTCAAATGTTGGATTTGGTTATGTAAAGTAATGATTCTTTGAATAAGATTACAAATACTAAACCATGTGAAACTTTTACCATGCCATAACTTAAAATGTTATAATCTTTATATATTCGTCTTAAAATTTCTTTTATAAAATTCTTTAGCAGGCTAGAAATTAAATTTTAATATTTATAAATTCCCAATTGAAAGATATCAGTCTTGAAATCCAAATTAATTGAAAAAAACAACACATTTAACTAGTCTATTATACAGTAAACAATATCACCCGAATTTTTAAAAATAAATTCAACTGATAGGTATTGCATTCCCTCCTACTATAAGATAAGAGATAATTTGTTCCAAAACATATTGTCCCAAAAAACCTTAAATTTCAAAAATCTCAAAAACTTTAAAGAATAAAAATTTACCAAAAATATGAAAGAAAACTCTAAAATCGTATTAAAAAATCCACCCATTTTTGACGACACAAAAACAGAAAATCTAGACAATGTAGCAACACAGACAAAATGAAAAAAATGAAAAAATGAAAAGTAAAAATTTAAAAATAAACAATAAAAATAAATAAAAGATAATTAAAATAAAAACAAAATTTTAAATAGAAATAATTAAATCAATGAACAATGACCCAATGATGAGTAGGAGCCTATGGCAAGAGAGAAAGTTTCCGTGTGGTGCACCACTTGCCCCATCAAACAAACCTGCAAACCAACTTCTCAACACACAACCTCCCACATCTCCATTGAAATGCTCCCCTAGATTGCTCCATCCACGTCTCCCAAATTCCAACCTCCAACCTCCAACTCCACTTCCCAACCCAACTCAAACTCATCTCAAACTCATCACAACTCCATTCTACTTCATACACAAAGCACCACAACTGAGGTAAGTCACCACACCAATCCTCACCATCTACTTCATCTACTTCATCTCCTCTTCTCCACTGATCATCATTTGTAGCTATGCATATGCAAATGGGTACTGACCTATCATATACTATTACATGACCTGAATCTCATGCTCAACCCTCGTCTATCACTTCGAATTGCATTTCTGGAACCCATGTACTAGCCTTCACTTTCTTCAGTTTCTTAACCCATATGTTGCAGTGCAAGTGAAGCTCCTCATCAGGTATCATATGAATAAGATATGTGTAGGAATCTAGGTTTATATGTGTGCAGGAATTTGATTCAGATGGATGTTTTTATTTGAGTTTGGGAGTTTCTGCAGCTGGATAATGTTTCTGTGGTGATGGTGATGAGGATGGGGATGCCTTTTGCTGATTGTGGTTGAATGGAAATATGGGTCTCTTTGGGAATTGGAGTTTACAAGTGGAGGAGTTTGTGATTGCATGTTAGACAATCTAGTTTTTGTACTTACCTGAATTTTTTTCTGATTTTTTTCTGATTTTTTTGTTTTTTGCCTTAATTTTTGTTACATTTGCTGGGTGATTGGGTTCAAAGTTGATTGGGGAGTTGATGATTGTTTGTTTTTTTGGATGTTGTGTAGGGTTTTGGGGTTGAAGGAGCTTGTGGGTTTTGGGTTCAGCGGTGGGGGTTTTAGCCATGGCTGCAGTGGCCACATTATGTTCAGTGCCAACTTTGCGGTACATGCCCATAGGTGGAGTTCACCGAGCTCGGTCGAGGAATGGTTCGAGGACATCGGTGTCGGTAGATTTAGACACATGTTGGGGTAGTTGTGAACTTAGGAGATTGCCAGCGTCGACATGGAGGTGTATGTCGAAGCCTGAGGAACAAGAAGTTGAGCCACTGATTCCGCCCCCGGATTGTTGCAGCAACCAGGTGAAGCATTGCATCTTTTACTGGTGGTCTTGTCTTTTTGATTATGTGGATTTTTAGGTTAACTGTGCTTGTGGACATTGTTGTTTTTGTTGGTGGAAGGCTTGAATGCAAGGAACTGGAGAGTTTTTTTGTGTATTAGGGTTGTGATGTGTATTTTTAAATGCTCTGATGGAGTTTGCTTCCTCTTTGGTACCAGAAAGAAATTGAAGAAGTGATGAAGGCTGCTCCGGAGACGGTGAAGGAAGATGCAAGGTCAGCGGAAGTTTTTCAACAAATTGGACCTACGAAGCAAATTAATCGTATTATTGCATTAGGGTCAGTACTCGTTGCGGTTGGGCTCTTCGCCTCTGGGAGACTGGATGCAGGTGCAAGACCGGGTCTGAGTCAGCTCTCTGCGAATGCTGTGCCCTACGAGGAGGTACTCCTCTTGATCATACTTTCTTTTAATTGAATTTGGCTTTGGCATGTTATGCAGGAGAGTATGTTAGCATCAAATGTATGGGGACAGTCTCCTATCGACTAACTCTGCCGCTTTTGAAGCGGCAGGTATAATGTTTTTAAGGGGGCTTTTCTCGAAACTGGTAATTGTTTAGAATATGCAGTACTACTTGTGAGATTCAATGTCAATTAAAATCTTAGTGCTTTCACAATTTTTCTGTCCACTGCGAGTGGCATATGTGGCCAAAGGTAAGCCCTGCTAACCGTTCATCCTTACCCTGGGTTTTGATTGTGAAAATGGATAGCTTCATCTATGTCCTTCAGCATATCAGAAAATTGGTTCCCTGCATGCGGTGGTCATATGTTCTTTTAAGTTGTTAGTTTGTCACTCCGTAGATTTTAGGATGTTTCTTCAATAAGAACGCAGCCCTGACAGGTTATCTTTCGCATGTTGGTTGTTTCAAAGTGGGTTTCTTTACACTGGGCGAATATGTAAAAGTTTCAGAGGGACCAAGGGTTGCTGTATTATGTGGTAATAGCTGAGGCACACTGAATTTCCATGACGGTGTATGTGTTCTTGAACAGAACAACCAATTCGTTTTTATATGTCTCTGATTCTGTAAATATTTACCCTGTCTATGTGTATTCCCCAAGCGCCAAATTCTGCACTTAGCGTACTCTACCAAATACTGATGATTTCCTTTGCACCGAAGGATCCGTATGCATATGGAGATCGATTTGCTGTAACATAACAGAATTTTTGATGTTGGACAGGCGTTAGCGAATGGTAAACCGACAGTGGTGGAGTTTTATGCCGATTGGTGTGAAGTATGCCGGGAGATGGCTAAGGATGTATATAAAGTGGAGGAGGAGTACAGGTATGACAATTTTATCTCCACTCTCTAATTTTCAATAATTGTCTTTCCAGCCTCTCAGTGTCTGGCTTATTTCAAACCAATTTATGTACTCCTGTATTTGAACTCCAGTACATCTGGTACTGGGGCATTTATCTAGGGTCCGACGTCCATTTAGCTCAGTGTGCTGAAGTGACTGAGCGAGTTTGAATGCACTTGTTCACGAACATAAATAGCACAGTCGCCAATTAGTCTAGAGTCGCAACATAAATAGCGCAGCGATCGCAAAATGAGTTCCTGGTCTTTTGGCACTGGAATCGTTTTCGGCGGTTTATTCTCGTTGACATCATATTGCTTGCTCAACCACTATTTTGTATTCTCCGAATATGCAGCAATCATGAGTAGTTAGATGTTACTCTTGCAAGAATTGGTAGGTTTGTATCCTTGACTTGATTTGTGAAATTGAAACCGACTTGGAGCTACTTGACTGACCTGTGAATTTCGAGGATGAAAACCTGGACAGTTCAGTCCGCCTTGATCCCAATGATATATGGCCCTAACCAACTAAGGAACCCCCACTAGCTAGTCAGATGTCTGAATGGCAACGCATCTTCTAATGTTACACCTCACACTAATCAAGGCATATACCGCTGCATGAAACTCTAGTGACATCCTTCTGCGGACCTTGGTTCGAGCTGGCTTACTTGGTGTTGTACTGAAGACTGTGGCTTGAATGCAGAGACCGGATTAACTTTGTGATGCTGAACGTGGACAACCCAAAGTGGGAACCAGAGTTGGACGAGTTTGGAGTGGAGGGAATTCCCCACTTTGCGTTTCTTGATGCGAAGGGGAACGAGGAAGGGAATATCGTTGGGCGCCTACCACCGAACATTCTTCGGGAGAATGTGTTGGCTATGTCAAAGGGTGATGCAACTATTCCTCATTCTAGTGTTGTGGGTAGCTTTTCATCAGCGGACAGTAGGCAGGCTCCGCAACTTGTTGGTCCTAGAAGCCATAGTCAAACCTAAGTGTACATTTTGTAATTCTTTGTCTTAATCCTGTATTTTAGGTTGGAACTGTGATGCAATCTTAGTGCATTTTGTGATGTATTGTATAACAAGATTGAGAATCGTTGTTAGCTTGTTGAATTTTATTATGTTCATTTGACCATTGGGTTGTTTCCTTTGTCCAAGATTTTATTCTGTGAACGTTTGTTTCACAGACATAGTTTCAGGTGTTAGTAGACTAGGCAATTCAATTCGAAGAAAAATCTATAAAGGAAAGGCTTCTGAAGGATTCATCTACGGTATGCTGCAGTGTACATGTATGTGTCCAATTTTATATGAATGTTTTTGGAAAGACATTACATGTCTGTATGTCACAAATGCTATTTTTTATTCAATTTGTGTACAGAAATAGGAGGTTGCTATTTGTGATGTTAGAGAGGAAGGGAATATGGTGTGCACTAAGGGCCGAATTACATGTAAAGGCCGGGTCAATTTTCCTTGGGGCAGATTGCTTGAAATTTCAGCCCATTTTTGGGTTAGGGCCAGCCTCAAGTTCCCATCATAATAAGATTACAAGGGGGCTGATTTCCCATGTGTAATGGCCTTGGGGCCAAGAAGCTAAGTTGATTCAACAAATCCAAAAAAATTCAGCTCTTCTTTCTCTCTTTTCATTGCTATTTGTACAAGATGGAAGAACGAAGACTTAAGATTTAAATGCCTCTTGTGTACTTCATGGCCGTGCAACATGTTATGAGAATTATTGCAATATTGCAAGGTTTGCTTAAACCTAGGAATCACTCCAATCAAACAAGATTATAGCCTCAACCACATATTACACTTGCACATTACATGCACAGACCAAAAACATAGTAAAGATGTAGATTTTGGCTTCATTTGGCCTCCAAATGGTGCTTGAGCTGAAAATTCCAGCAATGCTTTGGGTACAAAATTGACGAATTGAGATTGGTGGACATGACGGAGGGAGGAAGGAAAATGTAGATGAAACCTTTGGATGCTCTTTCTTTGTTGTCATAAGGTGGAAGTCTCAATTCTAACGGTTTTACAAATGTATTCGATTGGTTTGGAAACAAGTATAGTTTTATTAAAAAATGGTTTTTTTAATTCAAATCTGACATTGGCCCTGAGGCCAAGAATTGGCCTTCCATTCTTGGTGCATCCAATTCTCCGAGCTCGGGCCATGTTAGAACTTGTATTTCTTGATTGAAATATTCTTGCTACCAAATTGGCTCGGTCTGTAGGTGTAAAGGAGTTGGGGCTGATTTAAGCCTTTTAGCCAATCATGAGTGAGGATTTCAGCCCTCAAACGGGCTAAATTTGCCGGCCCGTTGATGTAAATCGGCCCTAAGCTAATGTGGGATACAAAAGAGTGATTTAATTGCTAGTAGAGCCGAAACACGGAGGAACGGACGGTCCTCTAGTTTGTGTTTTTAAACATGGTGACAGTTGTAAAGTAGTGATGGCAAAGTTGAATTTGATAGGTTACACGATACCGTACGTCGATTGCAGGTTTGTTCATAACTAATTCTGAAAAAAATTAAAAGAATAAAAAAAAAAAAATTGGAAATTTTAATGATGGAAAAAATCAATATATGAGAAATAACATATTTTAAAAATTTAAAATTTTAAAAATCTAGAAACGTATCTATGTACATATATTTTTGTTTAATTTTTTAAAATAATTCTATAATGAAACTAACATATCAAGTTATTAAATAAATAATATCATCATGAAAAAAATAAAAATAATTTCTCTATCAACATCATCACCTATAAAAATCTTTCAACTCCTCTCACATGACGGCCTTTCTGGTGATGTGTAAATTTGCTTGAGATTTTCCAACGTGAATACATAATTTCAACATCATATCAACAACATCATTGTACTTAAAAAGTAAAATGAATCTTTTTGAAGTAATAATTCCGCATACAATATAGTGCAAACTCTAAACTCATATCATTTGAAACCAACCAGTCACCATTTGCAAATGAAAATGTCCAAAGCTCTGCAATCCACAACAAACTCCAGACCCTGCAAATGTCTGCAGAATTCCATACGAATACGGCCTTTCACATAACTCACATGCTACATTTAAAAAAAAAGCTTCAGTACAAAAATACTTGTTTTTTACAAAAGCACACAAATACCTGTTTTGTAGGGGCGTTTCAGACTAGGCCCTAGGGTCCAGAGCCAAGGGATGAGCAATTCTAGCAATTTCATTGGTCTAGAGCTAAAAATCTTCATACTAGGGGCCAAGGGCGGAAGGCCTACATGGCAGCACTTTTTAAGAATTTTTGCGCCAAGAGTTCGGCTCTTTGAAGGGAGTTTGGGTCAAACAAGAATGAAAATCCAAACCCTTGCCAAGGGGCGGAACTCCTCTTCATTAGAATATTTAGAAAATCACCAATTTAATATTTCAACATTTTCCTTACAACTCCAAAACTTTGCCCCTTGGAATAATTTGGTCTTCAACAAATTTTGGCCCTTGGGCTGCGTGTAAAATGCCCCTTAGAAAAGCACACAAATAACGTAACACCATAGTAGGTTCACAATTTTGCAAACAAATATTTTTTTTTTGAAAAAATAAGGTTCACCTCCTAAAAACCTGAATTTCTCAATTTCTGTTCTTTAGCAAGATATTAGTAAAAATGACCTCAAACCCTAAAGGAAAGTGGTCTATAGTGACCTCTAAATGATCCTTTCTGAAATCTTTGCACTATTATTATTATTCAAACTTGATTTTGGAAAATCCAACCGTAGGATCTAGTTAAAAGCCATCCAACTAATCTACCTAACAAGTTTGAGTTTTTGCAAAAAAACATCATTTCTTAGCGACCCGATTTGGGCTTTTCTTGACTTTAGGGGTTAAATGACTTAGTAATAACAAAATATTGCAAAAACTAATTTATTCTACTTTTTATTTTCTCCCTTCACAATTTTTTAATTTTTTACATTTTTTAATTGTTTACATTTTTTAATTTTTAGAATTATTTTTGGACGAACCTGTTATGGTACTATGGTACCTGTTTCCATACAAAAGCACACAAAAGCCTCGCTCTCCAGGATTCTGGCATCATCATCCAGCACTCTGATTCCCCCTCAAATCTCCACCCTGTTCACAAAATTTACAGAGGTCGACGTTTTTGATGAGGCTGTTTGCTATCATACACACAACGCTACTCTCCCATCTTCCGAAGTTTACTTCAATGGCGAGGTAACCGGGGAACAACATACCATGCAACTCGCAGCTGGTCAGTAATTTAAGATTGTGCACACAAACGGTTCATGTGATTAGAAAACGCACTTTGGGTTTTGGTATGATCTCATCAATCAGCTTAATGGATGACTGTCCACTGCAGCTCAACCAGCAGACCTTGCATTAACTTATTATGCCCTTCTTTTGGAGAAACACACTGGCCTGTAACAGTACAGAAGTTATCATTAGAAATTTGCATCATCGACTCAGTCTCTCGGAGTGTGATAGAAGTTATGTTTCAGCTTTGCCTCACCAGAAGCGGCTTTGTTGTAGCATTAGAACAACTGTATTAAAAAAATTAATTATTTAAAACAAAAGTTAGAACAGTTGTTCAGTAACCAGTAGGTAAACAGGAATACATAGAAATGACAAATCATGCACATTGGAAATCATGGGCAATCGGCAGTTGCTAACTTACCTCCGGCATCAGATAAGGAACGGAATCATGCTCCTCAGTAGTAAGTACATATATTAAAGTAGACTGACTTGGTCAGGCGGCATTGAGACACGTGTTACCGGAGCACATGCCTAAAGCTAAAATTCTTCTCGAGTGCTCCCTCCGAATCCTGGATTAGTAGCTACATTACGTGTTTTGGACCCACAACACCCCAGCAAATCTGCTACAGTGAAGTAGAGCATGATTTTGTTCCATTTCGGTTCCAAAACAATTGAAAACCTGCACCATTTTGGTGTCCTGTAGCCTACCATAATGGAATGCCAGTCCAGATTCAACTGTAGTGTCAATTGATTTCCTTTTTAATAAGAATGATCCTTTTTGAAGGTCCAGAGAAGTCGTCGAACCCTGACACAAACCTGTTTGCTAGACCTCACCATATTGTTTCGGTTTCTGGATTTATCACTGTCAGGAATATTATATTCATGTTCTGAATGAGTAAACCTAACTTCAGTCGAGTTCGTGGATCTCAAGACACATTTGCACTTGAGAGGTGGTTTTCGAGCAGCGCAAGGGTCGTCCATTCGAACCGGCACAATGTGGTGTGCGCCTGGCGAGCGATAAGTTAGTTGCTAGCATCTAATCGTTATCAAATCCACATAGAGCCAATTTCTACAGTCCATTCGCGAGCGCTCCATCGCTCTAGCTGTGCCAACAATCGAACTCCAGACGCCGCAGCCTGGTCCCCAGCCTAGTAGATAGAAGCGAAAAGCTTTCGTCGCCCAACGACGCCCCCGCATTCTTGACATCGAGCGAGCGTTCTTGACAACGTCACCGTCCCCGGCACGCGCCCGCGCGCAGCAGTGTGCACGTCCAGTCCTGCCTGTACAACTGCACCAGCACCTGGCACTCTAAAGTCTCCAGCAGGAAGCTCTCCAGTCCAGTGCTCTCGCCATTCAACGCCCTCCCTTCCGTCTCCATCTCCATCCCTCCACCTCCCTCCTTCACTCTCCTCTCACCGCGATTACTGGCACTCTCATGCTTACGATATCGGTGGCCTGCATCAACTGTGGACTGAGGTATGGCACTTCTCGTTCTTCCCTTCTATATTTTTTGTCTACGTGGGATTTCTTGCTCTTTGTGGCCTTGCTTCTTTTGCTATTGAACCTGGATCTATCGATATCAGTACCATTTTTTCACGCATCGTTACTGCACTTCGTTTGGAACGTTTCTATGTGCAGGTGTTAGTTGTGCGATAGTTGTGCAGATTGTGATTATCGCATGCCTTAGCTCAACTGTGCTCATAGGTGGACATTGCCTGGAACGGAAGGGTATTTTAGCACGATGGGTAACATAATGTCATGGATCCGCCGCTCCACAAATCTTCATTATGAGGCGGAGTCCGATGAGGCGGAGCGGGATGAGGCGGAGTTCGAGGAGTTTATTGAGGATAACAGGAAAGTATTCAAGGAGTTGCAAATGCATCCAGAGTGGGGTACTTTTTTCAAGACATTTTCTGAAGATGATTTGGTATTGGGATCGAGGTTCGCAGAGGGTGGACAGGCAGAACTGTTTCATGTACAGGTCGATTGGCGTAATCCAGCTGATCGTGGGAAACGTAGTATTATTGAGGAACGGATTGAACGTTCCAAGGGTCACTGGACTCAGTTGGCGCAGCCTCATTCTAGTGGGTCTAATTCGGTGAGTTTTAATTGCTTCTCTTGCTACTCTTTATGGCCTTGCTTCTCTTGCTATTCGGTGGACTCCGAGGAAGAGGAGGCGGTGGACTCCGAGGAAGCGGCGGCTGTAGAGGTGAGTAACAGAAAAGTTTTTGAGGATCTCCAAAAGCAGAGCACTTTCTTCTACAAATTTGAGAAGGGTGAAATGGTATTGGGCAAGAAATTTGCAGAAGGCGCACAAGGGGAGATTTATTCTGCGCAGATTGAGTGGCGGAATTCAGACCAGCGTACACTACTTCTTCGAGAGGGTGAGGGTGGTAATGTGTTGGAAGATCCAAGCGAGTATGTCATAAAAATATTCAAGAAGGAGTATAAATTGCAGGATTTAAAAAATCTATTTCCTAAAGCAATGTTGGAGTTCCATGCACAAAGGTTGCGTGTATGGATGGAACGGAGGTACACTTGTGATGTGGTATGTGGAACCTTGCTGGAGGATGGTAGATTTGCGTTTGTGTTGCAAAGGGAACATGCTGATCTTCGTGCTCTCATTGATCGGAATATGGATTCCAGAAAAGAAGTTGTACAAAATGAAGGAGTTGGACCATTTCGAAAAGACACGGCTGAAAACTTCATGTATGAAACTGCACTTGGAATGAAGTGGCTGCACGATCATCAGATTGTTCATAGGGATCTGAAAGCGGCTAATGTTCTTGTGCGATTACATCCTGATTGGAATTATTGTTTTGTTGCTGATTACGAGTGTTCAGTTGGAGTTGAAGGCACAAGATTGTGGAGGGCACCTGAAATTTTGCAATCCTTCAAAGATAGAAGACCCCATAGTGAAAGAGAGAAATTTTACACAGAACAAGCGGATGTCTATTCTTATGGAATGACATGTTACGAGATTTTGACAGGGAAATTTCCATCTGATGATCTTGGAAATAATTTTGATCTTGTCCTCCAGGGCCGGCGTCCAGTTGTGCCTACATATGTTGATGGTTGGGTAAAAGATCTTTTGAGTAAGTGTTGGGAGTTCAAGCCTGAGGATAGATATTCATTTGAACAAATATTGCACACACTGGAAGAGAATTCGAGAGCAGTCAAGATCCATATTGGAATGAAGAAGAACTTACCACATTCTAAATTATCTGAATGGGATCCTCCCAAGACAGAAGTGATTCCCCCAGCGGAATTGGCAAGAATATATAGTGCCAAACAAAAGCAACGTCAAACCCAACATCCCAGTGAAGGGATTGCACAAGCCCAATCACAAGGTCAATTTGATGAGCTGTATGAGGCAAGAAATCAGCTTCAGTCTGATTGGGTGATCAAGGTATTCCGAAAGGGGACATCTTTTCGAATGTATTTGGGAATTCAGTGCCCTCAGGGACTTTTCCACTTACATGTAGACAGGAGAAAGCGTGCCATGACTGGACCTACAGCTGAATGGAAGAAGCCGAAGTACATTTGTGACGTATTGTGTGCGACATTATTGAAAGATGGTCGGTTTGCATTTCTCATTGCAAAAGAACAACAAGATCTACGACAGCTCATTGACCGACGCCGTCGTCATATGACAGTCAACAAAAATCTTGGTCCATTCCCTAAAGAGGTTGCTATAAGAATCATGCACCATATCGCACTTGGAATGGATTTTTTGCACTCATACGATATCATTCACAGAGATCTAAGAGCATCTAATGTGCTTGTAAGTGAAGATGAAGATGGGAACTATCGATGTTACGTAACGGACTTTGAATATTCTGGTGGAGTATTAGGTGTTGGATTTTACAGGGCACCTGAAATATTGCAATGCATCAAAGACAAGAAAGTAGATGAGATTCCGGAGGTGTTCTCTAGAAATTCAGATGTATATGGATACGGCATGTCCTGCTACGAGATCTTAACAGGAAATATGCCATTCGAAAATCATCCATTCCGGGATTATAGTATTGTCCTCAATGGCGGACGCCCAGAGTTGCCCAGTTATGTAGATGGATGGGTACGTGAACTAGTTCGAAAGTGTTGGGAGCATGATCCAATGGCGAGGCCTTCCTTTGCCGAAATACTGGAAGAATTTGACACCGCCGATCAGGAAAATCGGATGAGTAGTTCATCTAGATGAGCTTCTAGGTGAAGCACAGCCCTCTTCAAGCTCTGTACCAGGCGCATGACTACAGCCATGCAATCACGTTCAAAAACTCAGACGAAGATTCCACATGGCCTCCTCGGCGAGGCAGTGCAGGAGTTGTGAGCGAGAGTTGGGCCAACTGCATAGTTTAGGAGAGTCAAAACCTGGTGGTGCTCCACGCCGACTTCGATTGCTTCAAAGTTACGGTACTTCTCATATCCTTGTACCCGGCCACTTCGTTCTTGATTGAGTTCCAAAACCCTAAATGCTTTTTGTCCAGGTTTAAGTAATTATACGTGGTTTCAATCACTTCGTTATGTTGCACTAGTTCATATTGGATCCATGTTCGACTTCATGATATCCGTGTTTATCAATCTTATTTTGGGAAAGTTTAGTGTTTATCAATCTATTTTCGGGGTGCTGTAGGTTTGGTGTGGAGGTGGAGCAGGCGAGGTTGGGCATTCCTACGGAGCGGCCGCTTGCAGTGCCGCAGTGGAATGGTGTAATTGCCGTCAACTGTGCAGCTAGAGCGGCGGGTGGTTTTTGGTGGGAGCGAGTGAGTGAGTGTCAAGGCTAGTTGCAGAGTTAGTTTTCCTTCATTCTCTGGTATCCTTATAGATGTAACCCTTCGCAGGTTTCCTTTGTGTAGTACGGAATCTTTTTATCTCGCAACATAATATCATTTGTGCTCGATTTCACTCCTGAACTTGGAAATCTTTCAATGGTTGCGTAACATGTGTTTCATCTTAAAGCTTTTTGCTACCATACTTGAAATTCTTGAATGCCTTTTAAAACCATTACTTTCTGAAACTACTACCAGTGCTGTTCCATTTTACACTCTCTAACTATGTTCCAGTTATTGAGGTTAAATATCTGACTAAATATCAGGATTAGGGTGGTAAGGAAGCAGCAGAAACACAAGCACTTCTGCTCAGATGCGAGTATAATTGATGCTTTTGCAGGACACGATCCAAAGTTGCCGAGTCATTTATTGCTGGTTGCCACAGCAGTACTCAGAGTTGCACCTGGTGATGTGGAGGCAACTGGTGAAGCACTGCAGACTCACTTGGCCTTCAATATGGCAATGCAAAAGCATCTCTCGAGAATACAGTAGCTGCAGGTAGACCATCATCCACCAAAAAAGAGTACTTAATATGTTCTTGGGAAGTTCATATCCTTTGGAAGGATGCTGCTTGGTCTTTCTGAACAGGGAAATAGCTTTGAATTCTCTCTCTTGCTCTTATATTTGCATATATTGAGCTGTAATAGTTCAAAATGAGGGGTCTAATAAGCGTTTCCGATGACAAATGTGCAGGCATTTGCTCAAGTGTTAATCTTCTCCTATCGATTCTTCAAGCTTATAAGTGAGCGAGCAAGCATTGATGAAGCCTAATCTGAATTAAATGGGGGCTTAGAGTTGCATAAAATTTACAGAAAGCCAGCAGGTTGATAGTTGCATCGTCTCCTTGAACCTGCTGGCCTGATAGTTTTTCCATTAGTCGGTAGTAGATAGCTGGCTCCCCAACTTGTTGGTCCTAGAAACCATGTTCAAACTTAAGCATACACATTGTCATTTTTGTCCTCAATTGTGTCAATTTAATTGGGTCGAATTCTGGTGCAATCTTAGCACAGTTGTTGATTGTGTAACAAAATTGGTATCCTGAGCTAGGTTGTTGTATACTTTTACTTTTTTCAGTTGATTATTAGGGTTGCTTCTGATAATCTTGAACTTATTAATGAAAACTTCCATTAAATTTGATTGCACTGATTGAAGGATTGTGGAGTTTGAACCAAGAAACAAAGTTTTTTTTTTTAATTTTTTTTTTAAAAATAATTTTTAAATCTAATTTTTTATTTTTTCAATCCTAGGTACCTCAATGGGATCAAACTTTGATTCCTTTCATGTCATATTTTCCACTACATAAGTTGGATTTGTATAAATGTGGTGTATATGATCTTAGTTAGTTGTACACCAAAGGTTGCAAAGGGTTGCAAAAAATTGTGAAAAGAACATGGGTTGATATCGTTATTAATACTCATTTTATATTTTTGTTGACTCAATTTGTTGTAAAATTTGAATTGATACAATCAATACAAAGTTTGATATCTATTCTTGAAGTAGAAATTGAATAATTCAAAGTAGAACAAAATCTATATCTTTTATTTGATTAATAGAGGACAAGGTTTTTAGCACCTTGATTTAAAAGGGTAAAATAATGCTTTTTGAAACAATCTCAAAAGAAATCTTTTCCGAACATGTATAAAAGATCCAAAAGATAGTTGAGAGGGATAGCAAAAAAAACATGAAAAAACAATCAAACAAAAGAAATTGCAGACGGTACAATAAATATTTTGGCCAATGTTTGTGTAAAAAAAAACATGTATTTGTGAAGCTCTTGCAATTTCCTACTTTTAGTTGGATTTTTAAAAAAACACATTTAAAATTCTCATTGTATGACATGCCCAAAATTCCAAAAAACCCACTGGTCAGCAATTGACTTTTAGAGATTAAATACAAAATGATAAGAAAAGATCCTTCTAGAAAATCCAGCCATGGTACTTTGCATCGTAAATATATTACGTCTATATTTTTATGAATGCTTTGGGAAATGACTACACATTTGTGTATATGACAAATTTTATTTCATGTTCAGTGAACTTATATTTAAATTTTAAACCCACTACATGTGTTATAAAGAGATTATAAAATTTATTTTATTATATTTTTATTCTATATTCAAAATAACTGAAAACAATGGAAGACATTAGTTATTTCATTGTATTTTGTGTGTAAGTGCTTTGTGGCATTTAAAGATAATTAAAATTGTCATTGTTCCATCCATCATTTTAAAAATGATGCAATTTTCAAACATCAAATATGGAAAAACCACTAAACTCCTACACATTTAATATACAAATACTACCAAACTCTTCAATGTCTATCACCTTTATAAGTAAACAAGTGGAATTCAATTTAATCAAAATTCATGGTATTTCGTTCAAAGATGATCCTTAACTAACTAGATAAATATTAAAGACTAAGTGGCATTCAATAAAAATATAGTGGTTAACTGTTTGAATACTAGTTGTAAAAGCTTTACCTTATCTTGTGAGAAATTTGTTGCAGAAGGAGGGAAAATCCATTTATGTGATTTGAAATTAAAAAAATAATAATTCATGGTTTGTAAGCCAAACACCAAATGATCTTACAATTGACTATATTTTCTATCGTCAAAAATAGGTACTAAGTCTTTGCCACAAATTGTCAAAGAATGTTTGTACATAATAAACTCATGTGCATGTAAAAGAGTGTTTAAATATGTAAACTACCAAAAAAAACAAACTATGTTTAGTTTGTTTTTTCAACAATTCACAAATGATGGCAGCTAAGATAGTGATGCCATTGCAAAAGATTTTCAATGCTATTAGCTAGTAGTCGAAGAAACTCCATGTCATTCCTTGTATCGGATTCCAGGGATGCTTAAGATGTGAAATTTGGCCTAATTAGTGTTCAACAAGGTAACCTGAATGCAAAGATAACACTTCTTAGATTGAAATTGAAGCAATATAATATCTTAAGAATGAACTTAATACTATAGTACAAGTATATTGTAGAAGTGGTTTTTTTATTTGTTTATTTTATACCAAGGAAAGACGCCTTTCATTGCTGAGTGAAATGTTGGAAATGGTTTAATTTGGGTCGTCAAAGATTCAATTGGTGTATTGCAAGAATTCTGAAAAAGTTGAATCTAAGGAGCTAAGTCACCGGTGATTCTCGGATAATACATATGTTCTTAAAGTAAGATGCTTGAATATATTGGAATTCTAGAGAATTTGAGTCTAACAAGATTTGCTTCACTTGGTTGTTGTCCCTCCATTTCTATCCAATTTTTTCCAAGTGTTACATCAACATCAATGGTGCTTTAAATTGGAAATATTGAAGCCCATTTCCATGTTGATAAAAAAGTAAACCTATATTATAGATTGATGGTGTTTGACTTGGATGAGGAGAGAGAGCATAGTGCGGCGCTGAGGGATCACAATAATAGGATTTGAAATGAAACAAGTTATATTTGCTTTGTCTACTTAAACACCCAATATAAGAAGATAAATTTGGGAACTCCTTTGGTCGAGTAGCTTACACGCATATGGCCTAAATTCTTACTACCCTACACTAGTGGAAAAGGTGTTCTATTATTCCAAAAACGAACACCAGGCAGTGACCAATTACACCAAAAAATTAAAATTTTTGGTGTAATTAGTCATTGCCTAGTGTTCATTTTTTGTGTAATAGAACACCTTTTCTACTAATGCTATCACCACACCATATGCGCTCTCCATACCAAGCCAAACTCTATATCCTCATTCAAAAACTTAACAACACTACTTCCAAGCCCTCTTTGCTTGCATCATTTCTCTGTCAAAAAGAAAAACCTTGGGACAAAGTGTGATCAATAAACCTTTTGAGAGCTAGCCCGAGTACTCTATACTGTATACTATAGGTTACTAGCAGCTTAGGCAAAAAATAATTTATTACTACTTTGCCTAAATTTTCTGGAAATTCTGGACTTTGTTTGCTGGAAATAAATAAAATAAATTACAGTGGTGCATCAAATTAAATGAATTCAAGTGGCATGTGAGAAAATCCAGCAAAATGATATTAAATATGTTCTACAAACTTTAACAGGTCAGACACTTGACAGATGTTCTAACGTTACTAATGTTTAAAATTATAGTGCAAGCAATTAGGGTAAAGTTAAATGTAGTAGTAGCTCCCATCCGTGAGAAATTGAGCCATATCTTTTATAAAGTTGGATTAATGCCTAACTTATATTAAATCATAGTTTAAAGATTGCCCAAATTTGAAATATTATTTTTCAAATTGCTTAACCCCTTAAGGACAATAGTCCTATAATGGGCTTTTTTAGAATTCGGGCATGTACTTGTGACTTCATTTAAAGTCAAGATTTTTTGAAACTTTTTGTGAATATAGGTCATAACAAGAACTTTGAGGGAATCTATTTTTTTTTCAATTGGACATTTATAAAAATAGTTATGGTACTCGAAGTGGAAAAAACTGCTCAAAGGACAATTCGGGAGCAGTGCTAAATAAATCAATTACCTCTGAAAATATTTCTATAAATACTTCATGATGTCATCTTTGAGGTTTCCAAAAAAAAATGACTTCGAGTGCAAAATGTTCACACCACAAAATATCAAAGTTTTTCCACCGTTTCGGACAGTGTACTAAAAAAACTTCTTCTTTCCTTCATAAAAGTTAGAAAAAGTATTATTTTAGGTTTTTTCTTTTTTTCAGTGAAAGGATGGTCATCAACCTTTACTTTGACCATTTGGATTGAGACTTTATTATATAATGGAATTTCTAGGAAAAAAATAAGATTTAGCATTCTTGTGTATTCTAATTAATAAAAATATTGTTTTGAACATGCTACACTTGACTTTTGAGAGTAATTTTTTATTACAATTTGTTAACTAAGTCTTCTTTGACATGCACTAAAACCCCACAATCTATAATGCAAAAAACCCAAGGAAAAAAAAGTTAGAATGTGTCAACTTAGTCAAAAATCTTGTCAAAAAAGTTTGTTTTTAAATTTCAATTGCTATAATCTTCTAATGTTTATGGCCGATTATATTGAGTTTTTTTGAGCTGTCTACTACACTAATCTTGTTGAAGATCTTACGGTTAGAATTAAAAAATAAATAAAAATTTAGACATTCATGCTTTTGACATTGGAAATGGCAGTTTTGGAGCGTTTTTTTGATGAAACATAGTCAAGGAACTTTAGGGGTTAACCACTTGTTGCACTTTAATTAATTATTAGACAAAACGGTGCCTAAGTTGCTAATAACCCACGGAAGTAGTAGGGTCAAAGATAAATACAAACAATCATTATTAAGAACTCAAGTTTTGTGTACACTATGGTATATTATTGGTATATGTTGGTAAATATAATTATCTTTGCATCCTTACATAGTTCCATTCAAGCCTACTAGACTTCACTTTAAAAAAATAAAACTCCATTCCTGTTGAATTTTTAAAGTCACTCTTTATGGTTTAACATGTCATTTTTTTTGCAAATAATTTTTGTTGAATTTTTAAAGTTTGAATATGGATGTGTGTAGGAAACACTTATACACACATATTTTCCTTTGCAAGTGGCTTTAATGTTTTTTACAATTTTGATAACGATGTTAACATAGACCTGACAAAGATTAATTGTTTTGACAAAAAATATTTCTTTATTACAATTAGATCTTTTCATTACCCTTTCATGTGGTAACTAAGTTCATACACTTTAGCATGATAGTTCTATTACTTTGCCATAATGAAATTAAAATATTAAAATCTATATTGCACATAAATTGCTCATAAAACACCTAATGTTGAGTTCTTAATAGGAACTTGTTTTTATTACTTTTAATAAGATATTTTTCCCAATGAAATTTGTGTTTATAAACATTCCCTACATATACATGCATTTGAATTAGAAAAATTCATCACCAATTGTTGGCAGATAAAACACTATATAAAACCATAAAAGTGACCTTAAAAATTCACCAAAAATAAAACTTTATTCTTTTGGAGTTGAAATTTGGAAAGCTTGATTAAAAGTGCGTAAGGATGCAATAATAACTAAGCAAGGCAAAAATTATGATATTTTCTTGTACTATGCAATGAAAAGCTGTAATGGCTCAAGATTATTTTGGCCTTCACAATAGCATGATTCCAATTCATTTTCATTCTTTGTTTGAATAGTGTGTCAACCAATATAAAGGCCATTTTAATGAATATGGCGATAACTTATTTTACCATAACTTCGCTCTCTGTCCAGAGTCCAACTTAAATTCTGTCACCGAACATTGGTGGGGCAACGATGCGCATCCCTTTTGGCAATCCCAGAGGCAACTACGGAGACGCTCTCAGGTTGCATCTCCGAGGCCCCGTCGCTCCTCGCCTTCCGGAGTCTACTTTCTAGCTCCTGAGCCTCGTCCGAGTAGCTACAGTGCCGTTGTTTGTTCCGACGCATGGTGCTGTAGTAGGCGAACCAACAAAGAAGGTGAACAGCTGGCCCAGTCTGCCCTCCAGGCTTTCATCAACCTTTCCTCAGCCTTTTGGGTGAACCAGCTGACACTTGTCTCGTGCGGAGGGATCATCTGAGGGCGAGTAAATTCCTAAACATGCTGCGCCATCCCAAAGCCGAGGAAGCCGCACCTGTGTGCAACATCATTGGTGTGGAGAAGAGCCAAAGCCAGCCCATCCATGCAACAGCAGTGACAACTTTGATCTTTGCTTCTCATCCTCCAGGAGTTTTTCCTGTCGTTGCTCAGCTGGGTACAAATCTAGTGTGTTACCGCGTGGAGATTAGTACTGGAATTACTGTGACATGAACGTACCGATTACTGTGACATGCACTGGGGTTCAAGCAGCTGCTCTTGGGCCATACCAAAGTCTCCTTTAGCAGTACCGGTAGTACTACTGCTGATCATGAGTACTGGCGTTGTAATAACTCTTACGAAGGTGGCAGGAGCTGCAAGCCTGCACATTCGATCGTGTGACCAGTCTTTGAGATATCCAAAGACACTGCAGGGAAAGTCTAGGTGGTTTTATTTTTTCGTGAATTAATTTACTTGCCAACACGTACTTTTCACCAAGTATCACTTTCCACGACGTCGAGAATGACGACAAGTCTTGGCTCGTGTTAAAAGGCCATTTATGTTAATTATAGTTCAACTTTTCGTGTTATCCGTACCCCATGTGTACTTCGTGTCTGGGACTTTGCTCTGCCGAAAGGATGATCTGAAAATATATTCGAGTTTCCCTCGCATATTTCCTCTTGAGGCTGATTGAATCGGCTCAAGAGGAGACTTCCCAGTATCGAGGTTCGGAAAGATATTAGATCGAAGGCTTGTGGGCTGGTGTAGTGACATTTCAAGGTGGAAAGAGTAACAGTTCCCACCTGAATTTCAGAACATTTACCGGATTTCCGAAAGCAGTATATTCTGCAGGAGAATGCGACTTTACTAGAAGATTCATGAACTGTTACGTACGGTCAGTGGAAGTGAATGAATAATGATGTTGCAGCTACTACTCTTAGAGTCTAAGGCCAATAAATTGACGTGTAAATGTCAAGATGGAACTCCTTCCATGTTTGTGGTGGTTCGAAGTATATGGCGCTTTCGATGAACGGATTCAACGTTCCTGGTGAACATCCAAGAAACTGATGTCCAGTGATTGACGTCGACGAGCCGGTCATTTTGGATAGGGGTGATGGGCGATGAAACTCGCAGTTTCACTGCTGCTTCATTCCAGTGGTATTCCATTCCGGCACTGCCATGTGTAGGCATTTACTCACTCCCTATGTGGATTGAAGCTACCCACGTCACTCCTCAGTTTCCACCTACTCCTGGACGCCTTTCTATTCAAATGCTACAGTTGGGAACTAGAGTGCTTAAAAAGCATTGTGGCTGCCTCGAGTATATCACTTTCAGCAAATTCCCAAGCGTCTACTCTGTCTCTGGTTGAGTAATCTCCGTCCCCCTGTTTTGAGCTAGACTGTTATCGTCGTACAATGGCGTCCTCAATGGCTATCCGGAGCTGTATGTTCGCACTGGTAGTGCTGGCTGTGGTGTCTCAATCACATGCTCAGGTAAGGACATATCTTCTCAATGTAGATCTACATCTTTAGATATTGTTTATGTGACGTTACCCTCGCCTTGAAACCCCTGTGCAGTATTGCCCTTCTGAAGGTATTTGCCGTTAGTATAAGCGAGAAATGTAGGTCGATAGTAGCAGTTCCGACATAGTGAATTAATCTGCGGGTTTAGAATGTAACGGGTACAACCAGTCCTGGCCTGCTATCGCTCGCCTGTTTCAATAGAAATCTTGCATTGCTAAATGAATGTACACCTGGGGGCCTCAACAGTCTAGTATTGCATATCGGTATGTGAAACGGCTCTCACAAGCACAAGAACGCACTCCTTCCAATGATAGGATTTTAGTGGAGAAACGTTGTCCATACTGAAGAAATTTGTATATCTGTTTGTGAAATGTTGTAATGCGGAGTGGTATCGGTCGCCCATCTGACCCTCTATGGTATTAATTGTGCAGAGCACTTGCAACACCACCCTCCTTGCAGCTGTGCAAGGGATTCCCCAGCTTTCGCTTCTGGCGGCGGTCATCAACGCATCTGGCCTCGCCAACACCGTCAGCATGCTTGACAACGTCACAGTCCTTGCACCAGACAACAATGCTTTCAACGGTACCAACGGGTTGCTTCAACTGCTCGCTGCAAACAACCAAAATCTGACAACAGTCACTGCCCCGTAAGCCATCATGCACACTGCTTATGCACTTCGATTTCAAACTACAATTGATGAATTCTTTAGTTTCCTCATCTGTTTTTCTACACTCTACCTTTCGCCGATTTTGACATGAGCGTGGAATTGCAGTGGAGCCAACCGTGCCGCAAGCATTTTGTTGTACCACATCATCCCAACTCCAGCCTTCGCCGCCAACTTGACCAACGGACAGGTGCTGCCTACCAACTTGGGTGAGGACTACACTCTTACCGTCGTTAAGACCGCCACTCAGGTCACATTCGTCGGCGCTGGTAGCAACGCCACTGTCACTGCAGCTGACACCAGAGTGTGCAACTCCGTGGTGCACATCATCAACCGCGTGTTGCTCCCCGCTACTACCTTGACTGCCATTCCGGTTGCCAACACAACCGCTGGAAGCCCAGGTTCTCCTCCCACTGTCAACGCTCCATCTCCTCCCGGCACCAACACCAGCGCTGCCTCCACCCTCAGCACCGGCTCTCTCATGTTCGGCCTGTCTGGTGCCGTTGCCGCTGCGCTCTTGATGTAAATTGTGAGTCAAGATTTTTTTGGTGAAGATTTGAAGACGAGACTCATCTCACCAGACTCGTTGTGATCAGGATGTAGAGATTATGTACTTTTTCATTTCAGGGAACAGCCGTGGTAGGTTCTTGACAGTATTTGCAGAAGCTCTCTATCCGGTTGGAGGTTGTTAGTGGTAGATGTATCCTAGTCGAAGTAATTGGCTAGGGGTCTTTTTTCCGAGATCATCATTGTTATGTATTTTTTGCCATTCATTTGTGCCGTGATTGGAACCTGTTGAAATAAATTCTTCTGTGCAATACAGCATTTTGTTACACGTGAGTAATTACGTAACACAGAATCCATCTTAAGCAGCGTCGGAAGAATATTCGGTGGTGCTAGAAATCGATTTTCAACTGATACTTTAGAAATCCCCTGATGCTGAATTTTTGAAACATGTATAGTAATAGAAGTAGTACAGTGGTATACAATTATATAATTGATGAAATAGGAATTTCAAGCAAATCTTGAAGTTAATTGGCAATTATTTTAGTGAGGAACCCTCAAAAATTCAATTATCGTTAGGTTTTCTACGAGACGAAGTAGCACCTGTCAACCATAACCAGTTCATGTCATTCATTTACAAGAAAGACGATTGGAAGACGTCCGATAAAATTGTAATGGAGATTATGACGTAGAACCTATCTCACTGAATCCCGTTGCATCCAGGCTGTAAACTGTAATCACTAATTTCTGGCGTTATCTCCATCACCACCAAATGGATAATTAAATTCGAACACAAACTGTATGTTAGTGTCACCAGGTAAAGCGTCCTGCATTTATCAGACTTCGACTTGTACTGTGATTTGTATATAGTCTATACAAATGTTGTGTCGTTAATTACGAAGACCTCGAAATCGCTCCATTCTGATTCCCATTAATCCCATCAAATCCGAAAGCTTCTCGGTGGTTTTGGAACAGGATTGCACACAAAAAGTGTCGAGGATATTTCTTCATTAGCAAATGACAGGAAAGTATAGCCCTCCATCAGTTGCCAGAAAACTCCTCTAGATATTTCCAGGTTCCGTAGGAAAATGTTCCCTCCTGGTTTGCATACTCTGTAAGAACCTCGTTGCTCAAAGTATACCACTTCTTGATCATTACGTCTAGCACTTCCCAACTGCATACAGGGTGATCTATATAATCATAATGTTTCACACTGACAACAATACACTCTTCGGGAGATGTGATCCTACCCTTGGTGCATGACACAACATAACCTGTTCCATTTCTTGGAAACGATCTTGAAGCGGACAAAAGATGTGAATGGAAGATACGTCACCATCATCTCGACAATTTCCGAAGGCAGATCGTTCCACATGCTCTCCCATTATGACCATCGTCTAGTGCGACTAAAGCCTAAGAAACCACACCAAGCATACATCATAAATCGGTGAAACTCACATCCAACCTGAAATTCCACACTGATCCATCAAACACTAAACCCATTTATGTCACACAAAGCCCTCATGATATTCCGCAAGAAATAAATTTGAAGCAAAAGTAACAAACGGGTTTAGGGTTTTGTAATGATATTCAGCTAAAGAAACAAACGGCAAACGAGAGAAAGATACAAAATCCACTCAAAGATGCACTTGACCTAAACTCAATTACCGAATGCCGCAATCAGTATTCTATTCATGATCACACCTCAATCGACTACCACGAGCAACCTAGATTCCACCTTCACAAAATGCAACACATCAAAGGCAGAGAGCGAGAGAAGAGCAACATGATGAAGAGAGCATGCACACAAACCACTCACATAGAGTTCCAAGCACGCAGCGGAGGGAGCTCATCCACCCCGACCTCCTCCTCGTCGCCAATAACAACAAGCAACTACAATTCACAACGAGTACTGCGAGCTTCACAACATGCATCCACAACTCACATGATACCTGGAACATACTCAGGTGATACCGATATGACAACGATGTGATATCGCGATGATACCTGCGACATAACCCGGCGAGGTAATGATCTGAGCTTCGATCATCAATCGGTGGCAAAGCCCTAGATGAGCTTCGTCTTCGTCTTCCAGAAATCACCACCACGCTAGAATCCCATCTGGATTAGAATTGCACATCACACTCCCGGATTCTTCACACCCCAGCATTCTGTCACAGTCATGGCGAGCTCCGTTGCTGCATCCGCCGTGCGCCGGGCGGTCTCGAAGGTCGCTGCCATCGCCCCACCTGCATCATCTGGTAACAATCTTTCTATTATCTCTTTTGATCGGGTTCTTCTTCAGGCTACCAATCTAGTGCGTGGAACTGAGATGGGTACTTGGAAGTTGTAGCTGTGTTGGGTTACCAACTGCGGACCTTCTGAGTTTTTATTTTTTTGTATGGTTCTATTATCTAGAGTTCCGAAATCATCTTGATGATGATCGAGTACTCCTCTCTGATTATTGGTTTGGAGTCGTTTCAATGGGATGTTGGAGCTTTTGGCTTGTTGTAGTGAATGTGTAGTTTGTTTCTGGCGGGTTTAGGTTTTTACGCTTTGGTCATCCGGGGTTCTGTTCCGCGATTTAGTCATTGCATTGGGGCCGTTTCTTCGTGATTCTTCTACAGCGTGATTAGTCTAGTCAAGCATGTCACGGTGTGTAATTTGGTGATAACTGGGTTGATCGCGGCTGAGTCTTTTACGTTAGGTTTGCGATTTCCAGGCGTTCTTGATGATTGGGCTTTCTGTGCATGAATCTTTATAAACACCCTACGCATTTTGCTAAGGAAAACATCTGTTTGAATCTAGTTTGTCACTGTCACAGTATCAATGCGTTGCTCTGCCATTCTTCCGAAATTGGAGCGTTGTTGTTCAATGATCAGCCAGCTAGGGTTGATGGTAATGTGGTTTGGTGCAGGCGTCCGGCAGTTTCATGCGACTGGAGCGAAGAGGTACAGCGACGACTACATCCATGCGGATCACATGTACAACATCACTGCGATGAAGAACAGGAAGCTGAAGATGGGCGTCGGTGTCTTCGGCTCCTTGGCCATTGGCATCATGGTGCCCATCTGGGCTGTCCAGTTTCAAATGAAGAAGGCAGGCGGTGGCGTTTAAGTGTAGACAGTCGAGGTTTTATCCCTAGTCTAATGATGATGCCATTTTGATCACCAGTCATATATAAAAGCATATCTTCAGGACATTTGAGATTAGCTCACTGCAGAAGTAGACTCAAATAATCACTAAGTTACGTTCCTTTAGAGTTCTGCTTTTGATGTACTTAATTGACATTGATAAACGCCGAGATGCATTAAATTATTTGCTATCTTGGCCCTTAAAACTCTGGTGTGGTCTATTTGTCTGCATGGTCAAGCTTGTGTTTCACTTGTTGTGTTCGTTACAGTAACCTAGGTGCATTGGTTTTCAATGGTGGTACCTTTGAAGTAGGAAACTTGATGATTTATTTTAGCACGATGATACACTAATCTCAAAATTAAACTTCTGCTTCGACGCAGCCTTTTTTGAAGTCTGAATGTGGAATGCAGGTAGATGCTCTGTAATCAGAAGTTTCCGTTTGCTATACCGGTTTTGAGTAGTGTCGAAGCTCTGACATTGCCATACTTGTCTCGATCTAAATTGTACCTCACCTGTTATGAAAACGAGTCCAAGTTAAATGCATTTCGTTTGAAAACTGTTCTAGGATGTCTGAGGAAAGCAGCTTTGTGAGCAGGAACTCCAAATAATTCCACATCAATAGTGAAAATCAGCTCCCCGGAGTTACTTCTCAACAACAGGGCGTGATCTCATCGTACATCGTACCACAGTTCGGAAACCACGTGCATCTAAACTCATTAACTTACCACGACTAAAAATCGATCAAGGGAAGTCCGAATGAGCACTGCAGACAATTCACCTTACTTGGTGTCTACAGCCATTTGCAGAACTTTACCGAGCACCCACTGACACAAAAGTGTACAGGAAGGTATAAAATTTTTATCCCAAGTCAGGTGAAAACTGCGCCGAAGCCGTGCACAAAGTTTGTCCGTTGGTCAACTCGAAGTCATTGATTGAGAGCCCCGAGCTTCAGAGGCTCAGAGAAAGAGCATCTGAATTAAAAATTCAATGGAAAGCCAGAAGCCGCAATTTAAAAGCTCCGAAATGCTGTGGAATGCACAAATGGTGGTCGCACTGAGACTCTGAGAGATTTCTGTGCCGAAGCTGCCGTTGCACACATGCTAACATTAGCGCTGGCGACAGTATTCAGGGTGGATCCAGCGCCGCGGTTGGCCGCTGCCCCGCCTTTCGTTGCCGATCTTAATGCCAGCGCGCTTCGATCGTCGCAGTTGGTGAGAAGTTGATCAGATTCGCCCCATTTACAGCTGGTATTCAATTCCGCCCCTGCGTGCACTTGAGTTTGGAGGGAATGTTGCACTCGCATGAGGATTGCGATGTTGCTGGACTCCCAGTTTCACGTCCTCATCTCACCAAAGCACTCTCACATCACTGATCATGTTGCCGCTCAACTGAGACCATGACTCCGCTTCTGTGAGATCATGGTGGCGATGGAGCGGTGGCCGCCGGTGTCACTGGCTTGTCTCTCCTCATCATACCATGATAGCTCGGGATCCTACCATCGTCTGCTTCATCTCAGACCTTCGTCGCAGGCGATGTTGTAGGTTGCTTGGTTTGGTTTAGGTTGATGCAGTTAGGTTTCCTTTGCAACCTCGGCTTGGGTTCAGATTGTATGTGACCAGTGGAGATGCTTCGATCGCAATGGTGGCGAGCGCTATGCGCTCTGGAAGGTGTTCAATCTTAGGGTGAGAATGCTGCAATGAGGGAGTTTGGTTGGAGCTTGTAGTATTGGTTTTTGAAGGTTTGTTACGTCTGTTGGAGAGGAAGGGAGGCTGGGGGTTTTCGGGGTTTAGCGGCGAACATGATGGCGTCGTCTTCGTTGGATACGTCGTCGGAGGCGTCAGGGTCGATGAGGTCTCCACTCTCGAGTTTCATGAGGTCGCCCACGTTGAGTTCAATGATGCCCTCGCCGGTTTCCTCACGGTTGACGATGGAATTTGAGACTGCTTTTATGATGGAGGCGGAGGACCCAATCCGATTTGTAGGGACAGACATTCTTCCGTATCTGTCGCAGCCGAGTTCTTCCAGTTCTAGTTCCGACTTCGACACACAGAGCGAGTCGCAGAGTGGCGGGTCAGGATCGACGTCCTTCTGCGACCTAAATGACTCCAACCGCATCACTCTGGGGAGCCTCATTGGGTTCCCCATGGCCGACTCGTTCCGCAACTTCGGAGAGTCTTTGCGTTTTTTGACGCGCGGGGAGAGCCACTACGACAGCGGCAGCAACCGCACCATTGAAGCTCCGCGTCGACACAGGTCGTGCAGTTTGTTGTCCGACATCTTCCGGTGCTTGCAGCGGACGAGAACGGAATACATCGATGACGCGCCCGTCGCGAGAAACCTAACAAATCTCACCTCATTTACCATTACAGAAGTCTCGGAGGAGGAGGAACGCGACTCCGACAGCGACAACGGTCCCACGGTGTTCGAGAATTCCGTGTTCGTGGAGCGGGACACTTTGGGAAGCCGTATCTATGAGTTTAATCCTTTGTACATCTCAGATGCCATGTCGGAGGTTGATCCAACAGATTCAAGAGCTACCAGTCTCGCTCGGGAAGCGACTCCTGCCTTGGAAGATGTCTCGTCTAAGAATCCTCGAGACTCAGATGATGAGAGCACGAGATCTAGCATCCAAGTGACCGCGCCGTCCAGCCCTCGACCCGATTACCAGCCTCTCTCTCCTATGCGGTCCGTTCTGACTGCCATTTGTTGCCGTATTGGCGACGACTGCCCTAGTGACTGATCGATGTGGTTCCAAGGTGAGCTTGATCGGCAATTTTATATTTCATCTGATTCTTTATCAGGATCTCTGATGGTGGCTTTCACCGGGTTGCTCATCTTGAGCGCAAGAACATGGATCGTCGAAATAGCTAGTCATTGGCACTGCCTGCGGAATGTGTAACACATCACGGTCCCCGAATCGACTGATGTTTTGGAGATCGACAACTTTTGAAGGTTTTTCTTTCGGAGTCTTCGTTATTACAGTGACAACGTCTGCGAAGTGGAGTGCTCGTGACCAGGCGGTAAGGGATCTCTTCGTCCCGATCGGTATGGAGATCTCGGGTTGAGCTCAGCTGTAAGGAGGGTTATCCGAAGACAGCGGTAGGCCAAGAGTGGCTAGAGATAGAATGGGACATATCATCTTGTTCGTCAGAGTTTAGTGGTGTTCTTAGATGACAGATTTAGAGACCCTCATTGACAACGGAATAACAAAACTGTGATTCTTTTATGATCAAACTTGTCACAACCTGTTTCTTCAAGAAAATTGTTAGAAACGAACTTTATCAGCTGGTGGATTTGAGGTCGCGTGTATCAATGGCAACTTGTCTCCGCATCTTGATTCATACTTACTCTTGTGTAATAGGTGTACTTAGAGATTCCCTTCTTTCTTATGCGATGCTAATGTTTCTGTGGTACTATTCTCCTGACGATGTGCAGTTTGCAGCAACTGTTTCCAGTGTTACTCGCCCTTGGGTTCTGAAAGATTGGTGCTGTTTAGGTTACTGTTGTACAAAGTTCTGTAATTCGTGTCAGTTTGATGATCATGGCAACTTGACGAACTGAGGTGCAGCGGTAGATAACTTTTCCCAAGAGGTAGCCTGCCTTTCTGGTCTTTTTCTTTGACAGATCCGAAACTGCAATGGTTCTGCATCCTCCGGAAGATCACGAAGGTGGTGTTTAATGCTAAATGCTATGATAGATTGACAGTCTTTCAAGGATTTGCAAAGGGCTTCACTGTCGGAAGATATATGAAGGTGGAAGCTTTTGGAGATCCTTTAGAAAATATATTCCTTCAGGTAGCGCGTTTAATTGCAATATGTGTACGGTTAACTAAACATTATGAGTTTGCTTATACTTGACGGAGCAAATATCTCCCACGGCTTGTAACCGTCAGGTCTATATGGTGCTGGAGGGGACCCGGCACATGTCGTCGACTGTTTCCCATAGCTATGCGCACTTAACTAGGCTGCGTTTGTTGTTTCGATAAACATCAAGCTGAACATTAGATCCAAGCATTCATCTTAGGATTGGTCCTCAATATCATACTGTAAGTACTACAGTTATCACAATTTTTTGCTGTAAGCTCTACTCTCTGCCATGTGTCCTTTGAATTGGTTCCGCTATCCCCTTGTCGGTTTTCTTTTTTCTTGGAATCCCAGTGGTCATGAGCAATAGCGCCGGAAACCAATGACATCGTCTGTGCTCCTTTGTCCAGCTTCTGATGGAAGTCCAAGTCACCTTTGCAGAGGCACTGCAATGGTTGTTTGTGACTTAACTCCTTTGCCGCTCTGCATTGTTGTGGCATCTGGCTGCATTCGAAGCCCTAATTTCAATATTCCCGGGAGAATGCCTATATTTTGATTACGAAGACTTTGCCTAATTGTAAGGTTATTCACTTCAAACTTCATGTCCAATTTGTGGTTTTAATCCTTTGACCATGAACTTTATTCTTCAACTTGTGCAGTATTCATGGTAATGATTTATGAACGGAAACATGAGTACACTTCATATGCGATGGCTCTCTCCTTGATACTTCGAATCCTTAACCCCGAACTGACAATTCCAAGATATGAGCCTAGTTCCACTCTCTCACTCACAGATGACAATCTCACAAGCAACTAGGAGCGATCAAAGGCCTTCTAAACGTCAGTCACAATGGCTGGTCATTTCACTTGTCTAAGCTCCCACCTGACCGAATTCAAGGCTACTAAAACAGCAAAACCCACATAACAACTCAGGTACAGACGTGAAAACCACTCTGTCTCTGACCGTCGCCAGGATTCTTAAAACCTTATGTTGATTAGGTTGGAACTTGTAAGTAAAGAACTACAACTATAAACTTTATTGTTCTGTTTAATGGACATGCGCAGTTTAGGTTAGTTACAGTGCCATACGTCGAAAGGAAAAATGTCTGGCAGAAGTATCGTAAAATCTTTGAACTTTCTTTAGCATCTTTAGATCTTTCTCGTAGATTCTAATCCCCGAAGCAGCGGGGGCAAGCCCTGATGTCAACCTGCCTTGTTGATCTCTGTGCAGCTCCGACATGTCAAGCCTCTTTCCAGTTAGTGAGGTCACTCTCCTTCAAGAAAGGATCGTGGGGAAGTTCAGAAATATTTGTTAGTCAGAAGCAGAATTGTTACATGCAACTTGATCGGCCTGCGGTTTCTCTATTTACGCCTTATGAGACCTGTACAGAATTCGGCAATAGGTGAAGGTGGGTTGATCCGGCCTCGAATCTTGTGAGCATAAAGTCTCTCGAGGATTGGCATGTATAGGTTCGATCTTAACCCTTAAGTGCCCAGGAAAGCCAAAACGGCTTTTTTGCTATTTCGGTCCGTCTAAATAAAGGGGTTAAAATTGATATTTTTGCCTAAGATTTTTATTGGATGCTCCTTGTACTGCAAAGTGTATGTGGTAAAATTTGCAAAGCCAAATTCCAATTTTAAGACCTTCATCTAGAAATTTTAGGTTTCAAGTCCAAAACGGGCAGCTTAAAATTAGGCTTTTTTTATAAAAAAAAGCTTGAAATATGTTCATAACCAAACCACCACTCAAATTCCAAAGAGACCCAAGTCAAAAAATATACCAATTTTACAAGGGCAGCCTCTAAAAATTACAAAGACAAGCTTCAATATTTGCAGTAATTTTTGAATTACTTCTTTCAAAATTCGTTAGAATTTGAGATTTTGGAATTTTTCAAAAATAATTTCGCTCAAAAATCAAAACCTTATAAAGGCACCTAACCACCGTTCAGATTTTTCTAAAAACCAAATATACGTGACGTCATGCATGTTTTACTTTATCATTGATTTCAGACCTGCTTCTAGAAAACAATTTTTATGAGAGCCAAAAAAAGGAATGAGTCTCTCAAATTTTCCATGGAGGTACTCAACTTGATTACCTACATGGGAAAAAGTATGGACAAAATGTTTGGGGTAACAATCTTCAACTCCCCTTTTGCACCATTTTGACTATGTCATTCAGCCAATGCCGAAAAAAAGTTTTGCTGCAACTTTGAATATTATAATCTCTAAGATGGTAAACATCCAACGGCCTAAAATTTTATCAGTACTTCTGAAGAAGGTTGAGTACAAGATCTTACGGCTGGATGTCTAAAAAAAGCAAATTTGTTTGGTTCAAATTGTCGCTTCTACAAGGTGGTCAAAAATCACTGTTTTGGAGGTTTTGAGACTTAAAACATGCTTGGGCACTTAGAGGTTAAGTTAAAGGTTTTGCAAAGTATGTTTGCTATTTGTTGAGTCTGACCTCATGACATCCCAAACCGTGTATATTTTGTCTTTCTTAACCCTGAGCACACTTTGTAGCTTCAGAAATTCTTCTCGTTTGCATGGATCGGATCCTCGGTTGGACAGATCATATTCGTTTTTTGATCAAGTAGTGAATCTTGTAACGGACATACTCATTCTAAATAACACCATACTCCTTGTTAGGTTGGAGCCAGCTTCTGTTGGGAGCGCCAAAAACATCCAGCAATAATAAGTTCATTGAATTCGGAGAGTGGAGGTGCAACCTCCTTAATGCACAATGTTGCTAGTGCCTCATCTTCAGAGTATCTCTCTACACGCAAGGAGAGATTGACGCAGATGAAGGCATCAATACATCTCTGCTGCGGTGCGAGATTCTAATGGCTAGATACTGTAGTCATATGTTAGTACGAGGACTTGGAGAATTAGAAGTACTATAATGAACCTTATGTGAAACGGGAGCCTGGGGCACCAATGCACTCGGGCTCTTGTGTAAAAAAAGTGAACAGAAATTGGAGATACTCAGTTTCGGAACATTTCCCCAGGACCCCAGCCATTCTGGATAAAAACTTCCGTTTTTTATAAAGATATTATTTGGTCTAATTCCTGCACAGAATGATTCAATGATGCGTACGAAGACAGGTCTTCATGACTTACAATTTTATACAATTCATATGATATTCATGAATTCTGTTAAGTTCTATTCCTTCTGGATTAATTCAGCTTCCTCCTAACCTTGCTTTTGTGAAAAAGTTTCAACGTGAATTTAAGTCCCTGAATGGACCCTGAATAGACCATTGCTAACACAGTCGTTGGGATGGATTCTCTATACCTACAATTCATGTAACCCCTGAAATCTCTTAGAATGTAAACGGACAACCCTGATTATCTTCAACCCTAATTTCCTGTCCTGTACTGTACGTAGCGATGCCTACCGACTAGAACAGGACATAGATAAGCTTGCAGTCACACCCAAAGGCATCCTAAAGGAATATGCCGGTGTCCAAGTCTACACTTGAACAGCACGTAACAAATGTCGGAGGACTTGGTCGAAGTTGTTACACGATCCAAGGATGGGGAGATCAGTTTCTAATGCTTCTGTAACTTGATCCTTGGCTACTCAACGTCACTCACAGAACGAAGTCATTCTCTGCAAGAGTGTAAAGGGGGTGATGAGGAGTAGGGTGTTGAAGCTAAAAGAGTCCCGGCTGCTTTAGATCATGCAAAAATGGAGAGCCGAGTGCAGGACGAGTACGAAGTTCATGTTGCTATAGTGGGCTAATATACTCCTCTGTATCTAAGACTCCGTTTCGCTCTGCTTGCTAGCAGCTGGCTCCCTTCGCCTCTGGGAACCCTAGCCTGGGATGTTCTTCATGTGTTGCTTGTGGTCGTTGCAACTCTTTATTTTCTTTCAGTCGTCATTTTAATGCTTATTTGGGATATTGTGCTTCATTTCTTTCTAGTTCCTGTGTTTTTTTCCGTCGTTGCTCTTTGGGACATTGTTCTTTTGATCAAGGACACCCTGAATTATATTTTCGTGACGATTAGGGACACTGTTTCTTGTGATCGGACACGAAGAGCAACCGAGGATGCCTACAGTCGCCTCGGACGCGGTGGGCCTTTCTTTTATTTCAGATTTTCCCTGTTTTATATGAATCAGTTTGATGATATGAGTAATAGATGGCTCATTCCATTTCTGTATACATTTGAAAGAATACAAGAGAGCCGGAGTGGCAGTCCATGTGAATGTGGACAGATGCACGAAGAATCTTTGAAATTGCAAATGAAGAGATGGTGTGAAGAGATTGTGTGCCCTACTACGGCGTTCTTCGTGCCCTGAATGAGCCCTGCTCATATCAAGGGAACCACATCACATCAGAGCTGGAGCAGATCTAAGAAGCACTTGAAGTTCTTGAAGCTCTTGTCAATACATTTTTGTCAACTTGTCAATACATTTTGTCAAAGGGGAAGTCCGGGTTGAAGACAATAGGTTACTTCATTCCCAGGTCAAAAGTTGCTTGTCACTCTAATTGGAAGAGAGCGTGGAAAAAAAGCATAAAACTAGGGTTACATATGAGGCAGAGTCTATCACCGCTTTATATAAGGACTTCTGGTATAATGTAATATTATGAGTTCCTAGAGTTATTGTGAAAGTCACCATGAGTTTTGATATATTGCATTTTTTATTTTATTTTTCAAGCATAGAAAAGTATGGTGGTTTCACTATATTTTGGTGTGTAAGAGCCTAATGATCTCTAAAGTGGAAAAAAAGTCTTGTACACCAAGCAAATTATTCATAAATTTCTACTTGCAATGTTGATTTAACTTAGTTGCAATTTAAAGTGAAGAGGGTGTGGAAGTCAAGTGTTAGGATGCAGATTGATATTGAGTTTTAAGAAATAGCTTGTCAATGAGCAATGGCATGTGCACATGTTGGAAAGATGAAGGATTGAATTATGATGGGATTTTCAAAAATGAAAAGAAATAGTTCAACTTTGAGTTTTGAATTTGATATTGAGTTAAGATGAGATGATGGGAAAGCCTTCTCAGAAGAAAATTAAGTGAAGGAGCAAAAGAATTAATGTCAAATTGGAGAACAATTCTTTTGGACTATGTATGCAATGCATGGAATTCAACAAATTCCGTATAATTTTGGACTCTTCTATGTCCATCCAAAAGTCCATTACAATATTGTGTTTGGATTTATTTCAAAATGATGAAAAAATATCTTTTATTTTATCAAATATTAATAATTAAAGTGATGGGATTTAATTTAGAGTGAATATTAATGTTCAAAAACATGTGAGTAAACAAAAAACGAATCTAAGAAAATAAAAAATTCATGTATGATCTATAAATTAATGTTCCTCTGTTTGACGTAGACTTCTACCTTGAAGTCCATATGTCATTGTATCATTTCTTGCTGTAGAACAAGCTCTCTAGCTTAGTCCATAACTTTTACATTATTCTCTAATTAGGTCCTTAATCTTTACATTCAAATTTCATTTCTAATTATGAGAAATATGAGAATTTCTATTTTTACTTAGAATTAGTATATTCAACTTTAATTGGTAACTGTGTTAGTGCAGGAAGGGTTGTGAGTTATGTAACATGGATCTTTTAAATTTACACGTAACACGATTATCTTTTGGTCTTTTACTGTTGGGAAGCAAGTTTAGCAATGTACCTCTAAAACTTGGACTTGGAGGTAGGGACTTGGAGGTAGGGACTTGGAGGTAGGGGCTTGGAGGTAGGGACTTGAAGGCAGGGACTTGGGCTGCAACTTAGAGACATGGACTTGGATTGCGACTTGGAGGCATGAGGCTCTAAACTGTACATGTTGGCTGGTTTTATTTATTACTTATTTTGTGTTTTCATTTTCCATCAGAGCATGGCTGCAAGGTCACTAGGTAGTGTATTTGAGATTTGAAATATGCTCTTTTTTCCCCTAAGTTTTGCTATTGTTAATTATTTTAGGTGTGCATTGTCATGTCTATGTTTTGGGATGTTGCTGTCTAACTTCAACCTTACTAGGAAACTATGGACGTTTAAAGAGATCTATGTTTTTGTTTGGAAAAAACTCTGTAACACTATTGCTTGGATTTGTAATTTCTCAGGTTGAGACTATCTAGTCTTTAGCAATTGAGTTTAATCCACCCAATTGAATTAAAACAATCCAATCGAGAATTTTCATCCTTTTTATTAATGTTTTTTTTTAATTGTGGAGCGAACATAAGCTAAATATTATTAGGTAAATGAAAAATCATTATTCATCAGTGAACATTTTAACCTTCAATAAATAATAGTCATTTCATTGCAATTATTGATTAGTGTGTGATTTATATAATCTAACTATTTAATTTTTAATTAATTGGATAAATTACTTAGAGATGATATTCAAATAAAGAAAAAAATTGAAATTGATTGATATTCTTTGCATCCCCACTAAAGTCTTGGGTAGATGTATCTTCATTGAAAAAAAAAACAAAAAAATTAGATGCAAAATTGGCATCATCGACACCTATCTAAATTATCAAATGTCTTCTACATTAAATATCATACGTTCACTTCATTGGTCAAATGGTTTTATTAGAAATGAATTTTATAAAATACAATTCCAAAATGTACATTAATTTTTGGAAGTTCAAATGTTACAACTTCTAAGGTTAATCTAGAAGTTATTTACTAATTAGAGATTCACTATCAAGTGCACAAGGCATAGTGGAAGGTTAAGTTAGCATTCTTGGTTTTCAAGATAGATTAGATATCCAAACTAAAACCTGATGAAACATTCCAAATGTTTTTTTATTATTGAATTTCAACCTTATGAAATTGCTGTAGAATCAATTGTACAATACTCCTGAATATTTAAAAAATGCCAAACCAATGGATACAAATATTATAATTTTCATCAAGTGAGAGATTGCAAAATTTAGTTATCAACACAAGAAGTAACAACTTTGGGATGCAATTTCTTGTAGTACGAATGTTGGAATGTTAATTTTTTTGAATAGGACAATATGTAAGTAAAGAAGATGCCCAACAAATTTAAGACTGAATAGAGAAATATTGTAAAAGATATGCATTGTTCAATGACGAGGGATTGCAACAAAAATTGGGCACATTGGAATTTTTTGTTGCCCACCGGTCTCCCTTGCATTAAGATTTTTCTCCTACGCAGTTTGTCATAGTGAAACAAGTGGTGAATTTTTTATTGGATTTGTTGGTTGGCCAAGAGAAAAGATTGATTATTTTTTTTTACCATGGTAATGAGCCTAAATTTGAATACAATTGATAAACTTAAATTCATTACACTACTTCAGCTTCAATTGGAAAGAGATTAATTTTATGGTTAAAATAAGTACTCAAATGACTTCAACTCGATTTGATGACTTATTATCAAAATTATTTAACTGCGACAAAATTGTTAAAATGCATACTACTATAAATCCACAACTAAACAAATTATATTAGTAAGGTATCACAACATACATTGATGGTGAGATGTGTATTTATATTGCAAAATTGTCACAAAATTTTGGAACCATGAAACGTCAGAAATGAAAAGCCCTAAGTTGTTGGCTTGATGCAATTCTTTTTCTACTTGTATATGCTCATACTCCTACCTTGAACCCTATACTTTAGTTTCAACTTTCTCCAAGTTTTGTATTTGTAGGTGGAACCTTGAGGTCCCCCACGTCTTGTTAATTTTATTTTTCAAGCATAGAAAAGTATGGTGGTTTCACTATATTTTGGTGTGTAAGAGCCTAATGATCTCTAAAGTGGAAAAAAAGTCTTGTATTTTTGATTCAAGAATAATTAGATAAATCTTTTGAAATTTTGATTTGGTAAATATTAGATGCATGATTGTTTGACTCCAAGATTCTCTTTGTACTCGACTAGTCGGCATGTGCTTCACAGTCCTGTACATTAGGAATGAAGATCCTTGTGTACAGTTGGGTCTGAGATGAATACAGACTGCCTATTTGAGGAACTCAAATTTTTTATTGCAATGTGGTGTACACCATGTATAATTGAAAAAATACAGGTAAATCCAATTATTCTTGCATCTAATATTTGATAAATCTTTTGAAATTTTGATTTGCTAAAATGATTCTATTTTTGATAAATTTTGTAAGTCACTTTTTATGGGTTTACATAATATTTTATTACAAAGAATTGGAGAAGATTCTTTTTGATCTAAATGCATATATTTGTAGGGAACATTCATTGCACCCATCTTTTGTATTAAATAATATCTCATTCAATAACAAAAATGAGCTTCTAGTTAAAACTCAATATAAGGAGTTATATCATACATGACCAAATTTTGTGAAATACAAAATTTAACATTCTAATCAAATTTTGGCAAAGTAATTGTCCCATCATGCTCAAGTGTGTGAAGTTAGCTACCACATGAAGAAAAAATGGAAAAATCTAAATAAATAAAGATACATATAAGATTTCAATAATTGGATTTTGTCACATCCATATTTAAGTTCCTATGGGGCCAAAATTGCAAACCTTTTTGAAGACACTTGCAAAGAAAAAGATGTGTTTATAGATGTTTCCCATATACATCCACAATGAAACTTAAAAAATTCAACACCTTCTTTTTTTGAAAAAAATAAAAATAAAAAATAAAAAAATAAAATCATATAAAACCATAAAATTTGACTTTAAAAATCACTATAAAATACATATTTATTTTCTTTAAACTAAAATTTGGTAGACTTGAGTAGGATTGAGTTTAGATGCAAGAATAATTGGATTTACCTGTATTTTTTCAATTATACATGGTGTACACCACATTGCAATAAAAATTTTGAGTTCCTCAAATAGGCAGTCTGTATTCATCTCAGACCCAACTGTGTACACAAGGATCTTCATTCCTAATGTACAGGACTGTGAAGCACATGCCGACTAGTCCAGTACAAAGAGAATCTTGGAGTCAAACAATCATGCTTCATCTCAAAGAAATATGCTGATGTCCAAGTCTACACTTGAACAGTGACTAACACAACAAATGTCGGAGGACTTGGTTGGAGATGTTGCTCACGCAGTGCAAGGATGGGGAGAGTTTCTAATGCTTCTGTAACCTGATCCTTGGCAACTCAGCACCCTCAGAAAACCAAGTTATTCTGTGCAAGAGTGTGGAGGGGGTGGTGAGGAGTAGGGTGTAGAAGCTAGAAGAGTCGGCTGCTTTAGATCTTGCAAAAATGGAGTGCCGGAAGGTGGAGAAGCATTATTGTCGGAAGGTCGGAAGACGGATTCCGAAGGTCCAGTGTGAGATCCATGTTGCCGTCGTGGGCTCATGTTCTTTGCATCAAACTCTCCGTTTTGCCCTCCTTGCTAGCAACTCATGGCTCCTCTTGCCTCTGGGAATCCTGGTTTGGAGTGTTCTTCATCTGTTGCTCATGTTCGTTGTAACCCTCCTTATGCTTGCCTACGTCATTTTTCTGCTTTGTATAGAGATTTTGTTTTATTTTGTTTTTCTTCCTTTGTATTTTTTCTTCGCTGCTCTTTTGGATGTTGTTGTTTTGGTCATAGACACCCTGCGTTGTATTTTCGTTACTATTAGGGTCTTTGTTTCTTCTGAAGCGACACCAGGAACAGCAACCAAGGTTGCGTATGAACGCATCGGAGGCATAAGACTTTTCGGGAGTGTTCGAACTGTAATTGAAAGGAGTCGAACTTGGTTCGGACATCCATTTCAGACTACTTTTTCGTTATTTCAAGACTGCTGGGATACGCGCCAAACGCTTAATCCTTTCGGATTGCAGATGACGAATATGGCGTGTGAAGAGATTGTGCCCCGCTACGATGTCATCTGTTCCTGAACAAGCCCTGCTCATATCAAGGGCACAAATCACGTCGGAGGAGCAAATCAAATAAGCACTTGTCTATACATTTTGTCAAATTATGTAATTATGAGTTCCTAGAGTTAGAGAAAGGCACCATTAGTTATACTATGTTATTTTTTTAATTTTCTTTTCAAGCATTAAAAAGCTTGGTGGTTTCACTGATATTTTGGTGTGTAAGAACTTGGTGTTCTCTGGGGAGGAGCACAATAAAGTGGACCACAAAGTGCAAAATGTGACCACTAACAAGTGAATATGAAGTGTGCTGTTTTTGAAGGCTCAAAGCTGATTTTGAGGATTTTGGTGTAGTTTTTGAGCATTTTAGTCACTTTTTAAGGTGTCATAAGGTATCTTACACTCACCTTCATGAAAAGAACATCCTAAATTGAAACTAAATTTGACAACTAGTTCTAAATCATGAAAATGAACTTTTCCAAAGTCTTGATTTCTTCATTTGGGGCCCTCTATTGTCTTTAGATGATGTTTTTTTCAATTTAAAAAACAATGTTCGGTGAAAAAAAAGTGACAAAAAGTGTCGCGGAAAAGACCCTCTTAAAAAGCATCCTTGCGATACTTTTGGAACCCTAAATCAATCAATGAGTATATGAATTGATTATTTTAGAATACCTTTTAAACATACGGAGGGCCCGGCGAAATTAAAAGTGATTTCGGACAAAACCCTAAACCATTTTGTTCACTTTTCCAAATGAGTCCATTCACTTTGCCCGAGTTCAACGTCTCTGTTTTCCATTGTAAACTCAATGTCCTCTCTCGCAACTTTGGGAAGTTGAAGAAGATCAAGTCTACTTTCCGTATCCCAAACTCAATCTTGCATCGACATAACATAGATCCTACTTTCCCTAGTGTTTCCAGAAGGGGCTGAAATTGGTGAAAAGATAAGCACTTTTTTGGTTCACTTTATTGTGCTTCCCCCCTCTAAACTAAAAGAAAAGTCGTTTTACTGGTACTATGTTATTGAGAATTTGTGTTTCGTGAGTTTTGAGGCTACAAAGCTCTTACATACCAAATATAAAGATACCATGTCTAATGATATTAAGAATAAAGACTTGAAACTATGTTTAGAAGAAACTCATGATATGTAAGTTGAATATTGGACGCCTTTACAAATAATTTTACCACATAACATTTACTTGCAGTGTTGTAATTTTCCTTCCGAGGGTTGTAATGAACCTAAGAGCTTTATACACTTATGACGCCTCATAAACGATGATCCTTGTTCATCGTTTACAAAGATCAAACACTACACCAGGAACCGTCGCTTTTCATTCCGCGTTCACAGGTGGGGTGTCGTTTTTCACTGAGGTCCACGGTTTAGGGCAGGATATCGAGGACAGAGGGGAGGGTGACTTCCTCTGCTCTTTACGCGCCATTTCCGACGAATGGTGTGGGGCTGGGGGGGCCCATGTTCCTTTCTACCGCGAAGTAAACTAGTAGCTTCAAGCTGTTTACCTCAGCAGCGATTTACTGTGCCCCTCATCTCGGGCGACGTCTCACTTGAAGGTCCCAAATGTCAAGCGAGAAGGTTTAGGACCTCGGCACACCTTTACGTTGTGACGCAGCGACATTTGTTCAGGGAATCATGAACGAAGGGAGGATGAAAAGTGGGTTACCAGGAGTAGGGTTTAGGGTTCTGTCGGACTGGATGCTACAGAGCCACATAAAATTCCCAGTGGTGACGAATTACAGCGTTTGGAAAATGAATATAAGGTGCAACATTTTAGTCACGGTTGTTCAGCACAACATGTGAGGTGCAACATTTACGAAATGAAGTGCAACATTTACGAAATGCATGTAAACTAGCACGCAACATTTAGAAGTTGGTGAAATTTCCCGAGTGATGGTTCAAAAGGGTTCCGAGCCATGTCAGTTTCCAGTATTGTAATGCCGTAATGTGTCTTTATATGCAGTCTACATGATGACACTGGGCTGCACAACTCAGATAGCCTAAGAAACGTAAATTGCATATTCGCATAGTCCAGGAACCCCATGTGGTATATGTATAAACAGTTTGGTGGCTGAGTTACTCTAACTGCAAAACTGCGCACCAGATCACGCTAACTAGGTGACTGAGAACTATGAACATCTACAGTGGAGACCAAAGAGAGCACAAGATCTTGCTCACGAGATCTGCCTAACTTGCTGAGTGAAAACGTGCCGATATCTACAGTGGAGACTAAAATGCAGTATGCGTAGAACCGAGGGGGAGAAAGACGGGGTACAAGGATGTCGTGTACAAGCATGTCGGACTCATTAGTCCTCCTCCGAATCGCTCAGGATCACCGCGTCTAGGAGTTGCTCGGGGTCGCGCAGTGGAAGGTGCCTCTTCTGCAGGTGAGGACAAGTGCATTCGAAGTCGGAGTATGAGTGGGCTGCGCTGGATCCTGCGTGCCCCTCTGCCTCGTCTCCATCCTCTGCATCAGAACCGGACCATCAATTCAGTACGTTCGGTGAAAGCATTTGAAGGGGCACGTCAGATTCAAATGGAGTCTGTGGCAGACTCAGAAACTGGGAGATCCAGAGAAAGTGGGACGATAAGCAAGAATGAGCCTTACCTTTGTCGAAGATGGGGAAGGACTGTGCAGGGTCCAGGTGCGCTTTCCTCTTCTTCGCGGGTTTTACTTCGGGTGGCAGTGTCTTCGCCATTGCGCGTGAGTCCCAGCCGCAAGGGGGGTCGTAGTCCGAGTCATTGTCGAGGTCGTACTCTGCATCAGAGAGTAATTGAAATCGGATTGTGTTAGCGTAGAGGGTGGGCAGGGGCAATGTGCTAAAGATTGGTGAAACCTTGTGATCCGAGTTCTAACAGTACAAACGAGGGGCCTGAAGAGGATATGGAAGAAGTTACAGAGGAAGAGCTCACCGTGGTCGTTCGGTGGAGTCAGTTCCGGGGTCAAGATGTGGCGGTCGTCACGTCCAGGGGCCTCGTCCCTCGAGTACTCCATGTCTGCAGAGATTCAGGGAAAGTTGATTTTAGAAGCACTAACAGCTACTTAAACAGTTTAGATCACTCGGCAGTGGCAAAACGGATCCTTGCGTTGACAGAAGGGAGGAGTGTGAGTTCGAGCAAATTCACGGTTACACTGGACCCTAACCTGGCATTGCAGAGTCAATCCCACCGACACCAACGACCTCTACCACCGCATTATCTGGATGGACGACTGCAGTTAGACTTGGATATTTCTTGAAGTGATGGTGATGAAGGTAAGGAGTTGGGGTAAGTGATAAACGAGGGAAGTGAGTAGCGGACAGAGTTGCGGATTTATGAAAAAGGAAGGGCATGGGATTGATCAGACTCGGTTCACAGCAGATGACAAAGGAACTCACCTTCCGCACGATTGTTCCCTTTCCAGGACGGTGGCTTGATCGTCGTGGGAGGCTTGGGGTGAATGTGCTGGCGGCGGTCATACGTGGGCAGCGATTCATTGGTACTCGAAGGGACTTTCAGGTTCACCTCCCAGTCGGATTCCGCCCCTTCGTCCTCCTCCGTTTCCGGGACTCTCGGCTGCTTGTACCAGCGAAAGGGGACGTCTTTCTTCTTCCCCCGCGTGCAAACCTTGAAAGCGAACTCGCTCCAGTTAACCGAGTACCCCAGCTTTTCCGCTAGCAGTCCCCGTGCGAAAGCGAGCCCGATCGATTTCGAGCGGGATACCTCGCGCTGGTGAACATCCTGGTATAGCCTCCCAATCCGGCCTTGCATACGTGGGCTCTCGCTATTACCAGGACGAGCGTAACGAAATGCTCCTCCTTCGGGACGCAGCCAGCGCGCTTCGACCTGCTCTTGCGGGACTAGAGTGGGGGGCATGGCGGACATGTGAGCCTTCAGGTTGAATCCAGGGAGATATCCGAAGTTGTTCAGGCCGACGACCCGGTGGAACCAATCCGCGGTCCCTGGAATTGGAGCTGGCAAGGTCTCCTCGGCGTAAGCACCAGCCGCGTCGGTTGGCGATCCATTCTGCACATGGGAGGGAGAGTGACAGAAGACTGAGAAACCCAAACGTAGGAAAATGGAGATGGCGAAAGCATCGAGGCTAAACCAGAAGTCGGGTGAAGGTGCGTGTACAGTGGGGGGGAGAAGGAAGACGGCTCAGCATTTGCGAGAGAGGTGAATAGAATGCAGAGCCTTCTTAAACGAGCAAAGCAGGAGGGCAATGATATTTCTACCTACGGAAAATTGTAACCTATTGAGATTGCAGAAAACAAGGACAGCGAGGGGGGGGGGGGGGGTGGGGGTTGGGATACGGTACCTGAGGGGGGCGTTTCCTCGACCGAGGACTTCGCAATTCCCTGGTGTTCCCTGCGCCCTCCGACATGGCGCGATGTGACAACGCGGAGCAGTTGCAAGGTTGAAGCCGCAGTAAACGACCTAAACCCTTGTACTCGCGAGCGAAGCGGGTGCAGATAGCCAATTCACACCTGCAATTGACACACGAGTTACACCGATTAGAGAAGTAGAAGTACTTGGAGGTAGAGTTATCGAAGCATAAAGGACTTCAAGAGAGAAGGTTTTCAAGCGAGAAAATGCGGAGTGTATGGGGCGGGAGAGAGACTCACGGAGGGGGACGTTGAGGGTGCTTCGCGAATCCGCCAAGCACGTACTCGCCACAGCTCCTGGTAGACTAAGCGGAAAGCCGGGAGTCAGTTGAACACGGGGAGATGGAGGTATCACCGAGAGAAGACGAGTGAAAAAGAGATGGCAAGGGAAGATGGAGAGGGCTTCTGTAGGGCCAGAGTTCCGCAACCAGGGCCGAGACATGCAGTAGGGTTTAGGGAGCCGTCTTCTTGTCAGTTGAAATTGGACTTCATGATGGAGTGCAGCAGTCATGAATGCAGCACGCCGCCTTCTCGCCGAGAGAGAAAACCATCCCATCTGGGCAATGTGGGGACCACCATCATGACATTGCACTCAACTTTGCAATTGAGCTGTCTAGAGCAAAACGTCTGATTTCAAGTGAAGAGGTAATGTGATTGCGCTTCTCCACTCCAATTGATCAATTGCGCCCACACATAGTCTGTCACATCCGAGGTCCAGGTGGAAAAATGCATCCAGTTATGATGGTGAATCCGATGCGTCTGTCCAGTCTGTACTAACTCTGTAGTCCATAGCATCCCATCCACAACCCATCAGCCATGTGTTGTGTCAACCATCCATCATCGAGGGACGAGTAGGGCGTGGCACTTCATCCGCGTCACTGGCGGCATGTCACCATCCGAGCATGGCATGCAATCAATATCGATGGATGCCACAACCATGACGTCATGGCACAACAGGACATGACATCGTTCCGCCAGTCCCTCATTTCCGTCATCTACCAATGTGTACCCCATCAGACCATCATGGCACTCATGTAGTCATCATAGCAGCCCATCGAACCCTGGACAAAGTCATGAATCCCAAGATGTGCCTCATCAGTGCATGTGCTTCTCGAACACCCATCATGTACCCCATGAAACCACCATGTCATTCTTCAATACTGCATGCCCCCCATCAGCCCATCAGAGAACGCATGGTCATCCCGTCATGTCCTCTATATAACCATCAAGCGATACAGTGCATTGTGTCCCCAATCAGTCCGTCACGTACAGTAATAATGAAGCTATATTTAATAATACCTTGAATTCTGATGGTTTTAGATATCTTCTGATACAAGACGGGACTATATTCCAACTATGTGATGCTCATACCAGATGACGAGGCTTGCTAACTTGGCTCAGAAATATTGCATCATTGTATGATCCTCATTCTGCGAAGGATTTGGTATGGCAAGGATTTGGTACCTGGATGCGGTCCAACACAGCCAAGGCAGCCTGGCATACGAGTGGCCCCCCTGCAAATGTACTCCCATGATCACCCGCAGCGATGGTGGAGGCCACGGCCTCTGTCATTAGTACTGCTCCGATGGGAAGCCCTTCCGCCAAGGGCTGTGCAAGCGTCATAATATCAGGAATTACTCCATAGGCTTGATGGGCCCAAAGTAATCCCGTTCTTCCTAGACCACATTGAACCTACAACCATTAGCAGAGTTTCACAAGTTTACAGAGTTGCTACAAAACGGTCAGCTACAGGTCAGAAACCCGGAACATGTATCGACTCCTCAGATGCACTTTAGCTCGTCAGTGTCATCTGTGAATTCAACCCTGTAATGGATTCTTGAGTAGTAATTGCAACTTGCCGTAATTGAGTTTGTGCAATATTCAGTCAACGGCATCGTGAAGGTGATGCTTGCCAAAAATCTTCCTTCACGATGGCGCTCAGCGGAGGTGAATCGTGCCAAGACTTTCAATCGGGTGTTAGGAAGGGATACCTCGTCAAACAGAAGAAGGGCACCAGCCTCGTCACAAAGACGACGCAGACCTCTGAGAAAATCTGCAGTGGCAGTGTGGATCCCTCCTTCACCTTGCGTTGGTTCTACAAACACAGCGGCCGTTCGGCCCCGTCGAACTACTTTTGCGGTCGCTTCGAGGTCACCGAATCCCACCAAGTGCACACCTGAAAGGGATTAATCGTGTAAGTATAATATGACAGGAGAAGGAATACGATCTTGAACTGCTCAAAGAAACTCCTCCTGAGCTGCAAACGTCTTGACTCAAGAGTACGACATTGCTGTGAGGAACATGTTCACTTTACAAGATGCAGGACCGGAGAATCGACTAGATAGTGGGATTTGACAGGATTTTGAACCTGGAATGAGGGGCTCAAATGGAGTTCGGTATTGGGCTTTGCTAGTGAGAGCTAAGGCCCCTAAGGTTCTCCCATGAAAACCACTGCTGAATGACACAAGTTCGGATGCGGATCGCAGTTCACCAAATTTGAACCATGGAGTGTCACCTTTTCTACTGGTCATTTCAGTCTGATACTTTCTAGCGAATTTGATAGCAGCTTCATTGGCTTCGGTGCCAGAATTGGCGAAGAAGACACGATCGGCAAGGGACCAATTTAGCAGACGCTCTGCAAGTTTCACCTGAATGCCATAGAACTCAGATAGTGAGTACAGCCAGGATACATCTATAACATAGTGCGTAATAGTTATATCGATATGCAGAACAAATATTATTCAACCCGCCGAACACCTTATATTTCAGGATAAGAGATCTCGATTAGAAAGATATCAGATGCGAGCACAAGTTAGAAAAACATATAATTGAGGTTCATAAAAATTCATCATTTCACCGAGGAAACATGACCTAAGGAATTCACGGCAATGCCATCAGTCAAGTACTCGACCAGGAACCGTCGTCAGGGATTCCGCGTTCACAAGACACTGAAACATGCAACTACGTACTGTTTACAATGCACGTAGATACTCGTGCTACTCGAGCTGTTGCCAATTTCAGTTCCAAATGGCTGTACAACGATATTACGTCTTAGCTTTCCAAAACTGGACGATTGATCATATTGAGTTCCCTGAGATCTAATGCTTGATGTCTTTGTCAGAGGAAGTCGAACTTCATCTCGCAGAGAGCCCGAACGTAACTGGCGCGAATAAGTGCAAGCGGAACGGGGAGTTCACGATGTTACCAAGCCCTCTTTCCGATGGAATTCATGGGAGCGATGGTTTGCAACAGAGTTGGTGCAATTATACCACTAAATCAAGCAAAAGTAATTCGTCCATTAAAGCGATAGAACTCGTGTCATGAACTGTACCTCTTCTTAAAAGCATTCGGAAACACCCTGCTGTGGCGACACTGGTGCATACTGAAGTGTGAGGTTCACTATGTCCTCCATGTGCTCCGTAACCACGAAGTACACCTGCAAAGCAATGCTGGGAGAAGGACATATTAGAGAAAAGGAACGCGGGATTTGTAGGAGGTTCTGCCTTCACTTTGGAAATCTCAAAATATAAGACTGTTAACAGGATAAGGAGGGATTAGCAGTGAGGCATAAATAGGAGTGCATTCTTAAAGGGATCAAGCCAACGTGCTGAGTACACACCTCACCCAATGTCATCGTCTGAAGGCGCAATCACGAAGAATCCATATTCTACACGGGTTTAGTGCTGCGAGAATACCTCAAGCGTCAGTAAAAACTGGCCATCTGTGGACAACCATGGATTCCTTAATTGTGAGGAAGTTCCGGAATTGTGACATGGGTGATCTTCGGAGCTCACCATTTTCGGAAACTGCACACAGTTACGGAAAGAAGATGCTTCAGACTTACAATAGTCACAACCAGGAAGTCCACTGTAGTCATGGGCAAGCCATGCTCATGTAACTTAATGATGGGGTGGAGCGTACATACTCGGTTCATCCGCCACATATCCATAGTTAAATTCGAAGCAGTTGCCCGGGTCCTGGGGAGTGCCCAGGACTTGCTTCACGTGGATTCTCCTGGCCAGATCTCCTGTTTACCTTCAGGGCAATGTACGGAACTCGTTCAGGTGGGACTCAAAATTCGTCCAGCCCAGCAAGAACGACCGGCACTTCCTCACAAGCGTTGTGAGCCTCGGCGGCATCAGGTTCGTCGTCACTGATTTCTTCGTCGGAGTAGTCAAGATCTGCGTGGGCTACGTCGTCGCGGTCAGTCTCAAAGTGAGCAACCACTTGATCGACGTCTGCTGCGAGAACTCGCTGTGGAGGCTGGGCTCTCTCTGGGGAGTCCACACGGTTACGATTGAGGTTGTGGACTGCATCAGGACGGCCGGGAGCGGATAGCACTCCACTGTCGTCCTCGCCCGTCACTCGTCGACTGCGGGGCTCCACGTGCCGCACAATCTTCCAGTCCTGATCTACCGGATCATCAACAAAGTATACCTGCGTCAACGGGATGTGCAGGCTGAGCTCCTCGTGGAGTTGTAGTTGGCGACATGGAGTTCTCCGCGCGAACTCTATGAGTGACAGGGCAGCTCAGCCATAGAACAGCTAGGACGGTAGGGGAAATATCACGTAAAGAGGTAACTGAGATGGACATCGACGCACCTGCTTGGCATGACAAGCAAGCAAGTATGGCTCTGAGCACGGTACTTGGCGGGCGTTGTATTTGACCGACCAAAATCCGTGAGCGTCCTTCTTAATCGTGGGTGCCCCAGACAGGTTGGGTCTTATCCAGGAGCAGCGGAGCACGTTGTAAGATATGTGACCATACTGGACCTGGAAGATGTCCTTTACAATACCGACGTAGTCCAGCTCCGCCTCCACAGGGTGTTGATCCTGCCGCGAAGATCGACAGACCTGGGTGATGATTGCTGCTACGCCGGAATCGAATGTAACGTGGCTCCTGCCCACCTCATTGTCTACTCTGAAGTGGTTCCCAAACGAACTCATGGACTTGTAGTGACGAAGCAGGGAGGCAGGTGGTTTCGACATGTTCACAAGGTCCAGGCCAGGGTTAGCTCCGTCAACATCCATCTGCTCCACGTGCTCCCGAATCCACGTAGCGAATGTAGAGAAAGGCCTCCTTGCACGCCTCTCGTACGTCATCCTCTCTGCGTTGTATTCCCTACAAGTCAATACTTATGACGATTACCATGGACCACTTCAAGGTACTCAGCTGAGAGACGCGGTACTGTTCCCGAGCAGATTCGAGAACAGTATGAAATCCACTCGCAAGGTCTCTAGATGGGTGTGAAGGAGGTAGCGTACACATGACTTGCAGGCAGGGCAGGGGAGGGGTCCTTCGTGAACTTACTGCAAGAACGGTTCGGTGATCGTTGAGTGGCGGAGCACATGGTCGTGTACTTCGAGTAGTTCGGATCGCTCCCACTCAATTTCTTTCGGGTTACCCTCCATAATCTCGCCACAGTCTCGCTCGTCCTCTTCCAGGTCCCATATAACACGAGCAGCGGTGGGGTAGAGCTGGAAATGCTCTGTCACGAACCCCAAGGCCTCTTCGTAAACATACGCATTAGCGATGCATGCTTCCGGTTTTGCTTTGTTCCGGACCATGGACTTCAAGTGCCCAAGATATCTCTCGACGCTGTACATCCAGCGTGTATGTACAGGCCCGCACCAGTAGAGTTCCCTGGGTAAGTGTTCTGTGAGATGCTCCATTGTGTTCCAAAAACCCGGGGGGAAGTGGACTTCGAGGAGGGCTAGCGTTTCAGCGACATATTCTTGCAGATCCTCTAGCTCGCTTACTTTGATCACCTCTGCACATATGCGCCTAAAGCAGTGTCCAAGGCGGATAATTGCGGTCCTTGGGCCCTCTGGTAGGAACCCGCGGATGGCCGCAGGGAGAATCTCCTGGAGCAGGATATGATAGTCATGACTCTTCATGAACTGTAACTTTTCCTTCTCCATGTTAACGAGTTTGTTAAAGTTTCCACAGTGTCCGGTTGGAGTCTTCACCGAGCGTATAGTCTCCAGTAGCTTTGTCTTCTCACTTGGGCGTAAGACGTATGGGGCGTGCGGCTTCAAGAAGTCGTTGCCATTCCGTTGGCGTTGCAAGTGAAGCTCCTCCATCACACCAGCCTCCTGCATGTCTTTCCGAACTGCGATGGTGTCGCTCTTGCCGAGGATGAAGCTCATGATATTCGAGGCAACGTTTTCTCGACGTGCATTACATCAAGGGTATGCCTAACTGGGAGATCCTGGACAAGGGAAAAAACAAGATGTGAGCTGGTGGTGGACATTGTCATATGCATGTGAGCTGCATCTTAGTCCGACCCCTTCATGCAGAGTCCAGACCTATAGTTCCAGCGACCCCGCGGCCCTAACCTGGTGAACAACATGGATGCGAAACAGTCTCCTGAGCTGAGCACTTTCCACTAGTCAAGCGAACAGCACGACAGAAACGCGAGCTTACAACACACTTAGTGGGTGCACCGTAGAAGGCACGGGATTGGCTCTGAACTCTCCGAGGACGAATACACTCTGAAGTCAGGCTCCACTGCACGGAGGATTGTCAACTCATGCTTAGTCAGGTTCACGCGCAGATTAGACGCCACGAACTCAGCAGAACCCCGGCGGATCCAAGAGTCGCCAGAACTTTGAGTGGCTCTGGAAATTGGAAGGGGCTCTGAATGTATTCACCGCAGATAAGAGTGAGGTCGTCAAGACGTTCGCGGCAGCAACCGTCACGCTAGTCAAGGCGACGAATTTCTAGACGAAGGCAACGGTGTGCGATTTCACAGGTCAAGGCTCTCAGCAAGGCAGAAACGTGTATGCGGCTCCAAGGAGCAAACCCACCCGGCCTCGAATAAACATCCCCGACGATTTTACGAGCCTACACTGATGTTGTGAACTGGTACCGCAACCTCTTGTCAAATTCCATCCAGGAGTCCGACTCGAAATGTTTCCACGTGAAAGGCGTGGGCTTCCTCCAGAGCTTGAAGACCGTAGAGGTTCAGCTCCCACACACCTTCCAGAACTGAGTAGAGGGTGGGAAACGGACAACACTTGAGCGAGGCTGGCAGGTTTTGATGAGACAACGCGCCTGAGCCCCAAGCAAGATGGGGGGACAACATGGGGCCGAAGATCTCAGTTAGCACGGGGAGCAACTCGTAGCCGGGAGATCCCGACCAGGGCTTCAAGAGCGAGGAAGCAAATCACAAGGTCAGCACATAGAGAGTGAGGTGAGGCAAGTCAGATATTGGGGCGACGTACCTTCCAATAGGGAGCTGATAGAGAGCTGAAACGCGTTTGATGCCATACTTGCGCACCGGGTCGTTTCGCGATGGTCCGCCGTAGTCTGTGAGCCACTGCTCCCGCTCTCCTCCCCCATTGGAGAGCCTGTGCTCCTGGTCCACGGGTTGTGGTGGCGGACGGTGCTCCGGTGCGGTGAAGTTCACGCTGTCGCTGCGTAAAGGGTGGTCGACGCTCAACCACCGTCGGGCCGCAGTCGCAGTAGACATTCTTGTGGAGCGCCTTTGATCTCCTAGATCGGAATCCATCCCCGCAGATCGGGCATCCTACGAAGCCCTTTGTTACACAACCCGCCATGGGTCCCGTAGGCTGGGAAATCTCCCACGGTCAAGATCAACCATTGCCTTAAGTACGAAGTGGTATTCGTCTCGGTAGCGTGCGGCGTCCATGCAGTAGACCTCAACGGTCCAGAGCTCAAGCAACTCTTCTAACAGCAGCTGAAGAAAACACGTCAAATGAGTCCGATGTGACTGACTGAGGGCCTGGAATGAGAACAGAAAGCATGATGAAGTACCGTTTTGTGGTGAGCCAGGGCGGGAGATTGTAGTTCATGAGTAAGATCGGCACAGCGAGTATGTGCTTCTTTTCTCAGAGTGTGGGCAGAAACCATCGGTTACGAGTCCCATTCTAATGTTCCGATCTTCGTGGCCGAAGTTCTCCCGGAATGTATTGTTGATAAACTCCCATTGCTTAGAGTCGGCAACATGCTTCATGACATCCCCGTCACCCCTGTGCGCAGCCCACCATGTCATCTAGGCGGCTTGGACGGGACTTCGAAACATGCGTTTCAAGCGAGGGATGATGGGGAAGTGTCTGCAGACCTTGTGCGGGACCATGGAGTTTCCAGCTCGCTTCTTGCGCGGAGCACGACACTTAGGGCACACTGTCGCCTCCACGAGGTTGCTACGGAATAGACAGCAACTGTTCGGGCACACGTCGTATGATTTATAGGAATGGCCAAGACGCTTCAGATACTGGGCAGCTTCGTGCCCTGTTTTTGGAAGAGTGTTCGGCTGGGGGAGGATGGTACTGCTTAGGGACCGGAAGAGATAGTCTATATACGTATCAGTGCACCCTCCAAGCCGAGCACCGCTCACGAGGACATAAGTCGCGCCCATGCTTGAATGCTCCGAGCCTGCGAATAACGGGGTCGCCGCTGCATCCTCGAGGTCCCGAATCAGCGCATCTGCCTCGCTTGGGAAGTCACCCCAGTCGATCTCATCTTCATCGGAACTGGTGTCGGCATTGTGCTGGGACATCTGAGATGGTGAGCGTGGCGGAGATGGCGTGGAATGGACACGACCCTCCGGGCTTCGGGGATCGGAGTGGAGAGCATCGCCAAGAACAGGGCTCCTCTCTCGGGCACTGGGTAATGCGTCAGCGCCTTCTACATCTGGTCCCCGGGACACGGCCTCACCGCGACCTGGAGGGTCCATCGGCGACGGTGCGCGATCGTGCTCTTCAGCGGCATTGTCCGGTGGGCCTCGATCTTCTGCGCGTGCGACCTCCTCGGCACCCTCCGCATACAGCCTGTCGTTCAATTCGAAGGTCTGAGTGAGCATACCCGTCACGTCAATTCCCGTGTCGAACTCCGGTTGAACCCTCGCTGCTCCTTCGTGAACTTGGCTCCCGTACCGCCATGCGATGTGCTCGTCCCACTCTCCATCGGAGTCGTCCACCTCGCAACCCTTGCGCAGAAACAACAGGGAATTTCCCAGAACAGTGGTTATGGCATCACCGCGTTGTTTAACCCTAAACTGCTACTCCTTCGTCGAGAGAGAGACATCTTGAGAGGGAGAAGTTGAGAACCCAGCAAACGCGAAACCAAAGCTGTAAAGTATTGATTGCATTACACTCGCGAAGGCGATAAAGGGAGGCTGCGAGAGACAGACCTCTGAACTTCCATAGAAACCAGGGGTGACGACCGTTCCGCTGGAGGCAGCGCTTGTAATTCGCTACCACCTTCGCTGACCTGACCTCGCGGTAGCAAATTCGACAGGGGCAGAGCAAGGTCGTACGATTGTTTCTCTCTACATACTCCAATTCACGACGCAAGAGCTTCTCCTCTCTCGCCCGTATGCGTTGTTCCGTTGGGCGCCGCAGTCGGATATGGCATCCATCATACCTGCACAGGGATCCAAGTAGTATCACACGCAAGCAGTTAACAACAACCACCCCCAATAATCTCTTCGCAATCAACGAAGACTCGTGGACTCCACAAACTACCATGTTTGGCGGACCAGCGGCTGTGGGAAAATGTTAGGGCAGAACCCCAGTACACAGGTTGTAGCATAGAATCCCCAATGTTTATAGATTGAAGGAAAAATACATTCCGGAACTTCCGGGAAAGGCCTAAACCATGGATTGCAAACGGCTCTCCAGGGGTCCTTCCAGTGCTCCAGCCACCTCCCACGTACCCTAATCCACAGACCCAATGAGTCTACGACCGCACTACGGACAGATTACTAACAGTGCTGACAGTCGTACTCTCTGGGGCGTTGTGACTTTCGGGCCCAGCAACTTAGCGAAGCTGGGCGACCCATGACCTAATTCAGGAGATGGGGAAGTGACTTGCGATTGCCACCTGTCCCTCAGCATTCTATTCGTGATCTTCCTTTGCGGAACCTTTATTTGCGCGGGTTCCTCTGGCCGGACTCCAATCACGTCCCGACTGGGGGGCCGCTTTGAGGAGATTGGCACAGCAGGGCCGCGCACGGGTTCGGACCGCGCATCTCTCCGCGCGTCTGAGCGCGCGTCTACGGCCGGTGCGGGCGCCACCAGCGCGACCCCAGGAGAGGGAAGGCCGGCAGAGTCCGGTGTGACTCACTGTGGAGTCGACGTCGCCGGGGACCGCTGCTCCGCGGCTCTGCGTACCATGTTATCACGGATTCGGATGCTCCAACGTTCAAAAACCTCGTCATCAGAAGTGTATATCGACGTCTCTTCCGGAGAATCGGGGCTTGGGAAGGGGACATCCGCATCGGAGTCTGCATCAGTGCTTGCAGCTGTCTCCTGCGTGTCTACGACGACCGACAAGCACTTGCACGTCCACGTAGAGGGGTAGGAGTCAAACAGAGGGCGACATCTACATTTCATCCATTTGCGACGCATGCCATCGTCTAGTGTGAGAGCTCGTCCCCACAGCTTCCCTAACTTGCACTTGCAATATGGAAAGTCAAGCCAGGATAGCCTGGAACAGGAGATGCATTCGCAGTAAACAAGGCAGTCATGACGAGGCCCATGTGGACCAAGTTCGTATTCTCTCACACACGTCTCCAACCAGCTGGGCTCACCATCAAATCTGTCGAGGCGTGAGGATTTCACCCCGTACTCCGGGTGATACTCAACTCTACCCGCGGCCATAATCGCAACAACGAGCGTGGGAGAGGATCCTGAGCGCACCTAGCCGATGGAATCGCTGCTAGCCGAACGGGACGCCGGTGTCTATGCGACTCGCTTCGAGCACGGGGCTTCTTCCTCCGCCAAGGAATGCGAACTCTGTCTGCCGGATGCCCTCCAGCGTCTGCAGCAGCGCATAGCAGATGGGAGGGAGGACCCAGACGCTTCACAGCAGGGCAGGAGATTTTGCACGTGTTACTTCGTGCCCTACACTGTCAGGCTACGATCAACACTTAATGCAGAGCCCTCAACCGCCAAACACTTAAGTCGGGCTTTGGCGTCGTCCTCTCCTCACAGCCTGGTTATATTCTTCGTCCTGGCAAGGTAGGGCTCGATTTCATTGGCTTTGTAGTCCACAGCATGCAGCCCCTCATAAAACGAGGCAAATCAATCTTTCTACATTGATATCATTGGGATGAGCGTCTCTTTTATGAACCCGATTTTGCAATCCAGGGGCGTTTAACCTAACGAGGGTTTGCCCCATGTCAGGTCGTGATCGGGTGTGGCAGGCAATTCTCCATCCGCCATGATCATGGGTACGCGATGCTACACGGAGAGCGGCGGCTGCACCATGCCCTGGATTTATCTCTGCAGCCCCCAACCTCCTATACAAGGACATCACCCACTTCGACCCCACACAGATGCTCCCTCCACCGAGGTACGCTGCGCTTCTCCTTCCTTGTTGTCCCCCACCTCTCTCTCCGTCTGTCCTCAACTCTCCCCCAGCTCGTCCCCCCCCCCCCCAAACCCACAAAAAGTAAGCACCTCTCACTCTGAATCGAGGATGCCTGGTTAGTTCGTTGAATGTGAGTGTGGCATAGTCTTCTGGCATCGAACTCAGCTCCTCCTGCGCACCGATCCTCGTCTGGAGGGAGTTCCAGTCACTGCCCGGGCCGTCACTCCCATACATGGAGGCAGTCTCTTCGGTGCCCACGACCGAGGTCCTGGGCGAATTGCACGATGAAGTCTCTCAATCGGAGAATGACTTCCTCCCTGGATTGCCGCGCGAGATAGTGGCTGCCAAGATTTGGCCACTTCTTATGCACGGATTAGACGCCCTCGAGTACTTCGTGAACTGCACTACACTGAGAGAAGTTTGTGTAGGGTGGTGCCACTACGTCTCTAGCACTCTGGAGTGGCGGAGGGGAATGTTGGCTTGGGAAGACTGCAAAAGGGATGTGCATTGTTCCAGCAGCGACGACAGTGAGGACCTAGATAGCTCGGATTTTTTAGGCAGGGGTTACATAATATTGCCGGACGAGAGATTTGTCTGGGACGAGTAAAGGGAGGGGTTGTCAGAGTCCACCTCTAGGAACAGTGAGGACACAAACATGCTAGGCAGTGGGGATTAGAGGACGGGGCGTTTTATTCGTAGAATTGCCGCTGTCCATTGCTTCGAGCAGGCTCGACATGTTCTCACCGTGGATCCCCTTCACGGACACTGTTTTCCTTGCTTTTCCGTAATTTGACACGCCGACGGCAATAACAGTGTTGGCCCTTGCATTCTCTCTTGCATGAATATCGTGGTCTGCACATGGCAGTGTCGGTAGTATCTATTTGCACCGTGCTCACCTCCCTAGGTCATGTCTGATATGTGCAGGAAAAATCCATTCCTTTGCCCTTGCCTATACGATCGCCAGTACAGAAAGCGCTGTGAGCAGTTTGTCGCAATGGCCTCGAACACTTACATTGATCAGAACCCGTCTACCCAGGTACTACGGAAATCCAACAACTTGTTCTTCTATTTCTGGGCATCGCAGAGTATGCGCAATGGCGTCAACTGGTAACTGTACAAGTTCAACAGCAATTTTATAGACCAGTGTCGATGTATTCACAGAACTTACCGTGTCCATGAATTTGCCGTGTGAAACCATATCCAGGGAACCGCCGACCCCATGCCGCAAATGAACACCGCGTACGCGTCAAATCCTGTCTTTGTTCAGCCATGGGGGCCGCAGATGATGTATCCCGGGAACATGGCATCCGCTCCCGGAGGGAATCCGTGCACATGATGTTCTCCGGATTCCCACAGTCCGCGGTGCAACAGCAGGCCCAGGCAATGAGCCAGAACGCCGGTGCTAATCCAGCACAATGCAATTCAAGCGCCCCACTCCACGGGACGATGCCGCAGGGCATGGCTCCACACGTGATGATGGGGGGGATGGGGTACGGAGGCTTGCCCGTGAACCCTCTGCCGCAGTTCACGTCCAGTTCTAGCTCCATCGGTGGAAGCAGCGAACACAGTGGAGCATCTAGCACAATGGTGGGGGCTCAAGCGTCAAACCGGAATACCCAGAGTCAACACCCGGGTGAAGCTCAGTGTCCTTCTCCCATGCCCTTCATGCTGCCACCTGGGACCATGTGGCCTCAATGGGGAATGAACACGCAGTTGCAGTCATTCTCCAACGCCAGCGCCAACATGTGCGCGTCAAGCCCCCAGACACAAAATGCCGCACCCGCTCTCCCGTCGGCCGGCACTCTCCACAGTCTTGAAGGGTTATTCAAAGAGTCAACCAGGACACGTCAACGCAAGCTTCAGCGGCTCGCAAAGACAGCGTTCAATAAGAAGATGGCGCAGTGGCCAATGAAGATCCTGGGCACGGAGAGAGGAGGGATTGATCTATCCCATCGCATCTTTGTCCACAGGATTTTTCGAGCCACCGCAAAACAACTGCTCGACCTCTCCATCATCAGGTTCAGGGACCAACCAGACGCGAAGCTCAAACAACTGGGAGAGCAGCTGAGCCTGATGTTCGTATTTGACCCTCCGCTCAGGGACGGATACACAATGCATTACATCGAGGAAACTATCAGGACTTCAAGGTACCAATGGCGGAAATACTGGACAGGGACAGGGTGTGGCCAAAAACACCCTACATGTCCAGAAGAGATATTCCCTTCACTGCACGCATATTGGGGGACGAAGGAGGCAGAGGAAGAGAGCAACCGGATGAAGGAATGCAGAGCCGCTAAGAGGGTGAAAAGGCAGCTTCTGCTGGAGAGTGGAGCGACCCCCGAAGAGGACGACTCCGGCAGCGAGGACTCATGGGACGTAGGTTCCCGCAACCTTGACCGCTAACGCTGCAACTACGGGGGACGCTTGGTCTTTTCACACAAAAGTCCCCTCTGTGTCCCTAAATAACCATGGTCATTTCTGCCCACGTCAGCTGCGTGTCTCTTCTTCGCGTAGCATTTACTTATGCCTAAACCACGTACATTCGGTGTGGTGATTGCCAGGAACGCGGATGCAATGACGTCCCGGACTACTTGAACTGGGACGGCGCCGAAACATCCCCAGAGACAGCTCCATCGGGCGACAACACACCGCCAGAACGTGAAGTCGATCTCCATCCACAGGTGCAACCGTGCTCCATTGTCCCTTATTCGAAAGTAAATAGTGTCCAGTCCGTTTGTTGGATGTAAATAGTGTCTACTCAGGGTGTCTTTCTCTTATCCAGAGCTCCGAACCATTTCCATACCTCCCGTCATTTGGTTTCCCCCTTCGCCATCCCCTCGCATTCTCCGTGACGTCAATTGAGCAACTCAACGCGCTAAATGGACGCTCGGGATGTTCGAGTACAGTGTCCCTCGCCCCTCTAGAGCAGGCCTCACGTCGGACTGGAGCGCAGCTATATATCGCTCATCTCATTTCCCTATGTGCATGTCGCAGCTGCACATTGCAACGCTCGTAGCCTTGACATGGTACTGTTTGGCGGTAGTGGGCGTGCGGTGGCTGATGTCCGACCCGCACACATCCCTCGTGATCGCTGCCGCGATTGGAGTCGCTGGCGTAATGTATTGGAGAACCCCCCGGGCAGTGTTTCCAACTGCTCCAGCGATAGACGACGCACATTCCCCGCTGGAGAGTCCTGAGAACGAAGGTGCATCCTTGCCTCGGATGAGGCTGGTGCGTCCATTGCACTTTGAGGCAGAAGACCCCTTCGCATTGGCCGATACAACTCGAAACCCACTTGAAGATGGGGAAGATCACTGCCTCCCAACAGAGTCTGATGACCCTGAAACTATAAACAACTCCCCCATGGCTCCAGGAGCCTTCTTGCCGTGCCTCCCGGATGATCTTGTCGCCACTGCCATCTGGCCGAAGCTCATGGCTGGGACTACTATGAATTTCCCCCAGAAGACCAGAACTATAGCTACTATCAGGGGGGTCAGTAAGTACTGGAGGGACTGGGTCACTCGTACACCAGAGTATGCCGACTATCGCGAGGCATGGGTTGACCGCCTTCTCGACGAGGACCAAGGTCGTGATCTTGATCAACATAGCGGCGACGACTTCGACTCTGACGATGTCGCCGCCTATTCATGGCATTAACACACATGTGCTCCCCCCGTCATGCGAAACACCACCTAACGTATATGTTTCCTGTCCGGCAGGTGGAGGATTCTATCACTCCAGCGAAGACGGCAGCGTCCTCCCAAGAGACGGTACGTCCTGTCGTAACCACCCCATTCTCCATTATTCTGACACCGTGCATCTCCATTCATGTCGAACTACCGTGACACCTCGTGTTGAGCTCGCAGAGAGAAGCAGGCGATGTTGCGAGCCCCGCACAAGCGGCTCGCAGAGCGCCACTTGTGTCCCCCGACGTAACTGGCGCGCCCCCACTTAACTTGGAACTGCGGACAATGCGAGCCACGCTTTCAGATCTATGTGAGTGGCGCAAGGGGGTCGACAGGGGAATGGGGGACCTTTCCAAAAAAATGGACCTCCTCCTGGAGGCAGTGGTAGCGAACAAATCCGGTCCGCAGCGACAGGAACCGGCGGACGGTCCAACATCCAGTACGCGTGGCACAAGTGACAAGACCCTGACGAAGAAGGACGCCGCAACAGCTCCACCCGCAGTGAGTCATGGGACAACAGCGGAGAAGACGAACTCGGCCTCTGGCGTATCCCAAGAAACGTGGGGAGCGATAAGGGAGAGCCGTTCGTATCACGGTATTATGCGCTCTCTCTCTGATCGAGATGGCAATTCCCAACAAACTTTGCCTACAAATTGCTATGAAGTCCTGCGAGTCCGTAGACAACAGTGTGCAATTGTCCACACAGGACCCCCTCATGTAGAGCCCTCGACATTGTAATCTCTTTTGGTGCTCCAGATCTGACTTGCAATGGTTCCTTGTCCCAGGGGAAGGTGTGGACTCTCTTGGCGCAGTTGGGGGCAATGAAGTCCAAGGTCGCAGCCATGCTGACCCCTCGCCCCTCTGCGCGGTCCCGCACACCAATACGCCATCCGCCGCACAGCTCGCATTCGGTTCCTACAACGACACCTCTATTGCGAAGCAGTTGCCCGTGGCGCAGACACCCTCCGACTTTCCACCCGGCACCGAAGGACCCACTTCGCGCGGCCCCAAAGCGGAAGCTCCAAGAAAGCGGTAAGCACTTTGCTTGTAAGGAACATAGCTCAAATCAACCTTTATCTGCTTTGCTGAATTCCCCTTCTATCCACTGTCTGTCTCCGAGCTCTTCTTCCACGTGAGCAAATGAATTTAGAATCCGTGAACTGTGAATGTGCACAACCACGAACTGCAAATGATGGGAGCTGCGTGCTGCCTGCCTGGAACAGGTGGAACCCCGACCCAGAACAAGAAGGCGGCATAGGCGCAGAAGAGAGGTACTGGTAACCGAACCTCCGACACAGAAGCGACCCCCATCCCCGACCCCGAGCTTGGGGGCGCAGGTGGTAGCGCTGGCAGGGCTGGAGAGACTCGCCGGCAACGAAAGAAACCGTCGAAGTTTGTCACCCGTGTCCCGCCAATGAACCTAAAACCAAGGGGAGACAAGGTAAGCCCACGTGATCCCTGTCCCAACCGTAAACCTTAAACCGTTCACTTGGGACCGAGCTCAAAGTCGCTAACGGTCACTTTGCTACCCTTCTCCTCAGGCTACACCCGTGAGGTGCAATAAGCCGGTCTGGCTCATACATCCCGAACATCCGGGCCAAGCCGTTGCGATAGGCCGCAGTGGGTCGCATTGGCGGAGCCAAAAAAAAACCCTGGTCCCAAATGGAGAGGGTGTGTCGTGGGAGTCCGGCATGCAGCAGGTGACCGTCGACCACGTCTACCCTCAATGGGCTCAGGTGAAGCTCTTGTTCCCGGATCAACAGCGACAGGGGATCAATGTGCTCATGGACGCGGTGCAAGGGGAGTTCAAGGAGGACGCCACTGTCATTTGGCGCACCGACTACTTGCTCGACATAGAGACTTAGAGGTATGACGCGCTCACCTCGCACCCATGCTGCAGGGCTCACATCGCGATGTTTACACGTAAATGAACAATTGTAACCTGTCAGTAGGTTGCAAAACGCGAACCACATTCATGTGTGGATGGTACTGCAGAGAGCCTCCCACCTGGATGACGGCACTGAACATCTTTTGCGCTACCGCAAAGCCGTCGTCAACGAACGTAGACACAGCCGTGCTCCAAGTCCTCGGCGTGTCCATGACCTATAACATCCGGACCCCACAAGTGTGTGAGGTTAGTGTAGTTTAGAGTTACAATCTTTGCTCCCTTATCACAAATTAGCAAGCAGGCACATCAAGTGCATATAATGTATGGCTTGCAAACCGAGCTCGCACTATTATCTAGTGAGTCACGAATTTCCTTAACTCCTTTCAATGTAATCCGGCAAACTTCAATGTAATGTGGACCAGTTCACGGCCAGCATGAAATAAAGTGCATTAAAAACAGAACTTTGTGATCTGGCAAGACAAATCCGTGTGTATGATGGTCGCTCTTGGCACCATGTGTATGACCCTGACGCTCCGTTACAGTCTTGCCTCCATCGCTACTATGGAGCGTTTTATGGGTTGAATTAGTCTCCAGGTCGGTAGGGCTGCTGTTTGCAGAGCTGGCGCTGTTGTCGCACTGCACCTGCTTGTCGCCAACTGAGAGGAGCGTTGTTTTATGGTGTGTCTTCCAGAGGCTCCTCGGCGTCCCCCTCGTCCATGGGGCTACCGATCCAAACGACGGTATGCACGGTTCTCTTCTCCTAACCCCTACTCCCATCCGGTGAGTGATTGCCTCATATTGTCACCCTGTCGGCTCGGATTTGGGTTAATTTACTCACACGGCGCCTTCCTTTTGTTCTTCACTGGGTACATGAATGACAGGAGCTCATTATGTCAATGTTCCTCTTCTCGTGAAGTGCACGACTGTAGGAACCATATCCGAGAGGTGAATCATCGGAGTGGACTCTGTAATGAACCATCTCCAGGTGTTTAATATGGTACTTTGTGAAAGGGTGAAGGTATTCTCGCCAGTAATCAGCTTCTAGGTATGCTGGTTACACCGCTAATGAGGCCACTAATCACTTCACCAAACAGGCCAATGGGAGGAGTCAGCGTTTCGAATAGTAATTGCCAGGCGAGCATCCGTATAGGTTCTCTATCTGGTGAAGTTCTGTTTCTAATTGGGTTTAGGGTTTCTCGATCAATGTGATGTGCGGGATTAAGCATTCAATTCAGTTCAGTTTCTAAGCATTCATCTCTTCTGGTTGCTTGTGTACACAGTGTCTGCCTGGACCGCACGGCTCACTGGCCTTGATCGCCATTCGAGGGTTCACAACGTTGTCGGCAAGTGGAGAGGACTCTTGTGGCGATTGATGGCTCGTGGTCACCTGTGTGGGCAATTTTGTCACCGCAACGTGAGCTTACAATCCACTCCGTCAAGTCCCAGTTCATATCAACGTGTTTAGCTTTATCATTGCAGTACCTTCGTGACCTAATTTCTCCGATGTTTTGTGCGAACCCTGCAGTGACCATAGCAGGAAGAAGCTCCAGAACAACATTTCCAACGCATCACCCTCCCCGTTTAATTCAATTGTAAGCCACACTCCATGCCCTCTTACGAGCTATGAACATGCTGTCCCCAGCACCCTGGAACTTAGAATTAGGTCAATTTCGCGTGACTTGGATGCTTGCTAGCTTGGACCCATGCCTCGTACCCGGGGCCAGAAGTCGATTACTTTCAGCAACTACGAACTTCTTACCGAACTCTTCTCGCTTCCTTTGCCCAAAAAATACAACACACTAACTCTTATATGCTTGATTCTCGTTCCTAACATGCCCGATTTGTGTACAGACTTGTCGAATTCTACGAATTCCAGGCGCAATTTATCGACCAGCGTATTGAACATTCCCTGCGGTGCCAAGGACGTAAGTCCTACTCCAAGTTCTGCTACCCTCTCAAGTTGATTCACATGAATGGTAATGCACAGTGATGTTGAAGGTGATTCGCCGCTAGCGTGGAATCGACACAAAATTCAGTGCCACATGCTATATATTGGTCACGGGCCCTCCTCTCAACCTAAACTAATCGGCCTTTCGAAAATCCGTTGTATGTCAGAAAACTGAACAACAACAAGCTAGATGGAACGCTCCGAGTTCACTCACTCACCACGCTAGTTAATGTGATCACCCTGTAAGTCCTTCAGACCTTCACCTTGTTGTTCAATTTTGACCTTGACAAGTGCTTCTCATGTACGTGCATTCACCTCACGGTTAAAACAACTCGCATTACATATAAACACCGCTACACAAGACACTAAAACATGCAACTGTATACTGTTTACAATGCACGTAGATACTCGTGCTACTCGAGTTGTTGCCAATTTCAGTTCGCCATGGCTGTACAACAATATTACGTCTTAGCTTTCCAAAAAGGTACGAAGTGATCATATTGAGTTCCCCGAGATCTAATGCTTGATGTCTTTGTCAGATCCTATGGGACTTCAACTCAAGTCTGTGAGCTTCACTGAATGACAGTGATTCTTCGGCACAAAAATCCACTCTCGTGGAGGCAGAGAAGATGCATACTTGGCACTTCATCCAGCGTCTCGCAAAACCAATGAAGGTTTAGCTCCGAAGCTTCCACATGCAGGTTCACCTACACGACATATTAGATACAAGGAGGTATGTTACTCTGTTCTCACCAAAAGAGCGATCCCAGAGTAGAAAGTGGTAGATTATCTAGATCACAGAATTTCCATTTTGCTTTCCTGCTTCAAGCATCATCCCACTGAGCAGGACCCGGTAACTGCAAATGGAAACAAAAAAGCACTTTCTACTCCCTCCGTGGATCGTCATGTACCGTGTCTACAGTCACGCCTACTGTACGCGGCTTCCTACTCATTTCTTACTTGACTACACTCTCTTACATGCTCATGACAGTCTCTGCTCACCTCTTACTTTGTCTCTGAATGAAGCCACCAACTCCAGACTTCCACGGCTCAAACTCCAGACTTCGGCGCCGAAGTTGTCCCGTCCACGTCGTCGTCACCCCGAGCATCGACCAATGCGCTCGCTACAGAGGCGTCAGTCGTGAGTCAAGAGTTGTGGCTGATACCACCGTCTTCTGTGGATGTGCAGGCACTAAACCACGGAGCAGAGTCCCCGCTCTCAGCGCTGTACTCCTCGGCATTGTCTTCATCGAGGACAATCGGATTCCCAGGAGAGGCTCCGCGACACAGGATCCCGGACTCCTTTTGACGGCGGTAGTAATCTCCAAAGTGTATGCCAGAGGCAATATCCAAAGCTCGAACCTCCTGTCCACAAGCATCACTCCAATTCCACTCATTAGAGAACTGGAAAACCATGGCAAGGGCTGGCACATTGGGAAGGTTGATGTCATGTGTTTCCGCCCTCATGTGAACCTCAGACAACCAGCCGAAGAGCAGAACCTTGTCCATTGTGACTTGCAATCGATGAGCAAGTAGAGCCACCTCCAGGAAACGCAGCACTGGAGAAGCAAGCAATATTAATGACAGTGCTAAACGAAGGCAACAATGCACAGTGATTTCTTCCACTGCATAAACCCGCAGGTATGTCCCGGCACTGGGCTATTCACCCAAGATAGGTAGCCTTTTCGTGATCCCACACCTGTCCATGTTGTGGTACAGATCCTCCCATAACAGTTGGATTATCCTCACCTTGCCGCGGAGGTGATTGAATTAGCAGTAGCCCGAAGAAATTGACATCATTGCTACCATAGAAATGTACTAATCTAGCCTGTACAGCGAACAGGACGGCCTCCCCACGTACAAACCCTGGACAGGCATCGTCCTTACAGTGTACTTCCACTCCACCCACGTACAAACCCTGGACAGGTAACGTCCTTCCAGTGTACTTCCACTCCATCTCGAAAATCATAAACACAATCCCTAGATCTTTGACCCTAGACAGTTTGCACGTGCATGAATTTCCACCCTGAACTCAATCTCAAATGTCTAATCGGGGCATGTTAGCTGGGGGCGAGTGGGGTTTGAGCTTGAGAATGGCTGAGTGACATCTTTCTATAAGCATCCCTGGCGCGGTCACGGTTTCTCCCACCCTTGCAAGTGAGAATTGGAGAAAGCCAGAGGCAGCTACGCATTGCATGGCCGTCCCGGTGATTTGAAGGGGGTCGACGCTACAGCAGAGAGCCTTGGGCTGAGCGTGTGGTTGTCCCTGCACTGGGCAACAGATTCAGAGACGAGATGCCCACAGAGTTGCCAGCTATTCAACTGCCATATCCACGAAATATCTATCAGAAGGTGAGGATAGCGCGTGATTCTGTGCTTGAGCCTTTTAGTTATCGAATGGCACCCCCTTTTCGAATTAAATTCCGGTTAGAAATTACGAACCCCCGTATCGGATTATGTGTGAACACTTGTTACTTGCTAAGTCAAGGTTTTCACTTCAGTTTTTGATATCTGTAGTTTAAACGGATCGTCATGAAATGAACTTGTACTTTGCTGGACAATTAAGTAAGAGATAATGGTAACAGTGCAAAAGAACTGCAATCACTTCACTGTTGCTTTCATGATGTTTTGTGTCTGCCAGGTATATTCTTACGAGCCTGAAACGGCCCGATGCATTTCTGCCTTCCCACTTCTGTCCTTAATATGCTTAGGTTTGGATTTCCTGTACATTCTAAATAACGTAACTCAGATTGGTAGATTCATGTGATGGGCCAGATCACAATAGTTCATGTATTAATTCAGGTGAATGAAGCACCGTTAGCTCAGCGATGTTGGACGTCACTTATCCGAAATCAGAAATGCCAGTATATTTCACGGAGTATGTGTAATATATTCTCAGAGTGGGACCATTTTTGACAGTTTAGACTTATTTGAAAGCATAAGGAAACTATCGGGAGACGACAATAGCTGATTAAACACTTATTCATTTTGCAGGTAAGGCGGATGTCATCACATACCAAACATATACGCCGGATCAGATCTCAGCCGTTTAGACACAACGATTGAAGGTTTGTATGCTACTCCAATGGTCTTGTCCACATTCTTCATTATTAGCGTAGTAGATCTTGGAAAAGCGTGCTCTCACTACTTGTGCATTGACACGGAATTTTGGGCTTCAAAGTAAAAAATACCACAAATTGGTGGTAAATCCGGAAATTCCTTTTACGGTATTTCATACCGCAGCACTGGAGCTATGTGCAAGAGTAGGTTACATTACTCCGTGGCTTTCTTTGATGTTGCTCACTTTATAAAGATCTACATGGATGATGCGCTCTTTAAGGAATACGCAGTATTCCTTAACATTGGATCCTGCGTTCTCCTGGTTTTTTCTGCTTCAGAGTAAAGCTTGGTTAGAACAGCATTTCCGACTTTTTATGCCTCTCCTCTCCGTCGTGTCACAGAAAGTGGCAGCGGCACCTGGTGATATGAGGGAAGCCCTCCACGTTTGCAGGTTCGTATTGTCTCGCATACTGAATTTTGACTCTACGAAATGGGCAATTTATTTCCCGTTATGAAGTCGATGTTAGCCCTTGGGCATAGGAAGGTGCAGTCTTGGCCTTAGTGTAAACATTGCTTGCCAGAACATTGTGTTTAGGGTCTGCTTCTGCGTTATCCAGGTTTGGAAGAGCGATTATCAGGCGTTCAGCCAGTTACGGGTGTCCTGCGCAGGAGTGCATTGGATATCTTGGAAACGGAGGCCAGAGCAGAGCTGGACAAGGATGAAGTGAGTACATGTACATTGAATGGGATTGAGCCTTCAGGCTTGCAGCACCGTTCGAGTTCCATCAAGCCGGCGCATCTGGTACTTTCTCGATTATTCCTTTTCTTCGAACCGTTATATTTAAAGTTTTGACACCTCAAGAGGAATATGAGTGATGGTAACGAATTGGAAAGTCCTAAGTATTAAACATTACGATCATCACTTTTGCTTTCTGATGTGTTGAATGTAAGGTAGAGGCTGTTGAATGTAAGGGTATTCGAGAGCGACAGGTCTGCCAATTGAAGATGATTGAACTCCAGGTAATTGCATCACGGTGAAGCCATGTTTGACCGACCATAAAATAAGTGATTCAATGTGTATTCTTTTGTTTGTAATCGGATAGTTACCTCTTAAGAAGTTTACAGAAGATGTAACCCAACTGCCTGTATTACACCTAGGAGTGGACGATTCATGGGTTGTACAGTTAATTTGTACAGTTAGTTTGGATGGCAGGGCGCGTGCGTGAAGCCCCGATGATCAGTTGTTCCGCAGGTACGCAAAATGCAAAGGAGGCGTGGAGCCTCACGGCGTCGGTGTAAAGGTGAGTATTTTTCCTAAGCGAAGAATTGGATGGGGCAGTATTTGAAGCGCATTCGTGAACTGTATGCATGTCCCGTGACCGGTGGCATGGACACGTAGGCTCGGGCTCAATAAATGCTGATGTGTGACATTCAGGGTCTGGACTCATTAAATTTCTGAATTAATGACATGGCGGCGACAACTTCAGAGTATTAATGTATTCCCAGGCGTGTACTCGCATTGTTCATTATCCAGCCTCAATTCTGTGCCCCGCTCACGGGCGCAGCACAGTCAATGCGCCTACGCACCCCGGTCGCTGGACCCACGTTCACTCTTGTTAGCTCTAACGCGTTTGACTTCCCGTAGTCACTGTGTCTTTTTTGGCCATGCAAGCGCTACAGAGACAGGAGGTGGAACAAGTCGAGGACGTCCGCAGCATCTACTTCACGGTGAACATGTCCTCCAAGGCAATGCGCGCAAACCTCGTACGTCCCCTGTATTCAACATCTTCCTGAATTTCCAGTTCGTTGTTCCGGGTGATCAAGCGATGCCCTTGCTAGTGCTGCTCCCGTTGGGCGAATCAGCGATCTGATTACATTGACTATGAAAAAACGTCGTAACTATGTTCAATTACACATCCCGTAGGAAATCCCAACCGCCTTCACCGAGAAGACCGGGTGGCCTCGCAGCGGGGATTGCGCCTTCGTCACAGACATTCCAGTCATCAGAGATTGGCCCGTCCAGTTCCACATCCGTGAAGATGGAAACAATAAACGCAAAGCCATCACTGCTGGCCATGGCTGGTCCATTTTTTTAATAGACAAAGATGTGAAGGTAGGCACTCTTCTCATCTTTGAGGTTCTGGACGAAAGATGCCTGTTCGTGACTGTTTATCACCCTGCTAGTCCTCGGAAACCCGTAGTGACTGAAGGAGAAGGACCAGTGCGGAGACAAGCTGATGGCCCCGTCTTCAAGAAGACGCTGCGGGCAAGTCATCTGAAGCCAGGAGGCGCAGCTCGATTGGTGAGCTTCTTCTCTTCACTGCTTTTTCAATTGCTCTGAATGCTTTTTCTATTCAACGGGTTCTGTGAGTACATTCTACTACATTCGAAACTAAACTTGCCACAAACACAGTCGTTCTCAACTGTTGATTTCTCTTAGGACATCCCGACAAGCTATTGGCGTCAGTTTAGTGCAGCGCATTTCAGTGGCACGAAGTTCATCCTCTGCGGACCGTTGTCGGCAGTACGTGTGGAGAGTGCCAGCCTGGTCACCCCGAGACAAACATTCTGCTACCTCCAGAAGGGCTGGTACGATTTTGTGGCACTTAATGACTTCAAGCTCGGTGATACGTTGGAGTTCGCTGCAGTGGGCACGGTGGAGTTTAATGTCACACGTTGCTGATGAGCCACCTCATTGAATTCTCCGCTAACGGTATGCGTGAATTCTAATTTCTCGAATTGTTTCGAAATGCAGTACACTAGATCTTGATGGCATTGTTGAATGTTCGACTCAATGCTCCTCTATCATCACATGGTTGAAGTTGTCATTGCTTCTCGTTCTTCAAAACATCATGCCCTTTCGATATCATGAACATTGGTCTCCCTTTTTTGCACAGCTTTTATGGTATACACATAGGAAATCAGAGCCTCAGTACGAAGTACCTTGTTTTCGGAAATTATCATAACAGTAAACGCGTTGGGGTGTTGCAGGGCGTCAGTGGAAGAAATATGCGCCAGAACTTCATGAGATCGTGGACTCATTTAGAATCGCTTGAACGGTCTCGCTCATGCTCGTTTGATGTTAGCATCTCTATCTGTATATTCCTCAATGAGTTCTTTAGTCGGAAATGCTTAGTGGACGCTTTTTGACATTCCTGCGAGCGTTTGGAAAATTCGGCGTGCTTTTCCACAGTGTAACCTGACTCTGGAAATTAGTTTCGCTAGACTCTTATACAGTAGAACCTCTACAGGGGATTTCCGGTGGACTCCAGTATGCATGGATACGAGGGTGACTTTACGATTTTCATTTCGTATGGGCCCAGTTAATGTGACAAAAATGGCATATTTGATTTATCATTCTCTGGTGTCTTTGTGCCCGGGCTTGCAAATTCAAGTTCCCCAACGTCTGATTGCCCTTATCGGAAGTCAAGTATCCAATGTATCTCATGTCTGAAACCCTAATTTCCATCACCTAAATCCACTGAACCTCCAAATGCGGTATTTTACACTATAGAATGAATACAACCAGTATATACATACATACATATCGTCAACGTACGAATTTCGTCCGCTCCATTCTCGTTCCCAGTGGTCACAGACAGATGGTGCCCTCCGATTGGTCACCCTGACGGTCAAAGAGGGTCCCGAATGTCAATCGCCAGGTCCCTAAACCCAGACCCGACTCAAGCAGCTTCGATGCGGACTTCGATGCCGAAACATCAGCTTCAGGATCGACAACTGAGCCCTCCCGGTGATACGCAATCCTCACCGTTGATTCCCCCAGCAGCCGACCTCGGGAGTAGTGATCCACCTGGACTCTCCCGGGCCCACGTTTTTGTCGTCTTGTGACGAGTCGCACTCACCCCTCGCCAGTCTCGAGCCATCGCCAGGGAAGACCCTCGACCAGTGAAAGTTGGCGCCACTTCACTCACTCACGTGAAAACTGACGGTGAAAAGCGACGGTTCCTGGTGTAGTGAAACTAAATGGTTACATCGTTCGATCGCAATCGCCGAGGTAATAACTGTCCATGATGATCAGTCACTTTGTAGATTGCCTCCTGAGTTGATCCAGACGTTTATGACCCTTTACAACGTCGAACCCTGCACACTCGCATGGATCATCCACATCCAACAATTCAGCAAGTTCCGATTTTACCTTCGCGGGGCCGTGGCATGCAGATTTTAGAAGACATTGCAAAAGCTTTCCGACGGCCACCTCGATTGTATTCTGCACGGAGGAGGTACGGATGAGATGAAACGATTGTTAGTCGAGCACTGCGCAAGCTAATTAGCTAATAAGTGCGGCATGTGGCGGGTGCGGCTATTTTGGAGCCGATAGTCAAGGCGTCGTAAAGGCCGTCGATGCACAACTACTACGTCGACGTAGACGGGTGCAGGTATCGCCTAGCCAGCTGTGGCTCGCACATCCTCCCTATCCGCGGATATTCTAGAAGTCGCAGATTTGCATCCCACGGTCGCCGACGGATCCTGCAGCTGCTTCAGGTGCAGCTGCATGGGTCACGACAATATCCAGTTGACCAGGGCCCAAAGCATCTCACTTGATCGCCCTTGCGATCCTCGCGTGCGCAGTTAATGCGGCACTGCGAATTGTTGAACTGTGGTCAACATCGACCCCGATCTCTTACGTCGAGTTTCTAGATCCTGACGACAGGCTGCTCCGCTGGATCGAACACCAATTGCAGCCTGTTGACCATATCCGGATGATTGGGCAAGTTCTTTAATGAGAGCAGTATAAATTAGTTGTACGAGAGCGGAAACCCACACTCACCAGCAGCTGCTACCATTGCTCCTGTATCTTGATCAGCATTCATCACTTCTTGTTCCAGAAGATCCAGCTGCTCGTCCTCTCCATCTGCTATCGAGCTCGCAATGGCGGCTTCCCGGACTAGCCTGTTCCTGCTGGGTCTCGTGGTTCTGGCCACGGTGTGCGCGGCCGTCGAGGCCACAGCGCCGGCTGAGTGCAAGTGCGGGAGTGGGGGCGCGGTCGACCTGGTGGACGTGAAGTTGAAGCTCGACGTGAACCTGAAGAAGTGCGAGCCTGCACTGCGGGTGCTGGTGGACGGCGTGGTGAAGGTCGCCGACCGGGCGAAGGCGCTGAGGGTGTGCGCGGGCCGCAAGGTCACGTCGCTGGCGCCGCTGGCGGTGCACCTCAAGGTGAATGGCGTGGTGAACGTGAACGTGGAGGTGCTGGGCAAGGATGGCAAGCCCGCGCTGAAGGCGGTGGTTAAGTTGGACCTGGCGAAGCTGGCGGTGAAGGTGGTGGATGGCGTGCACCACCTGGTGCTGGACGTGGTGCACGACGCGAAGAAGGCGCAGCTGGTCTTCTCGTGCCTCGGAAAGCAGGTGCACGCCATCGACATCCGCGCGCATCTGGACGTGCTGGGCCTAGTGAATGTGGGAGTGGGAGTGGGCGTCGGGATTGGACGCCCCTAGAATCCTTGTCGCCTGGGCGGCTGTAATCTAGAGTTTTTTGGGACTATAGTTTCCGTGCAAGGTCGTGCGGGGGCGTACGTCCAGCCACCGCGCTGAAGGTGATGATCATGACGGTGGGTAATGTTCGGCATCGTCCACATTGAGCTGAATATTTTTTGAGGGCTTGGTTTATTCTTTACAGCGCCACAATACATTATTGAGGCTGCAAATAGTTTTTTATGATCTCATGTAGCTGAGAGCTTAGAACATGTAATTTGAGTGGTAAATGTGTCAAAGAATTACGCATGTCACACTGGATCCCGTGTATCTGAGCTGGGAATTTGTATATTTCACTGTGGTACTGGATCTTGTGCCGGGCTGCAACTTATATGGTAAAACATGCGTTTCGATTTTTACTCATGCAGCGTGTCAATTTCCTTGGGCTGATATGTAATGGCGGAGCTTGACAAATTAATCATAGTTTTTATGTGTAGGCTTTTAGCGTTCTTATTGACGTTATCCGGATACATGAGTGCCTGGATATATCAGAGCACCTGGATGGTTATTGAATACTTGGTCGTTCTAACGTGTGAAGTGAAGGTTTATTAGAACATATGTCATGCATGTCAGGCTCTGGGAATTTGATTAGACGATTTTGAACATTGTAGGTGTATTTTGTCGAGATTGTCCCCCTCCGATTATGTTCGTTGTAAAAGTGTTAGAAACTGAGAAATAATTCGAGTGCTCTCGAGTATGTCAATTTTCGAGTACGTAGCGTGGCTGTATCCGGAATGTGCAAGGTGAGTTTCTGTCCTACGGAAAATACTCTGAAAAGATAAGATAAACTTCGGACATCTGCACTTGCGTGGTTTTATGACGTAGCTGCAGTAGCAACGTGAGACCTGGTATAACACTATTTTCAATTATGCCAGTGACGAGTCACCAAATAATGGCGTGAGGAATCTGAGCAAAGATGTGGAGTGAAATATTGAGCCGGAATTCTCAGCCGTAATTCTGACATGGTTTTGATCAGAAGTGCTTAAATTTGAGTAGATTATACCTGATAAACATTAAATAGGTTATGATAGCAGTCAAGTTTAGCTAGGTTGAGTTCATGTGGTTGCAGATGTTACTCCCTCTTGTGCAACCAACGCGTAGTCGCCAAATCTGGATGTAAGCGAAACCAGAACGACCATGTGATGGGTAATAGCAAGGCTTTTTAGAACCTAATTTCAGGCTCTGGAAGCTCACTTGGTAGCTGGTCAATAGGATGATTCAGCTTCTCTTAAATGCAAAATTGTAACGGCTTTCGCTACCTTCGTGACCACAGAATCTCTATAGATTTCTTGTGAAACATGGTATGACTCGAAACGTAACCAACCCAATCGAGAGCTCTGAATGTTGTTCGTCAAGCAATGTCAGGTATCCAATTTCGAATTCTTTGATCGGCCCCGTTAGGAGCATTCCAAAAAATGGGATATGTTGGTAGATGTACCCAGCGCACGGTATTCTTTAGAAAAAGGCGAAAGAATAGTTCGCTCTGTGCTTAGCACCCACCTGCATCTTTCATTGAGGTACCTGTTGGTTCATATTCCGAAGAAGTGCACAGTTTCTTGCAATTGACGTGGGATATATATGTAGGGCATGCTCCTGATCACTGGCGTCCAGATGCCAAGCTGGTGATTGCTGGAAGAGCCAAGAACACTCGTGCATTCGATCCAATTGAAATTTCCTGTGTCTCAACCACCACTTTCTGGAAGTCATTTTACAAACCGTGCCTGGTTTGAGGCTTTAGTGCTCTTTACCCATTTAGTGCTCTTTACCCATTTAGTGCTCTTTACCCATTTAGTGCTCCTTAGCCATTTTAGTGCTCTTTAGCCATTTTGAGCTCTTAATATGACTAAGGTTAGTAGGTGTGTAGTGCTAGAGGAAATGATCTTAGTTGTCTTATGATGTCTCATGCAAAAGTCAACGTAAGAAACATAACTCTTCATTAAAGTACTTGGCTTATAGTTTTATACTTATTCACCCACTGTTATACTAAGGTAGAACCACCTATTGGCGAACAGCATCCTATAGTCGTACCCTAAAAATGCATGCATTCATGAGCAATGCATCACCTATTTTTGTACAAGTAAGATTCTATTTCTAAAACAAATTCAACACAAGGCATTCATTGATTGGCACAAGTCACCGAAAGGTGAGTTGTCTTTATGCACGCTTTTAGAAGGGGTCTATGTACACATATATGTGTCTAGCCATACAAAACTCTGAAAATTCATAACTTATTCATATAGAATGAGAAAAATATAATTTCACTTCCATTCTCATATTCCAGTATTTGCTGATCTGTGGAAAAAAATTCAGCTCATGCACAACTTTGCATCAAGGATATTTTCTTAAGTGTTTGAAAATAGGTGGTTCTACCTTATGGTAGGAATGAGTAATTGGCACTATTGTTTAAAAATAGTGTCCATAATACCTCCTTAAAGTGTAAGCCTACACTTACTAATGTTACGAGTTCTATTGAGCCACATGTGCACTACAATATCTGGAGTATACTCCTGGAAATCCTACCTATAATTCTACTTCTCCAAATTACAGGTGAGGCAATATTGTGGTGTTACTGCTGAATGATTTGAGTGGCTGACGAGAACTTCGACTGAAGAAACAGCGATTTTGGTTCCTGAAAATATGGCAACCTGGTTACCCTCTACAGTTGAAAGTAAATATCCACCATTAGCTTTCCTACAGTTTCACAAGTATACTGAATTAATGAATTCACAGTGTTCTATCTCTTTCGTTGTGCATTTTCTGACAGCTTTGGAGGCCCTTGTGTTTGGTGGTGAAGGTGGTGTTGCCCTTGGAGTGGCTGAGGTCGGAGCATGCATCCCACGGTACCCATTGGTGCCATCGCAGGAAATCAATGTCCCATGTACATTTGGAGATGTTTACCCCTAAATGTTCAAAACTACTCTTCATTTATGCGGTTTGGACCAATGAAAATCCCAAAATGTCCAAAACCCGGCCTTTCGGCCTTCACACTAGGAGTTGGAGTCCAAAGGATGACTTTTCCAAATAAGTCTAAGTGGCAGTATTTTTAGGAAGTTATGGTGCCAAGGCCGCCGCCTCTCTAGCAATAATTTGGGTTGAGCATATTTATGCTTGACTCAAATTTCTGTCAAGAGGCCAAACTTTTTTATTCATTGGGTTCTGCCTCTCTACATAGTTTGGTTCAAAAGAGTGAAGGTTGTTCTCTCAACTTGGGCATTGTCTCAACTGGCCTTTAGAATGCCATTTCTTTATGTTTCTTCAATATACTTGTGCTATTTCTCATGTAGCATGGCATTGTAATGAGAGTAGTTCTTATAGATTTTAGACAAGTAATCACAATAAATGTCATTTCCATTATACTATAAAACCATGAATTTAAAGAAATTCAAATTCTTCTCACCTAATGAGATAACGTGCTGAGAAAATAATTTATACCTAAACATCTGATATCAAGAAAATAAATTCTTACTTTAAAAAGTATAAACAGCTTTTTTTTTTTACAGGCCAATTGAAATCTTCAAAAATTAATAGATGTCGTTCATTAAATATAAATTCAAGTCTTGTTGAAGGCTTGAAGCATTTGAAAAACATTTGAAATTGAGCGGTTAATTGGAATAAATAATTGAATATTTATTAACATAAAGTAGTGATTTTCCCTGATTTTAAGAAATTATCTGATTGTTGTTTGTCATTATGTTCTTCATTGTAATTAAAACTTATGGAAGAAAATTTGGAATGTATATTGAAAATAATTGAATAACGTTAAGTAGAAAAAGATGTATTTTAAAGTAAATAATAAAAAAATATATAACGAGAGAAAATTTTGTTGATAAATTGTCCTTTATTTGCTACCAAACCAAATGCATAAATAAAAGCATGATTAAATTCGAACTTAATCTAATGCACAATCCAAGCCTATCATATATATGATGCTAAATTAATTCTTTATTTTCTTACTTCCTAAGCCATCTAGATACTTAATGTTTGAGTACTAATTCTCCAAATTGAAAAGAATTAGAACTTAATCTAAGGTAGTTAATTTTTTTACATCATGCAACAACAAATCTTCTAGAAAACAAAGATTTTATTGGTCATAAGTTCAAATTATGGTATCAATTGAAGTCATAGATTATAAAATTATAACAAAAAATTGAAGGATAAATCATACATTGACTTCATGAATCTAATGTAAATTGTATTTTCATTGAAAATTGGTTAATCTTAAGACCTTGATAGAACTATTATACATATAACAATTTAACAAGTTAAATTACCAATTCTTAATATTAACCAATTTTTGATCCATGAAAACAAATCTCATATTTATACGGCCAACAAAAATTGAAAAATGACCTCAATGTTAAAACCACTTACATTTGGATTTTCATAAGGTACAAGATAAATATCTAATTCTACATAAATCACATTCTTGATTCAATACTTCAAAAACTTAAATAATAGATTGAAAATACAAAGTATACATCAGAGAATGAATATAAAATAAAAGATAAATCCAATTCAAATGTATACATTTTAATTAAGGCTTATGTCTATAAATCTTATTTTTCTATGAGACAAATGTCAACTAATCATTTTTTTAAGCCCTTATAGAGTTGAATTTTTTGCTGTAACATATCAACCACTTACAATTAGAGTTTTTTTTTAAAACAATAATGCAAGAAATTTTATAGTATATTTGCTTTGACTATATCAGTGAATCAATTTACTTTACAAGAAATTTTATATATTTAAGCTATATGGTAGGACCATATTAAGTTTGCTACGCATCATGAATATATTTAATAATTTTCAAAAAATAATATATATATATATATATATATATATATATATATATATATATATATTGGTTAGTATAAATTACAATGAACAATGTCAAACAATTCAAATTAGCAAAATGTTTCCAAAATTAATTCATTCTATTCTTAAATGGTTTTTTAGGCTTCGTCACATTTACTTATTTTTTATTTTTTTTCTTAAAACCTTTTTTGATGAACATTCTATGGTGCTATGGTAGTTGTATAATAATGTAAAATATATGGGAACTACAACTACTTTGTCAATGCAAATCACCTTGATAAAGTGAATGCACAATTTTTTAAAATGTAGATTTATGAAGGTCTTTAAAAACAATCACGCATTTGGGCCATAAGGGCCAATGATTTGTGATGGCCACTAGAACCTAGACCACTCTATCATCTAGGCATTTTAAAAAAAATCAATCCAAATTATCTTGATTCAAATATTCTTAGGAAAAAAAACACTTTTAAAAGTAATTTTTATCCATTTTGGATTACTATGGAAGTTATAGATTAATTTTATCTAAATATATTAATATGAAAAATGAGCATAAATCAAATTTTAGACATTTTATCAATATATTGTTCCATTTAATCCTTCAATTTTAAAAATAAATTTTAAATTAATTTTTTTTTTTTTAAAAGGTGGAGAAGAGAGTGAGATACAATTACATTAACCCCTAATTGACCAAGACTTGAATTCTCAAAAAACTGTCAAAATTTGCCATTTCTATTGCAAAAGATACTTGTGAAAATGAAATGGTGACTTTCATATTTTAACCGTAGGATTTCAAATAAGATTGCTGTGTTGACCTCCATAATTTGTTTTGGCATTTTTGACCGCATGGATGAAAAGATTATAGCGTTTGAATTGAAGGAAAAACTTTTTTTTGGTACTGCCCAAGGGAAATAGCAAGGTTTGACTACTTGTAGATTGAAATTATTCCACTACATAAGTTGGCGGTTCTGGAGATATGGGAAGAGCATCCTCTTAGTTACATGTACAAAAAATTTGAAGATGAGAAGATGAATGTAGCATGTTCAAAAACACTCCGCTAAAAAAGTAGGAGTTACCGTGCACATTTGCATGTTGAAGGAGAAAATAATTATAGCTCGTAGGGATTTTTGAAAATTCACAATCAAGACGGTGAACATACAACTCTTTATTTGAAGTTATATTTTCCAAAAAAAAAATTAAAAAAAAAATGAATTACAAATGAGAGATTGGCTCTCAACAAACATTTTCATGTGGGCAGGGGATAGAGGCCTGGGAGGCCAAGTCCCAGGCGTCTTCACCGAACCCCCACCCACTGTACCACAGAAAATCCCCCCCACCCGGCGCCCCTAATCCCTCCCTCCCCTCCCCGGTCTCCACCCTGTCGATCCCCTCCCTGATCCACCCGCTCTCCCAAACCCCGATCCCCCACCCTTGCTCCACCCTCTCCCCGCCCTTCCGCTCCCCGACCACTTCTGAACCCCGCCTTCTTCTCAAAACCGCGGGCTCCACCTCCTGAGTGTTTTACCCGCCCCTTTGGACCCGCCCTCTACGCTTTGTCCACTTCACCTGTCCACCTCAAACGCCTCCCCGACCGGCCCCCCTTGCGCCCCTTGCCTGCATTGAGAATTCCCCTCTCATTATTTCCTCACCTCACAGTCCATCAGACTGTATCACTGTATTTTGTTTGGTTTTTTTTTTTTTTTTTTTTTTTTTTTTTTTTTTTTTTTTTTTTTTAATTTTTAATTTTTAATTTTATTTATTTATTTATTTATTTATTTATTTATAAATTTATTTAAACCTACTGATCTTTGAAACAAATGTATGTATTTCCGGATCCGTTATTATTGTTCCACTTTCAATTACAATTTGTAAAAAATTCATACACCCTAACAACTATTATTTCAAAAATTTGAACTAAATCAATCAAAGAACTTACAAGGAGGGCAACTAAGAAACCAAACACAACAATTTTCCTAAAAAGGTAAATAACAAGAATAGGGCATACAAAAACATGATTTCGCATAGAACTTACATTATGAGGGCGTTGTTGCTGAAGACCATCATGATACTTTTGGAAGCATGAGTTCTCCCCGCGGAAGCACATGAATTTCTTCTCACATGAAGGACAATAAAAATGTGGTCTTTTTCCATTCTTGTGTTTTGACCTATTGCATACCACACATGGACTTTTTTTTTTTGAGTAAACGGGATAGCAATAACCGCGACCTCGTGATGAATAAACAAAGTCATCTTCTTCTTGTGCTCTCCAATTTTGCAATAATGCCTCGCATAGCTCCGTCCGAAATTGCAAATGAGACATAGGTTTGTAAACCGGCAAAGAATTTTTGCATTTGTCAATATAAATTAGAAACATATTCACCACAGTCATGTCAAGTAAAAAAAAGAAGACCCGATGCCACCATTTATGGGAACGGTTTTGACTGCAATAAGATGCCCGTAGTTGGTCGGCAACATCCACCCCCCGCATATGAGTCGTATACTCCAAATGCATAGGCGAAGTTGGAATATCCTCTCGAATAGCTCCATTTCGACGTGGTACCGTTGGAACATGTAATCCGGGAGTAATAGTCGGTTGAGCATGAGTAGACAATAGTAAAACGGGTTTCTTGTCTTTCCATACCACGGAAGCCATACTCCTTGAATTGTGCATTCTCCAATCCATCCAACCTTGTACTTCCCCTTTATATGCCTTTGTATTTCTCAACACAATAGGCACACCAATCCGATTCGAGCGCATTGTCCCGGTTGCATAAATCGACTTTGATAATAAATCTCTAAAGAGTCCAACGCTTGTGAAAAAGTTATCCATAACAATCACATGCCCTCTTCCCCCAATTTCACTTGTCAAATTTACTACAACATTGTGTGCTAATTTCGGTTCCCCTCTTGCAACCCGCCGCTCTTCTTCAACAACTTGTGTTTTACCACAATAAATCTCAAAATTCCAAACGTATTTCATTTTGGAACATGCTAAACACCATACTTTTATCCCCCACTTTTGCGGTTTTGGAGGCATATATTGTCTCAAAGGACAATACGATCCTTTATACCGTATCATCATCTCATCGATGGTACAATATTCTCCCAAAATCCAAACTTTCTTGCAATTGTCACGAATACTCTCTACCAACCATCTAGTTTGTCCCAATTTGTCATAACCCGGCAATTCTTTCTCACGAACATAATTAGCGGGATTAGTGATATGTAAACATCTTATCAATGCCTTGAATCGATTACGGGTCATAATTCTAGAAATAATAGGGCAATGATAAATTGATCCTCGATATTGCCAATAGGATCCATAATTCGGTTGACGCTTCATACCCATATATAACCATATCGCCATAAAAGCCTTGAACTCGGCCTCGGTAAATTCCACCCATCCCACTCCACCCATAGGAGTTCCATCCATGTCCAATGCGGTCGCATATCGATTCGTTTCTCTAACAATGTTGCGTATAATAGTATGTGTCCAAAATATGTCAAACAATTGCAACATCGTGGGAAAACACCTCCAAAAAATATTTGACCTTGAAGTACCGTCAAAATCACGAGGCCTTGGATAATAAGTGTGATGAATTTTTTCCCATGTTGCATCCCGAAACATAAATTTAGTGCTATTGCAATCTCCCAATTCTTCCCCATTGTCCTCTTCTCCACTCAAATATTCATCACTCTCGTAACCATCGCTATCGCTCTCCAATGTAGGTGGCACGTAGTCATTGACCCTTTGCCTTCTCCGTGGGGTCACTTCATTTTGTCCATAATTATGCCTGTGAAATTGCCTCGGTAAATCTCCCTGAAAACTGCCCTCATACCCCCCTCCACCTTCAAATGAATCCCCACCCTCATAACCCCCTCCATTGCCAACAAATTCCCCACCCTGAATCCCCTCCCTTCCCTGGCCCAGAACATCATGCCTTGCCTCTCCCCCCAACCCATGCGTAAATCCTTGCTGGCCCCCCACATGAACATCATCCCCGCCACAATCGATATCCCCCCATGTGGCCCCGCCATCCCCGCCATCTCTACCCTGATCACCGTCTTCCTCTCTCCCTCCTTGGTGGAAAGCAACGGTGGCCATGCTGGCTCCGCCAAGCTCCCCGCCCTCGTGGCTCCCTCCAGCCTGGCACCCTCTGCCGTCCTCGCGGGCTTCGCCCCGGTCCCCACCCTCGTCGCTCTCTCTGACCGGATTGAGCCCGCCTAATTGGCTGGCTTCGTCCCGCTCCCTGCCCTCTTCGCTGCCTCTGCGCTGGGTAACCCCGCCCTCCTCGCGGGCTTGGAGTGCCTCCCCGCCATCAGTGGCCCGGACTCCCTCCACGCCATACTGTGGCGACCTAGCCGTTAGAAATCCAATACCCCGCCCTTCTCCTGCCGCTCCCATTCCATGCAGAGTCTGTGCATGCTCTAGACCACTGCCCTCCCCTGCAACCTCTCCCTGTACAGGTTGTCGAAACTCCCCTTCCTCTTGTATTTTTTTCTTCTTCTTTCTCTTGTGAGTCTTTGCATTGAATTTGTGGATGTCATAACTAGATTCTTCAGGCCACCATAAGTCCTCCAAGGTCCTCTCCTCATCATAGGCATAGTCTCCCTCATGAAAGCTATCCTCACTGTAAATTTCACAAGAGCTCTCCTTCCCCTTATTCTCAAAAGTATCTTGAGAATCTTGAAAAAAAGGATTAGTTTGTGCAATTCTTGCTTCTAACAATGCATGTAAGTCTTCTCCTACATTTGCAGATTGTGAAGGAGGAGGTGAGGGAGGTTTTGAAGGTGGAGGAGGAGAAGGAGGTGGAGGTAGAGGTGAAGGTGAGGGGGGTGGAAGGAGATTCGAACTTGTAGATGCTTTGTGGGATTGCAACCTTGAGCTCCTTCTTGGAGTCTCTAAGAAGCTCTCCTACAAAACTCAAGAAGAACATGTGTTAGTAAGTATGTATTTGAAGTTAGTAGAGAACTTTCAATTTGCAAGTAGAGAATGGAAATGCTTGACTTACCTCCTTCCCCCTCCATGATCTCCTTCTAGACATCTCACTACAATTGTGATTGCAAAAGCTTATGACTAATGGCACTATCAATGTTGCAATAGAATTTTTTGAGACCTTGTTATATACACATGTATATGTTGAGGTGGTCAATGTTGGAAGTGGTAGGTGTTATTTTTATTTGATATCTTGAGTCACAACATTGTTGTGGGGTATCTAAACACATCTAGGTGGTGGAAAGTTGCATTGTGGCTTTGACAAGGTACCATGAAGAAAAGTTCTTCATGGAATACAATGCAAATAGTGCACATAAATTTACCTAAGTAAGGATTCATGAAGTTGTTTGAGTCACCTTTGATTGTGTAATTTCTTGTTTACACTTTGTTGATTCGCAGATTTGCTCTTGCTGTGATTTTTCTCTTACTGTGATTTGCTCTTAGAATGGGGTTAATTTTTATTAAAAAAGTTAAAAAAAAAAACATTGTGGCCCAGCAGTGCACACTGAGCACTGCACACTGTGCACAGTGCGGTGTTCACTCCGCGCTGGACTGTGTGTACAGGGCACTGTGAACAGTGCGCTGTGCACAGTGCACAGTGCGCTGTGCACAGTGCACAGTGCGCTGTGCACAGTGCACAGTGCGCTGTGCACTGTGAACAGTGCGCTGTGCACAGTGCACAGTGCGCTGTGCACAGTGCACAGTGCGCAGTGCACACCGCACTGTGCACGGCGGCACGGTCCTCGCACGGTCCACTGCAACACCGGGCAAATCCCCCCCCCCCCCGTCCCCACATTGGACCCTTTCTGTTTGACCCCGCCCTTGCTGCACCGGGTCCCTTCCCTACTCCCTTGCCCAATGTGCCTCCCTTTCTCCTTTCCCTTGCTCACAGTACTTGGCCCTCCAAGATTCCCTTCACAATCACCTGACCTGTTTGAGCTGACCCTGACCCCATAGAAAAGTCAAATGAACTCCTTCAACCTCATTGGACAAACCCTCTGCCCGCCCTGCCCTGTGAGTAGCATTTTCCGCTCAGTGAACCATAACTTTTCCGTCCTACATCCAAATAAGGAAAAAAAAAAAACCCCAGAAAGCTCTCTAAAAGACCTATTCCCACAAAAAAATTCAAAACATTCCAATTAAAATTGACACCTTAGGAACCTGCCCAAATTTCAAAAACGCCCATTCTAGGACTTTGGTCAATTAGGGGTTAAAAATATTAGGCCCCACCTTTGTGGAATGAAAAAGTCACTTAAAGCAGTGGATCACTTGTAGTCTTAAAATAGAATAATCTCTAAAGAATTACAAAAATAGGATTTTAGACAACAAAGTGGACAAAATTTTAAAAAACTTCTAATCTAAATTCTTTGAAATGATCGTAGCCCTACAGAAGTGAATTCAAAAGTACTAAAAGACTTTCTATATTTTTTCCAAATTCATTTCAAAATTGTTTAAATTATGATTCTATAATTTTTTTTAATCCAATACTAGTTAATTCACTTCAAGTGATATTCCTTCGACAGCCTCTAATATACAGTATGTACCTTTTTACAATCAAGAAATCATCAAAATCAATCTAAGAAACTATTTAAGATTAACATAAACGGTCCATTAGTACTTCAAAATAAAATAAAAAGAAATAAAAAATATATATATATATATATATATATATATATATATATATATATATATATATATATATATATATATCAATAAAACTTAAAAAGAGAAATACTTTAAATATGAAAATATGCGATAGGACGGTGGTAAGTTACGATACAGTACTCATGACTCATCATAGCTGAGAAGCTTCGAATGTCGGTAATGCAACGAGTCAGTGCAGACAACTTATATTTCTTCATTGATTCATCTGTGTATAACCTAGCTTGTTGGGCAGAGCCATGATAAGTGTTTCGGCACATGTGTGCATAAGTCTCTCGAGATATGAATTCAGGACCGTTTTGGAGTGGTTGTGGAGGGGTTGTTATCAACATTCAGCGTGTGTTTCATATATCGAAAGGTGGGGGCCGGGTTTGCTTGTAAGAAATGGAGCTAAATCTGTTCGTGTGCGTCGGTTTGCACCCATCTTCAGAACTACCAGCAGCGCAGGTATGTCTACTTCTGTACGACTGTTGCGCTTGCATGTGAGCGGATCCATACCGACTTTTTAGTTCGCAATTTTCATTGTTTTTATTTCTTCGGAGGAACAGTTGAAAGTCTTCGACGTGTGTGGAAGTGGAGTAGGGTTAGAAATTGTTGAGGATCGGATAGCCGGCTTTGCGCGCTGGTGAATATTGCTAGAGTACTTGGAGTCTTGCGTGGAGGAGGAGCTCCGAGGAGTGTTTTTCCAAGTCAGTATCCTAGTTTCAGGTTGCCTGCGAAGGGGGTTGTACACGTTGTGCTCAAGACTGGCTACTAACAACATGACGAATATGTATGTGTGACGTTGCGTTCGTTTCTTGTTTTTGTGCATAGGTTGTTAATGGCGTGGAATGTCCTCATCAGCGTATCTGGCAGTGGCGCTTATAAAGGAAGCCCCACCTAGTAGTACTTGTGTACTTTGGTTTTTCCGATGGGGAATGTTATGACCATTTTCGGTTCTCAAGGTCAGAAGCTTGATACTCTTGGTCCTGACATATGTTCGATCGGACTCAAGGAAGCGGGCCCTTGGTTCTGACATATGTTCGGACTCAAGGAAGCGGGCTCGGAGTGTTAGGCCCGATGAAGAACAGGTAGAAGCGCTGTCTAATCCTCCTGTCTTTCGCATTCTCTAGTGTAACTGTGTTGGTCTTTCGTTTATGATATATTGTATTGTGGTGTCATCAAGCGACACCTTGAAGCCTTGAGTGCTCAGTTGGGGTTGTTGGGACGGCATATTGGAGAGCACCTGAGATATTGAAGGCTGTACAGAGTCCTGTCCGTCCCATTCCAGCTGATGTTTTTACTGAAAAGTCTGATGCATATAGTTATGCCATGACATGCTTTGAAATCCTGACAGGACGTTGTCTTTTTGAAGAGCCTCCCAAAGCTGCATATGATGTAGTCATCGACGGTGCAAGACCTGTACTGCCTAGTCTTACTGAACCTTGGATCAAGGAATTGTTGAGTAGATGCTGGCATGGTGATCCCCTGCAAAGACCAAATTTTCAAGAGATAGTGGATTGTATAAAGCAAAATTCGTCATTAATAGGAGGTGGAGGATGTTGACAAGGAGGTAGACTATGAACTTATGTGAGCTGAAATATCAGATTCTGTTCTTGAGACTAAAAATCTTAGTGGGTAGGATCCATGCAGTATCAAGAGATCAAGGTTTATAACTTGGGGTATATTGAAAGGTCATCGTATACCTTACATATGGAGATTGAAGTAAAGAAAGCAAGGAGCATCAAAATGGACGAAGATGTGAAGATTAGTTGTGTAAGGCACGATGGAAGCATCTTTCTTCATGTATTGGTCCTTAAAGTGCTCCTAGACTTGCAATATCTAGATTTGCTATGTGTATAAGCCGTAATTGCAACATCAATGTTGCAACATCCAGAATTGATATCTATATGTGCATCGCAACATCATTCTCTTGCGTTTTGCTGATTTCTATCTTAGCTGGAAAATGATTTCATAGTCGTGACTGTAATTTATCAGTTCCATGTCGACGTGATTTCGGAGACGCAGTTTAGCGGTCAGGACATTGAACTCTGAATCCAGTGACGCCGGGACTTCCTCTAAAAGCGAAGCCTGATTCCACGAAAGCAGAGCAGAGGGTCCGGATGCAGCCGGAGTCCTTTCCGCTACAGTTGACCGGACGATCGTGCAAAAGCTTCAAGGTTCATTGATTTATACAGGAGTAGGATTAGGGATGTAGTAAGCTTGTGAACAATACAAGCAACACATCAGCTTTTATGAGAAAAAATGGCGCTGTAAGCGCTAGTGTATTGACATTTACAACAAATGTGATTCTCACAAAAATTTAGAGACGAATGTCATGGTTGTGGAAGTTAAACTTGGGGAATCTATCTAGTCCACCTTTTAGCAAATGGAAACTTTAATTCTAGAAATTGACTGCCCTTCCCCTAAAGTCCATGCGATGCTGCAGCTTTGGTGCTATCACATGAAACTGTCCTAGATCTGCCTGATACGAAGCAGCTCATGTGCATTGGTCGTTTAGCAAAAAGCCAGCACATTAGCTGGTGTACATCTGCTGATACAAATGCAACGATTTTCAATCTGCCAATTGGCAAGGAGTGTGGTGCTTTTAACATAACACTCTCGTATCATCTTTTTTAATCGCTATCATCATCTATTTGATTGTCCATCTGTTGAACTCCTGCCGCATCCCCCATCTCCTCATCCTGATGATTCAAGGAGTACGAGTCAAGTATGAGAACTACAAAGCAAGAGGATCCGATTCTAACAAAATAGCATGAAAGTGAAGCCCAGGCATCATCAGAGAATATTTATTCCTTCCTACTGCGGACTAAGACTCCAAGCTCTTATGTTCAGAACATAACAAAAGAAGACTCACCTTGTCCCAATCCTTGAGCTTCTGCTTTCCAAGCATAAAATCGTCTTTTACAACTGACCAACGTGAAGTAGGCTGATTCTGCAGGAAACGAAAAACATAAAATTCTTATTAGATACTGAAATTCTAGTAAAGTAACAGGAACTTTCACAAATAAGTAAACGGCTTGGTACAGCTTCCCAAACTGAAATTAAAATGTGGAAAACTCACCTGTGATTCAGATGTTCCAAACTTGAAAGGTGGTGCTGAGGCCGAGGATAGACTCCTTTTACTACCAGAGGTTCCGGTGCCTCTGACTTCCGCTAAGAAGGCCGACTTACTTTGTTTCGCAACCACTGCAAACTCAGACATCCAGAATATCTCTCAGCAAAATGTTCAAATCCAGATCACGAATATCTTCTTGTATGCAGTAAATTAAGGGGGAAAATGCCAAAACCGTCAAACTAACCTTTAGCGTCACGGGCATCTGAAGTGGCCTGCACCTTTTGCGCTTTGCTCACCTACACATTGTCAACAAAAAGATAACTAACGGCACCATAACAAAAAAATTAAGAGCTTAGTTATTCGCTAGGACATGCACTAACACTACTGAGACAGGCTCGTCTACAACAGCAGATTCAATGACTGCAAAAGCTAACAAGTGGAGTAGCTCGCATCGTGACATGTTAACATTTCATTTTAAAATGAAAGCGTATGAGCAATTAAATGCATTATACAAAGTAAAAGTAACACGGATATTTACCGCATTGAAAAGCTTAACCACTCCTCTTGTAGCCAACCGTACGAGATCCTTCTCTTTGGTATCAGTAAACGTCTGCGGGTAAATGTGGGCCTTCTCTCGGAGCTAGAGGCACGAAACACAACCACATAAGCTATGTCTGGCTAGTGATAAATAAAAAATAAAAATAAAAGTCACTTCAACAGATTCTGTTTGCCATCTCAAATTCGTGTTCAGGCGCTAATTACAGTCACCTCTGAAATAAAATCTTTATATGATAGCTTTTCATTCATGCAATTCATTGGCACTTGATATCATGCAACAGAATGATACAGCAAGAATTCTGCCTCGGCTTCATAAGTAGCACAATGCTTGTTTCTCCTTGACTATTGAGCTACCCACTATCATAAACCGGTGACCTGCTTGAAATATCTTAAAGGAACCAGATATGATGTCAAGGAAAAACAAGAAAAATTGGTCATGATATCGGAATCCCTCAACCTCCTAACCCCCGCTCAGCAAATGTAATGAGCAGAAACGCATGTTTAGTCTTCTGACCACAATACATACTAGTGAACTACCCTAGAACCACAATTCTGTAACAGGGAGAAGCGCAACAAGGAAATACCTCTTTCTTCTCTTTCTTAGCGACTTTACTCTCCTTAACATCCCCCGCCTCCTCCTCAAGCTTCCTAGCCACAAGTGTCTGCCTTGCCGCCAACACAGGCCCCTGCAACCACAACCAAATCCTTCAGCAAATCCGCAAACAACACTGCCCCCAGTAAATGATACCAAACACTGCGCCGCATTCATTCAGCGGAGCAGAAGCCAGACAATACGCAACGCACACTGAAGAAAAAAAAAAAAAACAGAAATGCAGTTCATGACATTTTACGTACAGTTTCGGATTCCTTCGCCACTTTACTCTGCTGAAGAATTTTGCTGAACGCGCGACTGTAAGCAGAAGACGTCGCATTCTCGCCCTTTCCACCAGTATCACTATCGCCACCATTCTCCAACGACACAGAACCGGAAGGCTCTCCCTCACTCTCACCCGCCTCTACCTCCTCCTCCTCCTCATCCTCTACCTCTTCCTCTTCCTCCTCGTCCCCCTCGTCCTCATCATCAGTCTCCATCGCCTCCGCTTCTCCACCCTCCTCCTCATCCTCCTCCTCGTCCTCACTCTCCACCCCACTCGCCACAGCAACCTCAGCACCACTCTCTTTCTCCAACCCTAACCTCTCACTCGGCCCCGCACCATCACCCTCCGCCACACCAGCTCCCCCCGCTGCGTCCTTCCACGCACTATCCCCAGTATCATCATCATCCAACCGCCGCGCACTCCCAATGTCACGCAAATCCTCCTCGCTCCGACTCCGGCTCCCCTCCATGGAATCCTCGGAGGTGTCACTCCGAAACGCCCCCGCGTCCATCAACCTCCCAAACATCCGCCGCTGCCCCTCCATCATCTCCTCCTCCTCCTCCTCCTCAACCTCTGCCAAAAACCAAACTCCTCAACCCTAAACCTTCGCTACTATCAAATTGCGTTCTCAATTAGGGTCCAGGAATTAGGGTTTGGCGCTCGGACGAGGCTCCAGAGCGAAAACAGTGCCTGCGTCATGTTGAACTCTGTTTTGAGAGATGAAGTGCAGTGAGAGACGCGCACAAAAACCCGTCATCGTATCCTAAACGCAACATCATCTACCGTTCGTTTACATTCCTCGTAAAAGTGCAGTTACAGTGTAGATATAATTGGTTTAGTGACGGTTTTTAGTATATGTTACTTAGGGTTCAGTGCTCTGGGGAAGCTTGAATGAAGGGTAGAGGGAGGGGAATACACAAAACCGCCAGAAGAGTGATTTGTTGTAGATTTGAGGAGTTGAGTGTGCGCATTTGGTAGATGATGGTGGAGATAGGAGGAGTGACGGTTTTGAATACGCGTTGTGAGTATACAAGTCCATGCAGAGTTTTGAGTTTTGAGTTTGGGTTTGGGGGAGTCCACTGTTGTAAGGGCTGGCTGACCTAATTGCGCAGCCTCCGTGCTCAGTGAACTCAACCACTAACCTCCAGTGATCCCAGAACTACTTTATGGCATTCACTAGCACAGGATGCTATCTCCCATGGAAATGTTAGCTACTTTTGCTACTGTAACACTATAGCAGGTTCATTCATAAATAATTTCCCTAAAAAAATATGAAAAAATTAGAAAATTATGAAGATAAAAAAACAAAAATTGAATTAAAAAAAAATTGTGTTATTTTGTTATATCTCAGCCATTTGAGGTTATTTTTAGTGATTTTTTTGCTAAATTAGAAAATCAAGAAAATCGATTTACAGGGACAAACTTTATTTTCTCCCAAAAAAAAAACCTTCGTTCGACAAAGAACGAACGTGCTATAGTGTTACGGTATTTGTGCTTATATTGCCTATGGTAATTCTATGATGTCTCCAATGCTCATCAGATAAATTAAAGTGATAGCATGATGTGGAGATCACATTGTGAAGTTGATATATATATATAAATAATTGATTGTGCTTCATTATTTATTTTCATTTATTTCCTTTAAAAAATGAATTGTTCCATTAATGATTATTTTAATGGAAACTAGGTAATTTAGCCACTCAAAAGGTGGTTAGCTTTAACCACTCAGATAATCGCTTTAGGGGTGAACCAGCTCATAAGCACCACAATATAGAATGCAATTGTTTCTAAGTGTTTTTTAAAAAATGTCCAGTATTTTTTATTTATAAAAAAATATGTCTAGACTAATCCATTATCCACCTAATTAACAATCAACCATCACTATGTGTTCTGTGCAAATTCAGACTAAATTCCATTCAAGTACCAATTGTACCAAATATATTACCATAGCATGCCTTCTTCTAATTATCATTACACTCTCACATTGGTTGTATCAAACATTAGCTCATAACCACTAGTCTTGCACTCATTGTCATTATTAACTTGCTTTAGATGGCTAATGAAATTATTCATGGTTAATAAATGCATAATAGACATTTTTCCAGTTGACTTTTCATGGATCAATGGCAATAATAAGTAAATTTATATTGGTGGACCACTATAAATGAGGTTGGATTTTTAGTAAGGTTGCATTTATGGTCAAAATTGTTTCTACTATATATCTTGAATTAATGTATTTCTTTTCACATTGTAACACTATTTTTAGTATTATATTATTGAATTGGTTTAGGGCCTATATTGTCTTATTATATTTTGTGTGATTATTTTCATTCAAAGTCATAACATCAAGTTATAATTCAATTTATATGATGATTTAGCATGGAAATAAGTATGAGTTGCTATTTATTCTTTATAGTGGAGTTTAATTGAATAACCTATATCTTCCCAATTAAGATTAAGATGTGATTTCCAAGATGCTTTAATAATGAAATAAGAATTGAACTTGCTAAGTTATAACCTCCAAATTTGTTGACCATGCCTCACTATAAACTTATATAAAATAATCTTTAGTTTAAAGACGTATAAAATCAAAATCACATGTGGTTTAAATGTTTTATTTAACTATTTTACTTCATACAAATGGAATAACATGCATAGAAAATTCTACAAAAATAACTTGGTCAATTCATTGAAACAAAGAAAGATGAAAATCAACAAACTTTAACTTAAATTGTTTACACTAAATACAGTCTTTATTCTTTAACATTATGTTATATACACAATAAAATAAGGCTTAAGAAATTTGCTTAGTTTATAAACATATTATGAACGAGTCAATTTTTTCATAAAATTTAAATCTAAATGGTTAAAATGAAGATAAATGCTTGTTTACAAAAGAGAAAAAATAGAAATTCTAAATTATATTCACATATATATATATATATTTTTTAAGATCATTTATATTTACAGAATGTTTCTATCAATCTTTGAATTTATAAATATAATATTTTAATATTTTCATAGAAAAAATTAAATATTTCAAGTTTAAAATAATAATATGACTCCTTAAATATTTAATGTATAACCACTATTTAATACGGAAAATAATCACAAATAAAATATAGTATTTTTGATATGTTTTATAATATTTGATTTCTTTAAACAATTCAATAACACCATAATAGAGAAAGTACATTCAAAGAAATCTTTGTAAATAAAATATAAACAAGAAATGCAAAAAATGTATTTAGGATAGTTTATAAATTTTAACTTCTCAAACCACAATAAATAAAATTTGAACATACCAAAATTTAAGCCTCATCTTTCCATTTGTGTTCAAGAGCCAAAACAACCAACTTTCGAGGTTAAAATCATAGATTCAACCAGACAAGGTGATCTCCACAGAAAGAACAATGTCCAAACCTATTTCATAACAAGCTGAAACATGAAGCTCTAAAAAAATCAACCACCTCTTCCAAGATTCAGAATTCTTACCATTTCTTTCATCATGGACATGATCCACAATTGTTCAAAACTGAAAACTTATCAAGTCCACCTCCACAATGGCAAAGTATCAACATCCAACATTCCTCTCCGAATAAGTTACAACAGAAAGAAAAAAACAGTAGAATGAAGCTCCAGATTGAGATCAGTAGCCAATATAACAAGTAAATTATCCAATTGCTTCAACCTTCTGAAATTGCTTCCATTAATTTGGTGTAACAAAGATGTGCACCAAGCTCCGAGAAATGGCAATGCACCATCATCGATGTTCTCAGCAAGGTATGCAACCGATGAAGAAGTTCAGGATCGTGATCGGCAGTTGCATGAGCCACAATGCGGCTTGGATGACGCACTCACAACAACTTCCACAAGGGCAGCAAAGAGCAAACGGCTTGCTGCATTCACAGACACCGAAGTTCAAAACCATGAGCTCATCTTCAAATCATGGAACATTTGCATTGTGTGAAATGGGAATCAAACCCGAGTGAAGGGGAGGTAGAATGCTTACAAGAGAATAAAAATCAGTGCTCCGATCAACCACAGTACGCAACCGAGGATGAGAGCTGGAAACCCGATGATGCCTCCTATGCAGCCCATCTTTGTTTTTGTGAAGAAACTGTTTCTTTACAGCTTGGAGATGATGTGCACATGCCACTTGCCCGGAGCTGGTGCTGGGATTTGACCTAGAGTTGCATCTTGCGAGTTTAACTGTCTCCTCTGTGTGCTGATAATGCACTCATGTGTTTTCTTCATCTTGAGTGCAGTTTTTAGCTGCAAGAGTAAGATATTTCGCAGATTTTCCTGAATAAAACCTAACCTGAGTGTAGGGTTATGTAACCTGGTTGTTAGGATGGGAAGGGAAGGTGTATTAACGTTGCAGCAACCTTTCGTGTAACTCTTTGTAGATCAAAGGTCGCCCATGAGTACAATACCGTAAGTGTATTACCGTAGACGTGGTATTCAGCATTACGTAACGTGAGAAAGCTTGTCAAAGGGTGGTATATACCTGGTTAGATCCTATCAGGTCTTGGCGATAATACAGCATGATGAGAAAATTGTTTGTTGGACTACAAGAGCTGAATTCTTTGGTATAGTATTGACATTTGTGAGGAAGATTAGAGCTACCAAGAAGGTTTAGCCTGGATGGTGAACATTCTCCTGAGAAAAAAATGGAGGTCCACTTAGGAGTTGAGTTCATGTCTGTACAATCACCTAATCCGTGCAAAAACAGTGGGATTTGTGATGGAATACGCTGTCGCTCACCGCTTCTTCAACCTTGTGCAACGAAATCGTGATCACCTTCTGTAGTGCTGAGTAATGTACCTACCAATCTACACCTAATATCATTACAGCACTTTCGAGGGAGCTGGAAAAGCACGAGGCTGTTGCTTCACGGTGGATGTGCGAACTTCATTTACAATTCGTGGCGTTTCAGGTTTCAGATGTGTAGCTGCTTTTAGTGCGTCAGGATTGGAGAGAACGTCAATCCATGCATCGTTTACCCAGTCTCTTGACGTTCGTAAGTCTTCTATTTTAAAAGACGACGTGTCTCCTTCTCCTGTAGCAACAGAAATATTAGGTGATTTTTCAAAACATCCACAATATTTCACATGGCAGGGGAGAGAATAGTTTCAAGTTCCGGATGCATGTCGTAAAGCCAGTTCTAGAAAAGCCCCAGCAAGGGAGACAAAATTAGTTGTCATTGTTTACTCAAATGCATCTTGGAATATAAATACCTGGAAAGTACACATGAATGTCTCCAGATGGATCTTTGTTGATAATAATCCCTTCCCACCATCCATCGTTCCACCATGCATCCACAGCTTGCCCAATATAACAGTCTCCAGGAGACACATTGAAGGAAGCAAATGGCCGAACAGTGGTTCTGCCTGCCACACGCATCCCGGATTTATCAGGTCCTGCCAACCGCCAAGCAGATACCCATTCCTGCAAACATTGAGCACAAAGAGTGCATTAGTTCGTGAGATGAAAGGAACTTCAGACAGTCGGTATTGACCTCTCACTACCAGAAGTCATTTTTTTCATTCCGTACTCGTATGATTGATAAATATTAGAATCGTCGAAAGCATCAAACTTAAATTACCTCAAGGTTTCCTTCACCATCTTCATTCTGTAGCTTGTCATATCGAACTTTCAGACGTTTTGACACTCTTCGTGTGATTGTCGCTTTGAACCAGCAACCTCGCAAACCACTGTCTTGCGATAGTACCTCAATTTCATCACCAGGCTTGAAATCAAGACGATGTTCAACAAGGTAGACTCCCTCATCGGCTCCAACAGCTCCAACAGCTCCATCATTAGTGGAGCATCCCTTGTCCACTGGAGAGGATACCCATGTGGGACTCATTCCAGAATCTCCTTCTCGCATTTGTGTACCAAAACCTACTCTCCGTCGAGTGGATCTTGCAGTCCGCGGTCCGCGCCTTATCACATTCCCTAGTTCTACTTCTTCCTCGTCCATTTCATAATCTTCACTACCAGGTTCAGTGTGAAGGAGTGAGCACATCAACCTAATGGGCGCTTTCACTCCTATCTGTGATAAAACTTGTTGCTGCCAGTACCCCTTGATTTCCTGTATACTGAAAGACTTGATGCCTTCATTGCTATCAAACTGGCGAGAACACACCTGCACATGCGCAGCAGCTTCCATGTCCAGCATATTTGTGCATAACTCGAAATGCTCTGGACTTAGGACTGTTGCTGAGCCGTCCACACAGTCAACGCTCACAACTTGAGAGAAAGACGTGTAAAACATCTCTCGTGCATGTGGAGCAGGAGGGGGGATCTTGCAAGCTAACTCATTTGTTTTGTGGAACCACCGTACACGCAGCTTTTTCTCCATTTTACTGTCTTCATACATGTCTTCTACGTAAGCAGCATGGCGTTCCTCTTCAGTCAACACATAAACGAAGCTATGAACCTGCAAATGACAGACCACAGTAATGAAACGAAGCAGTCAAAGACTTGAACAGCTTGACTAAGATCTATTTCAAGCTCGGCAAAAATCTTCGCCCCATACAAAAGCTTGACTATATAATCTATGTCAATCGTTCAAACGATTCGGTGTACCGCAATAGTGATGCCGTTACGAGTGAAAGACTGGAAATGACGCAACCGCTTGCGGGAGGTGCTGGGTCCCCAAACAAAATCTCCCTTTCCGGCATTCGTTTGACGTCTCACATTCCGTTCCTGGAACACACGAATCAACAAGCTGTCAATTATTTAACTTGCTATACATTAAAAACATTACTTTGTCGTCACAAATTCATTACAACAAATGTAAACTACACTGAGAAAATGGGAAAAGAGAAAAGAATTTGCTGAATTCAGATTATTTTGAGTTTTTTAACCACGTACTCAGGAAGGGATGTCTCCGAGTCATAAAACAGCCCAACTGCCATATTATGATCAAATTGCCAAAATCGATCAAGATAGACAAGCGGATAAATAGGAGTTAGTGACTAAACACGGATGAATTGACATACAAGGTAACCACGACTTCTTTCTTCCTGGCCACTTTCCAAAGCTTCATCAGTCTCCTCCATCAAAGTATCGACATCCGAGGATGCTGCTGGGTCCGTACTTGGAGATCCTGCATTCATTCGCACGCCACTAACGAATGAACGCTCATATGTATAAGCAGGAAGTACAGGAGACTTGAAAGAAGCAAGCAAAAGCAATAGGGTCTAAACGCTCCAATTACATAAGATGAACAGAAAACAATAAAAGTGAGCATTACATAACTGGAATTTGTACCCAATCATTCGTTTCTCACCTCAGTTGAACACTCAAGTAGAGAGGGCTTATATTAGTACAGAGACTACAAATACCTGAGCTAAGGTACTGTTCAGAAGAAGTTGCACGAGATTTCGTCAGCAAGGTCTGGAGCCACTCCACCACTTCACGACGAGCTCTCCACTTAATTGAGGAGGTGGCTGATTTGTCCAAACCTGCAAGTGGCAGGAAGTCGTCGCAGACAACGTACACCATGTGTCGAAGACTTCTCTCTGTTCCCACCACAGCCAAAGAACTCTGGCCATGGCGGTCCCTCAGGTAGTAGTGAACAATACGGCTCCCTCTATCATGTGAGACATAGTGTTCTTCCCAGTCCACAAAGGGTTTCAGACCTTGCAAAGCCATGGAAGAAGCTGCACCCAACCAAGAGACGTGCGCACTGCATATGCCCTTACGATTCTAGTTCAGATGTTCTGTCTGCAAGTGTCCTACAAAGCCATTGGTAGCTTCGATAGAGTACTGGAGATTTGACATGTTCAAACCTGCCAACTCAATATGCAACATCCCTGCTCAATCTTCAGTGTCAGCGTTTATGATGATACTTTCTTGTAACTCCTGAGGATCTCCACGCTAAAATGGTCATATTCAAGCCCTCCTACAAATAAGATTTGGAGGGGGACTAAATTCCTCCCCAAACTTACTTGCCTGCGTAATGCAAGTCTACCTCCAAAGTAATCAACGAAAACTACATTGTTCCACCTCCAAAGGGTCTTCTCTGCATTGAAAACACCATGTAGCAGCAACATACTTAGTACGATACATTATCAATAAGAGAAACAGAGCCATGACTAACAAACCAATAATCACTAAGCCTCTACATTTATCTTCCACGACAAGGTCCTCCGAGCATGAAGTTTAGGAATGTTATAATGTAGCTGCCCAATTACCAAAAGACATTTGAGGAACAACACATGATCACCATAGCAAATGCAATGAGGTATACACTATCATGAGGCAGATACCGTAAGTTAAATAAAGTAACAAATGAGTCGATAATATACGCAACACTTAAGGCTGACAGTGGACCTAACATCATGCTCTGCTTCGAAGACAGACAATTAAGAAGCAGTTACGCATCATATACCAATCGTAAACACTACTGAACAAATTACACGACACAACTCTCATACAGTCCCTCGAACATTTCAAAATTTGAGCAAGCAAACTGGCTTAAGCACAGTCAGTCCAGCACAAGAACCACGCATCCCAGCAAGGCAAGAGAAACAAGCAAGCACGCCATTAATTCCAACGAAATAAATAAAATCCCTTTGAAAGGGCTAAAATAACCATATGGATAGACGACATTGCACAGCACAACTGTGCACGACTCCATAACGAAACATTACACTCCCAACTAGATCAGCCAAGTATACCACCTGCAACTCACAACCTGCTCACTCAATCAGATCAACAAGTGCAGCTCATAACCAAACCAAGCATTGCAACAAGGACACAGCACGTCCATCGCGGTGAAATACAACAGAACACTTCAACTTAACATCCCCCACTTCACCATCCTCAGCTACATCCCCTTCAAATACCTAAGTTGAGCCTCTCTGAAGAACAGTTACACATTGAACACACTCTCAGGGCTCCAAAACAACAACGCAGAGTTGCATTGTGGATGCCAACCCTCAACTGCACATAAAAAAGTGTTCTCTTCATGTGCTGAGACAACTGAGGACGACCCAAAAGAACAAAGCCCTCGATCGTCACAGGATCACTCCTAATTGACAAAGTATGAGACAAATGCGAAGACAACTGATGAAGCTCCTCCAACACAGAACCCTTCCCTGGTTTCCACAAGCCGGCATTCAGATCAATTACGAGAATCGGTTGCCCGGCAGTGCTCTCAGAGAAGGAGAAATGGAATTACCTGCACATCGACTGCAGAAACCCGCAACGGAGAGCCACCAAACCGGTCAACCCCGATGCGAGCTCACGGCATTGCCACGACCCCGCCCTGTACCCGCGACCCATGTTGCGCTCCTGCACCACCATGGTCATCACTTCGCCCAAACCCTCTCCTCGAAGACTCTACCACTGCTACCAGTCCGGCCACCCCACAACTGCCTCACATCGCTGCAACCAACGTCGCCTCCGCCCCTCCTCCAAACCCTAACGCAACTCCCCTCCCCTCCCAGCTCCCGCAACCGCCTCTGCCACTTCTCCACTCCACCATCGCAGTTACGAAGCTCCTGCTCACCTTCACCACCGCCTAACCCTACCCTTGCACAAACTCATCCCACCTCCATCGCCACTGCTCCTCACCAAACAAACATCACTCTCACATCATCAACACATCACGCAGAGCAGTGATGTGAATTCCGGTGCAGTGAAGTGGTTCCTGACACTTGAACCATCGTGCTGCGAGAGTAAATTCTTCCCTCTCGTACACTAGTCACTCGAGCTTACTAGCAGTGATCTCATCTGTGGTTGCAATCTGTGAGCTCTGCAGTCACTGCAGCATGTGAGCCGTGGGAAGTTCGATTGATAGCATCGTGTGTCTGATTCTGACGTGCTTTAACTGTGTTTGGTGATCTGATTCTCTTGATGTTTGCCTGCGTTTATTTCATGATCTCGGGATTTGGTTACCCTTGTTTCTGTGTCTGTTGAGGTTTAGGTGGGGTCTTGGATGATGATCAGGGATGGTGTTGCCGGAGTGGAACGATGCTCTGATATAGAGGAGAATTGGAGCTCGAAGTGTTTGGAATGCTTTGGAGTAGAAAATGCCACAGTTCATATTCTATTGGTGATGCCGGTAGCTTTGTATTGTCAGTTGCAAGTTGGAGGTGAACAGTGGAATGAGTGGAACGAACGTAGTTTGAGTGTTGTGGAATGAGGACGGCGATCTCATGAATAGTGTATCAGTTGGTGTGAATGGTGAAGACTAATCTGAGAAGGTGTATATTGAAACGTATTTTATCTGTCTGTGCACAGGATTCCATGTAATCTCTCGGAGGATTATGTGGTGACACGAGGTTGGGTGTAGGAACTCCAGCAATCCTCTCGTACTGATCGATTTGATGGCGCAATTCGGCAAGTTTTGCACACAACCGGTGGCGATGCAAAGGTGTAGAAATATGCCTGCCTACCGATGGTGAGTTAATCTCTTGTCACCTCTGCTCTGAGTCATCTCCGCTAAGGAAATCAAAATCATCAAACTAAGGAAACTGCGCACGCTAACATGAGCGACTCATCAACGTTTGGACTTGTTCATGAGCGGCTGCGACAGGTGAGCTCGTCACTACATTTTCGTCAGTAGTCTCTACTGCCTCTCTTGCCACCGAATTTGAAAATTAGCAACACTTTCACCACAGCATCTTTTCACACTCCGGTTACATACACTACCCATCAAGATATCATTATTGTATTGAGACAAAATCCTAAATTCAACAGAATATTGCACATGTTGCTCCAGTGAGATTCTCGAATCTTAGATTGAAATGAAGCATCATATTCGACACGTTTCAGCCAAAAATGATAAAATGATCGCTCATCCATTAACAGGAGTAGATGGTGATAGTTCGAGCCTACATGCACAATCGAAAGCACAAGTCTTATAACTGGATCCTCATAACTGTTCCAGAGATTCAGCTATCAACTAAAACCCCATCCTCGTTGCCAGTGTGGATGCTCAGACTTTCAGGCTCACCCTGATTTCTATCCTCTCATTGCTCTCTTATAAGGATGACTAAAATCCTACAATTCGAGAAATGCCAGCTGATCTAATCTTATCCAGCTGATCCTAATCATGGACTTGCGGAGAATTCACTATTATCAATGTCGATATAACAAAAACATGCATCGATCGGTGCCTCTCCTACAGCGTCCAAACATCATCGAAACAGATGCACTGCAGTTGCATACCATCATGGCAAATTGTCCCACTGAAGAGGTCGTCGCACTCGATCAAACTGAACGTTAAACAGAATGCGTCCCAAACCGAAAGTTGTCTCAAGTTAAAGCTACACTACAAATGAACGGATAGCAAGTTGACCTGACAACAGCATATGCCAACAAAAACCAAGTCAAATTCTGAAAGTGGCCACATTACCAAAAAAAATACCCGAGATGGAATCCTCGCTCTGCTGAGCAGTTTAATTCATGCACAAGCAGTAGCGTGGTCATCTGGTGAGGAACCACACAACTTGAAAAGATTAGACATCCTCGCAATGCAAAATCCTCACTGCAATATTGCATTCTAAACTTCTTTGAAGTACAAGGATGTCCAGTGCCTACCCTGAAAGAAAAGACAAAAACATGCAACACTCACTTGTTCATGTTCTCAATACCCTCTAATTCAACCTCGTCTAAGATTTCCAAACTCCAAGATTCATGAACACCAAGGTGAATCCATAACCCTCTCAAGGTATCCTCCAGCCACCCATGAGTGAATTATGCTTTATAACCAAGAATGCGCAGGTTAACCAAATTGCCAATGGATTCTGGTAGACTTGTCAATGATTCACACTCAGAAAGATTAAGGCTTGATAAGTTGACCAAGTTGCCAATGGATTCTGGTAGAGATGTCAATGCCTTACACACACGAAGATCAAGGCTTGATAAGTTGACCAAGTTGCCAATGGATTCTGGTAGAGATGTCAATGACTCACATCTACCAAGATCAAGGCTTGATAAGTTGACCAAGTTGCCAATGGATGGTGGTAGAGATGTCAATTTCTTACACCAACTAAGAAGAAGGCTTGATAAGTTGACCAAGTTGCCAATGGATGGTGGTAGAGATGTCAATGATCCGCACTCACGAAGATCAAGGCTTGATAAGTTGACCAAGTTGCCAATGGATGGTGGTAGAGATGTTAATGATCCGCACTCGTAAAGATCAAGGCTTGATAAGTTGACCAAGTTGCCAATGGATGGTGGTAGAGATGTTAATGATCCGCACTCGTAAAGATCAAGGCTTGATAAGTTGACCAAGTTGCCAATGGATGGTGGTAGAGATGTCAATGATCCGCACTCAAGAAGATCAAGGCTTGATAAGTTGACCAAGTTGCCAATGGATGGTGGTAGAGATGTCAATGATCCGCACTCAAGAAGATCAAGCCTTGATAATTTTACCAAGTTGCCAATGGATGGTGGTAAAGATGTCAATTTTGTACACCAACTAAGAAGAAGGCTTGATAAGTTGACCAAGTTGCCAATGGATGGTGGTAGAGATGTCAATGATCCGCACTCGTAAAGATCAAGGCTTGATAATTTTACCAAGTTGCCAATGGATGGTGGTAAAGATGTCAATGACCAACACCGACAAAGGTTAAGGCTTGATAAATTGACCAAGTTGCCAATAGATAGTGGTAAACTTCTTAGATAGTGACAATATGAAAGATTGAGCTCCAAGAGCTTGACCAAGTTTCCAACAAGCTCTGAGAGTTCCAAAAATCTACAACCATGCAGGTCCAATGCATGTAAATTTATACATTCCCACACAAACGTCGGCACTGTTCTGATGTTCCCATCACGCAAACAAATCCACTGCATGGATGCTGAATCCTCCACAACAATGGTCTTGCAAATATAGCCTTGCACTTCACGAAGGTCAAATAACCTCAAAGTCGGACACTCGATAGGTATCATAATCTTGGTCCTTTTTGAAGCTCTCATCAATTGCGAAGTTGATGTTTTGTTCAAATCACCCAATGACAAACCCACAGTTGCTCTTGACTGTCAGAAAACACGAGGCATTTAATTAGAACCCAATCACACAACGACTCCACTTGGATTAAGGTGAATAACTCCATAGACATTATTAAACGACATTCACTTACCCCATTCCTTAGCAGGACGTTCCTCACATCCTTGTCTGTCCATACTCTTGTCATATATTCCGGGCTCCTTTGATCACCTTGGACAATACTCCGTCCCATATCACGCAATTGGTCGTGCATGGTAACTACTCCGTCTTCCTTGTTGATCTTGAACAAACATCTGTCTTGTAAATTTTTCAAGTCCACGCGATCTGAAGGTCTTCCTCCCCAGATCCGCAGCAAAGAGTGATAATCATATCTTAACGATCCACAAAAGAAACATGCAACATCCAAAAACTTCTCTCGTAAGCTCGGGCCTAGATCATCATAGCTCACTCGTAATGACTTCCAAAGCCTTTCATTCCCAGCTTCTGCCCCGTCCAAAGCCTCTGCAGCCCGAAGTTTCTGTAACGCCCCTCTCCAGAGTTCCAAACATTCCCTCGAAGATACCTCACAATCCCTGAGATAACCTCCAATGCAGCTGCCCATCACTTCCAAGCTTAGTGGTAGACCAGCACAGGCATCCACAGTATCCTTGAACACACTTTCAAAGTCACCGATCAGGGTCCCTGATGCATCCAGAGATAAATATTCTTCCAGGAATTCTCGCCTTTGCAGTCCACTCTTCACTCCCTTATATACATGACGTGAAAAAAGCTCAATATCCAGGCCTGATACGTTCAGAAGCTTCATCTCATACTTCCCTACCAATGGCTCATACTTCCCAACCAATGGTGCATGTTTCCTCAGCAATTGCCACTCTCGACATGTGACGATCATTCTGGAATCCTCTCTCCCATCTATGAAATCCATGCATGATAGTAAATAATCGAAGTTCTCTTCAGAACCAACGTCATCCACAACCACCAGTACCTTGTGCTCCTTCACAAAAGCCTTCAGGCCCTTGAGGTACCTTTCTTTTGAATCCTGAAAGTCGCTTAGCAGTGCCTCACCACCCGTCTTCCTATTCTTGATACCGAACTGTCTTATCAATGTTACCAACACTTCATCTAACGTACCTTTCGATTTCACATCGTCCAGATAACTGCTTCTCTCGAAGCCGGAACAGATAGATTTGTAGACAACTTTAGCCAATGTGGTTTTTCCGCTACCGCCCATTCCGATCAAACCCACGATTCGTGAACCTTGAAGCATGCCTTTGACACTCTCCTCTTGTTCCTGAAACCTCACAAGGCTTTCCAATGCAAGGCTCTCTATTGCGAGCGGAAGAGAAACCACATTTCTGTCGAGAACCTCCTGCAATCGCATAGTCAAACATTGGTAGCTTGAATCCTTCTCAGATCTGGGCTTGCAAATATCCACGTAGCTTGCATTCAAGGTCATGTGAGTTGCATTTCCGTATCTTGAAGATCCCTCTGGCACTACCATTTCACGGTACTGTCCAAGGTGACCAATATTTCCACCGAATTAGTACATTTTGGGGAATTATGGACGTTCTAAAGTATAACACAAGATAATCATGAATATTTGTATACGATTAAGAAGTTCGAGGCACATATGAGCACAGATACTAACCTTGGGTATTTCATGTGACTCAGCTACAACATGAAAATGCCATGACGGGTGTTTGAACTGCTCAAACTCCTGATTGAGCCGACATGTCTCTTCGTCAAGGACCTCAAAATTCCCCAACAAGGGCGCCTTGGCACCACCGCTATGATACAATGGGGATTTTGCCAAATGCGATCCATGGTGGGGTGTGGAATAGAAACAGAATGCATCGATGTTTTGCAACAGATTCTGGACCTTCTGGTTCTGTGAAAACTGAGACTTGTTTCCACTTACAACGATTTGCTTCGCCACTAGGCCACCAAACCCATGGCACACAAACACCACTGGAACACCGTTCTGTCCAATACGCCCAAAATCGACCATCTCCTGTATGAGGTTCTCCCCAAGAACAAACAAATCCATCCTTCCATCGGTGGCAGTCCGCTTGATACTAGCATCATACGAGAGTGCCAGCACTCTTGCGGAGGGAAACTCCTTCGGAAGCCAAGCCCTTGGCCAGAGATTTTCTGGTATACCATCTCGAGCCCAAGTCTTCCAGTATGCATCTTCACATTTGCCTTGCACTAATCCATGAATGAAGACCACCTCCAACTGCACTGTTTTGAGTTTGTAGAATTCAAATACCGAATCACTCAGCTGCATCCGAAACAACAAATAGGCACTGGGTCAGACCTGAAAGGAACAATGAGTCCTTTGGTTGCCAAAATGCGGCAGAAAAAGATACGCTGAGAATGGATTTGAAATTATTGAGATTGTAGTTCGTCAACAGCGGTATTAGACTCGAGGCTAACCTTTTTCCCAAAAGCAAGTGGGTCGATTCTATCACCCATTGTGTAGCATAAGGCACAATGTTCGACTGCAAGAGCACATCAACATCCTGAAGGTCAATACCTGCACATCCCAATTTACCCTTGAAGGATGTTGCCTTCCTTTCCCACTAAGAGTCCCACAGAGAAACACAAAACTAGTCACAGACATGCATACATCCTGACCTGGAGGCATGACATTTGAGAAATAAATTCCAGTAGTGTCTGTAGCCTTATCCAGCACTTATAATGGGAGAGGAAAAACAGTCTTTCTTTTAATTAGGACTGCAATAGAGCATGGACTAGTAAAATATAATGCGGCCTTCTTCAAGAAACTATAATAAAAAATCTAAATGCGCAACATTTCATCGAACTGAAGACTAACATAGGGTTTAGTCATTGCAGTGCATTGACATACAGGCTCCAGATAATTTCACATGTAGTTGACAGAATACAGAGATCTCGACAGATCTCAGTGACATCAACTAGCAAACCTGAATATGTGTCGCTTTCTTCACAACAATGAAAGAACACTTAGCATCCACGGCTCAATATGCTTAGTGCCAAACAATGCAACAACGATGCCAATCCTCCTCCGCACTACAGTGGAGTGTGGATCACAAGCTACACCAATGCTCTAGACACACTGGAACTTCAAAGTACAGAACACAACCAACATTAACGCTCTCCTTCAATACAATTACAAGTCCGAGATAAGTGTGACACGAAGGTGGATGCGCGAGGCACAGAATATCAGAGCTGTGTCTTGATCCTCCACGGGCTCAAAATGGTTCATGTGTCCACTGCCTTCCGGGGTGCTACTTTAGAAGAATGAGATGCCACTAAACATCCAAATAGACTGGCCTGTGACTACTCTATTCATTCAGATGTGAATCACATTGTACACTAAAAGTTTACTTACATTCAGCCAACACAACCGACCAACATGTAATTCAATCTGGGTATAATTCTTGCAGATACACAAGTGCACAGCGAAAGAAGCACTGACGTTTTCACTCAACATGATTTCTCTAATATGTATCATAGCCAAAACCTAACCCATTCAAACCATTCACATGAGCGATCAGTGAACATACCCTTCACTTGTCAACTAAGCCAGCAATCTTGGGCATGTTCAGGGATTCCTTGGCTTTGTTGTACGAACTGATATGCCGCCCAGTGGTCACGCAATGGTCACCCGATTGTCTCTACAGTCGATAACAGTAACTGCAAACCACTGTCGGTGGACGACTTAGTGGCTACCACTTGCTCACGTCCTCGAACGCAGCCGGCATGTGGAGAGGCGTGGTTGATTACTTGCCGACACTAAGGTCCCACGTTTCTCCAAGTGATATGATCATGCTCGCAGGCTCACCCTTCCTTCTGCAACCTGCTCATAGAAGAGCTACATAGTGTCAAATCTCGGCGTCGTAAGCATGATCCTACACTGTATCAGTGAAAACTACCATATCACCTCGCTCATCTACGCAGCAATCCCCAAACCAAACTCTTCTACAACTTACACAACACCCCAACAACATCGTCACCAACAAAACGTACCAATGCAAATCATACCGCAAGATCGATGTCACGTCGTGAACCAACCACACCAAGCTGCTCTTTGTCCTCGTATTCTTCTGCAACCTGAACCTCCAGTACAGACACCACGGGACAACCTTCCTTCCAGATCAGACTCCTCTAGCTCGGGGCAACTTCCGTCCGCTAGCTTCAAAGGCAACCACCAGTAACAGATCACAAACCCCAGAGACGAAACCCAAAGTACTGAACCCGGATCAAGCTAGCTATCGATCAGTACTGCAATAACGACGTGAATGCAAGCGCAACCGCAGTAAGTACTACAGAGTCGAGGTTAGATCCCACGATGGCTGACATCATGGTGGGCATGAGAGGAACCGATGAATATGGATGTGCAGGCGCAGGCGAGGGCAGTGATGGCGCATTCAAGAGGCGATGGGAGACGCGGGAGTGCAGGAAGACGAAGAACAGTGTCGATGGGGAATCGGCTGTCTCTGTGTGAGAAAGTCTTCCTCGCATTGGGGATGCCACTCTGTCACAGTTTGCGGACATGTTCGAGGACTTGCTCGGATAGCGGGGCCCATGGATTTCAGCCATGGCGGCATCTCAGCCGTGCGATGCAGATCTCGCTGGGTCCGTGTGCGGGGGAGTTTGCTACCAGTTTAGACTCGGCACTCAAAACACATGTTGATATCACTCAAATCAAGGCCCAAGTAGAACTTGCAGGAGTATCTCCCTTTCTGCGAGCACTGCATACACCTGCTGGAGTTTGGGGAGGGAACACACTTCCGGAAGAAGGATTTGAGGACAACAAATCTCCTTTGATGGTAAGTGGATTGGGGAAAGTACGTTCCAGCATGCTGCCATTGCTGCCCCTATATCAGTTAAGTTTGTAGCAAGTGAGTTGTGTCGGGAGCAGACTGGGATGAATATATCAAACAAGAGATCCAACATCAGCTTCTACAAGAAAAGCTTTCCGAATGTAGATTTTTCTGAGGTAAAAGAGTGATGAGGAACGAAACGTGAGACTTCAGAAGAGCTTAAATTCACTTGTGCAAGGACGTTCATCAGATGGCTCCTTGATCGTCCTGAGTCACAAATTGGTGTTGCTTCACATAGCAACTCCATTTTCCATATGTGCCGGTTGTTTGGCACAGATTGTTCTAAGATCATACATGAAGAAATCCAGTAGGAGTCTGAGGATTTTGAGATGAGATCAATGGTTATTTTGGATCGCTTGGATTCGGGCCCTGCCAAAGTGGTTAACATGGGTTTTGGAGTGGGTTTGTAATACAATATTTCTACAAAAGGAGAACAAGGAGGGCCTTCATTAAACGAGCAGGGGAACAAAATAGACTACAAGGTGGAAAGCTGCCATCTCGAATGATAAGAGTTTACCTCTACAGAGATCAGTAGATTCATTCGGAAATCTGAACATGAATAAAATGTGTGAAATTTCAACGTATCATATATCCACTAGACCTGCATGATGCTACAACTGTTAGATGAGTGACTAAATTTACTGCTCCAGGTGCCACTAGGACAAGGGACATTACAGAGGAGTTTTGCACTGGGGGACGAAAACCACACCAAACATATTGTAAACAGGACGTCCTACCACGTCCAGGAACTCAAAACACGTAAACAACAAAAGGTGCATGTTGACACGATAGTGCTGGAAAATAATAATTCTACCATTGTACGTATAAAGGTCTCGGTTTAATGGTAGATTCCCAATTTACAAAAACGTCATGGGAAAATAAAGAGTTCCAGAAGGAATACAAAATTGATAAATCCAGCAACGTTGTCACACAGGACAAGCAATGTTATTTACAAATGGCTAAGGCTGGAGTTACTCCAGGTGCAAATTTAAAAAGGTTTCTCAATTGACAACCTTCACCTTGACGCACCAGTCCTTAAAAGAAAATAATAAATGAAGTCATTGATCATCTAAAAACTTAAGCAACTCAATCTCTATCCAAGTGTACAACCGCTGGAGGCCACTCGCCACGGGGAGCAACAATCGGGGGTGGTGTAGCATAAACAGGAGGTGCCATCTGTGATTGTCCATTCAAGTCCAACCTCAACCCAGAGTTCGAGTTTTGCAATCCCTGCGGCCATGGATGCTCACCTATGGCGGCCTCTTTTTTGAGGAACTGGTATTCGTGAACTCCACTGCCGGGTTCACTCGGTGGCGTAGCAGATGGCCCAGTGTCCACATCACATTCTACGTCGGAATCTGCCTCTCTTTCATAGTCCTCGTTGAATTCGTCATTGGCATCGTCAGATTGAGCACCATCTGCTGGGGGCTCTACTCCCTCCACCGGCGGTTCTACACCCTCGGCACCGTCAACTTTCTTCTTACGACCTGCTGCTGCATTCTTTCGAAGTGGCTGGTCAAAAAGGGCGTTTCGCATGTCTATGCAAAGTATCTCAATCTCTCGTAAAGCTTTTCGAACTCGAAGTCCAGCTGACTTGTTTCCACCGTAAGCTTGGATCGCATCTCCTTCGTTTTCGTTAACTGTTGCGCATATCTGTATTTGTGGATGTCCACCGGGAACAGTTAGTTGTCTGTTTTTGTATAGAGAGCTATATTCCACTTTGAACTATAAACACTGGAATATAATTCATTATTCACCCTGATTCATGCTTTTCATGTCTGTATCCTAAATATGTAAGCGAAAATTCCAACATCATGATATTCAACTAGTGAGAAAGTCTCACTTTCTGTGCAGACTGAGATCAACGTAATGAAGGTAACCAAATCAAAATCTGCATACCGAGTTGTAAATTTGAGCAACTTTCAATCGACCCTCTTCATTATCCAAGGCATGTGCAGCAAGCTCTTCAGATGCTGAAATCACAAAACATGGATGTCAGTAAGCGGGTTACTCTGCATTTTCAATTATCAATTCCTACATTATAAACAAACATTGCCCATATCTAAGTGACAAACAGAGACTGAAAGCAAACTAACAACCTCAGTGTCTCATCATACTTAACAATATTCCGCAATGAATGTTCCTTTCACATATGAACCCCAAATGGCGTGCTGCGCGTCAAAGCACTAGGAAAATAATATTGCAGGTATCAAAAATCAAGGCACCCATTGAATTACGGTGAAGGTGTCCGTATCAAGACGAGTAAGCGATGACTCACAAATTGGAACAGGATGTCGGGACACAGGAGGTGCTCGTTCTTGCACAACTGGCCGCCTCTGCTGCACCGACGAATACTGCGACGGTTGCTGAACCCTCATCCCCATATCATGCATTTGTGGGGACTGATGATGATACATGACCCCCTGCTGCTCATGCATCATCACATGTGGTGCTTGATAACCACGCGCGCCTTGATCAGTCATCACCACCTGTGGCACCTGATGAGCTCTTATCTGTGTACCGTTCGTATGGTAACCCCTCATAACAGGCTCATTCACCATTACTTGTGGAGGTGGCTCCTCAACTTGTGGCTGGTCTCCTCCCTGTAGCAGGTGTCGGTCAAAAAACAGGTACAATTCTTCACGGCAGAAGGCCAGGCTGGTCATTCAGAAATAAAGTCTTCTCCAAGTAATTGAACTGTGCTCGAGAGATGGAAGATAATAATTCCATCTACTAAGGGCACAATGATTTAACAATGAACAGTGATAGAATTGTGGCATACCGTATAGTGATACTCTGCGTTCAAAACCTTCTCCAGAACCAAAACCCTCCTCTTCACGAAGTCCACCATTCGTTTCTGCAAATAAGCTTCTCTCTCCTCTTTATCTGCCCCCAGCGGCAACCCAAGTTGCCCTTCTTCATCTGGAGGCGCAGGCGTTTCACCTTAAATAACACAGACAGCTCAACGTAAGACCACCATCACAGGAGTGGAAAGGAAAATAAAACAAGGAGAAAATCAGAACCAAGCCAGAGATTCAAAATAGGGGGCTCTCTAGTACACCGACTAAACCATATACTGCGAATGGAAATTACTGTGGCTCACAAGAATTGTCTTGAAGGTGGCAACACCAACATTTTCGAGGAGGTCTACGTGCCATGGCAACTGTGAGAATTATGAACGGTTATGGCCTCTTGAAATTCTTGTGGTCTGCAGATTATGGCGTAATCGGATAATAGAGGTAGAGAGAATACCAATAAAACTGACCTTCACCGGGACGGGCGTCACCATTCTTAGGAGGTCCGGCGGTGTCATTAACACCTCGTAGAAGCAGTTCACCACGGATGACAGGTCCCAATCCTAACTGAGGATCTTCTACAATTGCCAACCATCTCCCATAGCCATGCCTCCTGTGGAGCAAATCAAAATCAATAATTATATTAGTCAAGGAATGACATACACACACAGAGTTTTACAATCACTTCTAGTTTGATGTTTGAAATCTCCAATCTACACAAAAGAAAATTCCACAGCGCAAAGGATGAGGACTACTTACGAGCATATTGCATACAACAGCTTGCGGTCGTGCTCTTCCTTCCAGACTTTGGTGTTACGCAGAGAATAATAACGATACATGTGCGCCCCTTGGGAGAAAAGAGGCATTGCTGGGTCTTCAGTGAGAGCTTTAACCTGAATGCAGCACAAGGCAAACTTAACCATGGACAGAGTGCGCAAAAACAGAAACGACTATACTCAGAACGCAAAGAGTGCTAGTGCTCATGTCAACAGTACAGGACCTAAATGATAGATTGAGAGGGATGTTAACCTTGTCACGAATAAGATGCAAAATCGCCAGTCGTACCAAGACATCTTGAATACGAAGACCTTCCTTAGGGACACCATCTGCAACGAACCCAAAATATAAGCATTTTAACATTTAGTTTCGTGGCATTAATTATATAAGCAGCTGTTCATACAGAAATCTTTCCAACATAGAAGATACGAAGAAATAGACGAGTTGGAGTAGCAAGTACTACTTCTTACCAGAGAAAAAGGGAGACTCGTTGATATCCTCCGCAATGTGACTTAAGAACAAAGTTCCGTATCTGTCAAACCCAACTTGATTAGGGAAGGCTATTGTCACAAATAATCCAAACCAAAATATTTTAAGACCATGTGATTGAAAGTGCATGAGACATACGACTACAATCTCAGAAAGGCAAATCAGGGTTGTGATAATCGCTTACTCCTTGATCTCTTCAGGTGTTTTCGGCTTCAGACGAGGGATAAACTCGGACCAGCTGAAATCCCCTAAACCAAACCTGTGCACATGAATGATACATTGTTTCGAGTTTTAGATCAAGAGGGCATCCATTAATGAATAACTCATTGCTTGAAAACACAAGTTCCTTCACAAGATATCCTTCGACTCATCTAACTACCTATCTCTGGTACATCCATACTCAAGCTCACCTCATCAAGACATTCACAAACACAGAGCGTTGCCTATGGTTGAAGCCCAGGACCCTGAAGTCTCGGCCTTCTCCTTCCATTAACGGAGCTGGTTCACCTGTGGCACGTTCTGCACATGTAGCGATCAAACCAAAAATTTAAAAACCGTGGGAATCATTAGAACCAATTCACGACACTGGCACTAGCTCAAAACCAAGACGAAACTTGTCCCTCTCAAGATCTATCCAAATGAACATAAGCCATTAACTAAATTGAAACTGTGACCTCCTTGATTTGTTTCATGTAGAAGCAAATAACATAACAGCAGAATATCAATAAATGCTTCAATAGCGGCAGTACAGTAACAAAAAAAATTTACAGAGCGTACCTCTAACTCTTTTCTTTGATGGTTGCAACTTTTTACTACTTCCCACAGCTTCACCAGGTTCTCCATATGAGCCCGGAGAGTCAGCATCTGCATTAGGTGCCCAATCAGGTTCTTGTGCATCATCAGAGTTCATCTCAGCCATACCTGCTAGATCATCCTCTTGAGAATATAGCCCAGGTCTTGTAACCTGAAGAACCATACCACAATTGTCAGTCCAGTGCATGTTTTACATCAGACTATTTATCTAGTTGTCAGCACATTAATAAGAGTGATAACCAGCGAGATGATGTTCGTCATAGCAGATTAAGCTCCATCAGGTAAAAAGTTATAATTACCTGTTTCCGACTTCGTTTGCCTTTACCAAGTTCTTCAAATTCCTCCACTTGCAGCTCCACAGCTCGGTCCTTTAACAAATTATCCCAAAAATGTGCCCGCCCTTGCCCCTCAGTCTCTGCTTCCATCTTCGCTCGTGCCTCTCGCTCAGCCTCCTCTGCTGCCGCCGCCGCTGCATCTTCTTCGTTTATATAATCGAAATTTGCAACCTGTTGCAGAAACAACAGTCAATACGGTGCAATCGATTCCAGGAAAATACTCAATCTGGTGACCAGAACAGGTGCAAAAATGAAGCTCGATGGTAAGCACAGGGCGGAACACGTTGAACACACCTTAAAAGCTTTCAACAAGTCGTTGTCTTCTTCATCCTCTGCTTTCTCCTCCTCATCCACAACTTGGGCTCGATCCAAAAGCCTGCAGGAAATCACAAGTTAACACTGGTACACAAATGGCAATTATTCATCGACAGCTTGCGTTTTTAAAATGCACGTTGAAAAGGCACAATTAATAGTAAACCAATATAAATAAAAGAATGAAACTAAGCATACATCAGCAACCTTGCAAAGGACAAACCTATCGATGGCAGCATCGTCGTAGTGAATTTGACGAGCTTTTCCGTCTTCATCTTCTTCACTGAATAGTTCCATTGCACCATATCGCAAGATGTCATCCAACTCTTCCTGAAAACGCATAACAATGAGCAATCCAAAACCACCGTTAAATCTTGAGTTTAGGTGCACCTGCCTGACCAAGTATCCAATCGCAGATAGCACCTTTATCCAACGATCAATTAAGCAACATTGCACACCATAAATTTGACTGAGTTGCAAGAATGAGATCTTAGAGCAGAACTAAAGGAAATACTAAAAAAAGGTTCCAACACGACAGACAAGATACGTACTTGATTTAGGTTTTCTTTCTTCATGCGACCCACGACCAGGTGTTCCAGGACCATCTTTTTCTTTGTCATCTGCATCATTCTTTCTTCAATAGTTCCACGAGTGACGAGGCGGAAAATCATCACCTACACACAGAGAGGTCTTTATGATGAGACCCTGATTGGAACAGGACCAATATTTCTAATGCTTGTCACATCGATTTGAAAATCATTATAGTTGTCTCAATGTGCGCCTCGAACTACAGAATGTTTTCAAATCTGTCTGCAAGATATTCATATACTACAAGCCAGACTTGTACATGAGAGGAAGAGTGTTGGAAAAGGTACGCTTGTGAGAACCACAAGTGGCGTGCTATTATCCACTTCTGCTCTTATACTAAGAGTTTTATGAAAGCGCTTACGGCAACGAGATGGCAGAAGAAGAAAACGGATTGTGAAAATAAATACTTCACCTTATTTTGTTGACCAAGACGATGAGCTCGAGCCATAGCTTGAAGATCCGCATGTGGATTCCAATCACTGTCACAGAAGCCTTAAAACTTAGAAACAATAGATCACATTACATGGTTTAAAGCCTCAAACCCTCTTACCACTGTTATGCAAACTAGGTGAAGAAGTAATTAAACACAAGGCAATATGAACAAAGACTGGAGAATCTTATGTAAAGTAGCACATCTCTCCAGCCACATAGAAGTAATATACAATATGATACGTTCAACTTGAGATTAGTAACTTATAGTACCTATCATATATGATAACAGTGTCTGCTGTAGCTAAGTTGATACCCAAGCCTCCAGCTCGAGTTGACAACAAGAAGCAAAACTTCGTGGAGTTCGGTGCATTATAACGGTCTATTCGGATTTGACGTTCAGCTCCACTTATTTTACCGTCAATTCTCTCATAGCCCCATTTCTGCAGCATAAAATGCTTGATTAGATTACATGGCTCTTTTAATTCAGTGGCATAGCAAAATGTGCAAAAACAAATTTGATATGCTAAATACGCATGTTCCACAGAATCGATCTAAAACAAGCTCATCAAAGACTGCTTGAACATCAAAAGTAGGAGCATAGGCAATGGTGTACCTTCAAATGTAGCCAATCTTCTAGAATATCCAGCATGCGGGTGAACTGAGAGTAGATGAGAACTCGGTGACCTTGAGCATGTAATTTTGCCATCATCTTATCCAGAAGTAAGAGCTTTCCTGAGTTCTCCAACAACTGCCTGCAAACCACAGGCCAATACACTCCGTTAGATATCCCAGAGTAACAAAACCTTTCGTGAAATAATTCAATAGGAACCAAGAAGGAGCCAAGAAAAGAGGGTAATAAACTGCCGAAAGCAAACCAAATTAGATGAAAAAGAAACTGCTTCCCAAGTTATATACTATCATTGAAAAGTGAATATATTTGAAAAAAATAGCATCACACCTAAAGTAGAGAAATAAGCCTACCTATTGGCCTCAATCTGATTTCTCACGTTGGGTTCAACCCCCTCGAGCAAGTAAGGGTGCCCGCATAATTTGCGTAGTTCCATAACCACATTGGTAAGTGAAACCTGCAAAACAAAAATATTTAAGAAGACCAAATCTCATAACCTCACCTTCGATCAAGTGCGAAATTCAAACAAAATAGCTTCCACCAACCTTCACCCAACTGAGCGTATCCCAAAAGCCACAAGCTGAAAACTTTAAATATGGTCAACATTTCACAGAAGATAAGACAAATAAGGATATAATACTGCACCTGAGGACCACCCTGACGAGTCAATATCTGATAGTTCCTTGTCAAGATTGCCTTGTAGAACTCTTTCTGAAGGCTACTCAGCTCAACTCGCAATATAAGTTCTTTCTTGGGTGGCATCTCCTTCAACACATCCTTCTTAACTCCTGGAAACGATAACCACAAAGATAATTAGATCAGTTTTGCAACTGAAACTAAGTTCAAAGCAAGATTAATTGCAACCAGATGCACAATTACAGCCTGTTCAGCGTTTGCGTCTGCATGAATTTGTGATCAGCTTGGTGGCAGCATTTCTCTTACTCCGTAATAAGTGTGGTGCCAACATCTTGTGCAGCCGCCCAACTTGCTCCTCCTGATTGATGTCTTGAAACTCTTGCTGGAACTCCTCTAAGCTTGCAAACTACATCAGCACAGAGCAATATGGAGTGCGAATTAAGCCAAACATCAGACCTCAAAAAACTCCAGATCGGTATAAAGCAAACATACATACGCATTTGAGGTTGTGTATTGGCACTGAGAGACTAACCTTGCCTGCATCCAGAAAGTGCATAAGCATAAAGAGCTCATCGAGATTATTCTGCAGCAAACCATCCAAATCCATTAGAAATATTCTCATAAAGAGCTGGATGTTCATGCATTGTTCAACAACTACTTAGAGAGAAAAATGGCAAGGTGATATACCTGTAGAGGTGTTCCTGTAAGGAGGACCCGGTGTCGTGTAGAGAAAGTTGTAAGAGTTTGAAAGAGCTTGGAGTCCTTGTTCTTTAAACGATGACCCTCATCCACAATCTGAATACAGGAATCCACAAAATAATAGTAAGAAAACGTCATACCAAAGATAAAGATAAGGTACTAAGTTCATTTTTAAAAGTTCTGTTTGAAACACCTGCAATCAGGATCGTACACCAGTCATAAGAACTGAACAGCAATTAACTCTAACAGAAGGGGAGGGAGTTGATGGTACCAGACACTCCCATTTGAGAGCTTTGAGAATCGCAGTGTCAAGATTTATCATCTCATAAGAAGTCAGCAACACGTCAAACTTCACTCGATCTTGCTTACTCTCTCCGAGCATCTTCTTCTTGCCTTTATCCTTTGATTTCTTTGAACTCTTTTGTGGGAAAAAAAACTCATACTGACGAAGGATGGCCCGCGCTTGAGCAGATCCAACATACATGACCTGAATATACATGTCGCGGAAATCAAGGAAATAGACTTGCTTGTGCACGCATAGAAACATCGAAAATAATACAAAACAAGCATATCCACCAACCGAAAAAGCACAATGGCAATTCGAGTAAAGGTCACACACAAACAACCTTTGCACAGATCACGGAATGGACATAACAAAAAAAACGAAAGGTAAGAAATATATGGTGCAGAAGGAATGAGAGTATACCACATTCATTTGAGGAGCCCAAGTGGCAAATTCTCGTTCCCAATTTCGTAAAGTGGAGAGAGGAGCCACGACTATATGCGGTAAACCCACGTTCTCCTCTATTAAAGACCCCAACAATGAGATACTTTGAATTGTCTTTCCTGTACATAGCACAAACATGCTTAGCATTCTACTAATAGAAGTAATAAGATCGGATTATAACATGATTATACCATATTCTCAAGCTTTGTTGGACGAATAACTGATAAGACCTAAAGAACTACACTTTGTCAGCTGAGGAACTTTGATATAAGACCTTGGGAAGGTGATAACAGAGAGCTGGACCAAACATGTGATTGTGGCATGGAACAACAATATCAATTTCAAAATCGAACATTATACGCAGGTGAAGCACTTTTACCAAACGCTGTTTACTATACAAAGATACATAAGGAAACTATCACGTAAATAACAATGAGAATTCATACCCAAGCCCATCTCATCAGCAAGTATCACATGCTTGTTCTGCTCCCAGGCAAACCGCAGAAAGTTTAAGCCCTCTAACTGATAAGGATGCAGCGAACCTGCCCCAAGAAAAATCCCGTAACATCCTCCAAGTGTCAGCACAGATACTTGAATGTAAACAAGCATATATATCCTCCAAACTCTTACTACCCAGTGATGTACTTCAAAATACAATATTTCAAGATTATTCTTTTCTCTGCTTGAGGTTGAATAGCCCCGTAATCTGGAAACATACTAGTGTTGAACTGTTGGACTATGTAACTAACACTGTTCGCATGTACATAATCTTATAATAAAACATAAGTTGGAAATACCAGTTTATCGACCTCTGTACAAAGGAGTAAATGTAATATTGCTTCTAAACACACAAGAAAGAAAATCATGACAGTTAATCACCGAGTCCTGAGAAAAGTACCTCCAACCAAAAACTTGGGCGTCTTCTTAAATGGTTTAAAGTCTTTCCTTCGCCGCTTGAGGTCCTTGTTGTCAAGTGCTGAACCTTTTCGCTTCTTTAGTGCCTGACGACTCATAACCTCCTTGAACTTATCTACCTCTGCCTGGAAAGCTGCGACATCCTCCTCAACTTCCCATGTGGCCTCATCATAACCAAGTTCCTTCCACTTGACCAAGTATTCTGTGATATCACCGTTGAACCTAAAATAGAAATCCACAACATTGCATTAGTCGTCTCTAGCAAAGCCTCAAGGTGGATCGTACATATGCCAGGAAGACCCAACCTTACAGAGTGAGCGAAACCATGACAACTCACCGATTCAGCCCTATTTAGCACAAAGCTTGCATTCAAGAGCACGGACACAAGAACTTCTACTCAGCCTTCACTCACAACTTCATAATATCTCGAAATAAATTCGCTGTAACATACTAGGACCTTAAAGGTTAACCTTACATTCGTTTTAGCAGTTCAGACGATGACTAATCATCACAAATCACATCATACAAATTAAAAACAACACAGAAAAGATTAAGTATAAACCTCATGTCAAGAACTCGGTCAACAGTTGTCCACTCTGGTCTAATTGGCATGCGATCCTCCTCTGCTGTATTCCAGTTCTTGGTTCCATCGATCAGCTTATGGAAATGATTAAGTTTCATTCGAAGGCCTGCGAAGGTCTTCATACCCCTTTCTAGATTTTCCGCAGTCACCCTGCCGCAAGCAAATGGTGTCAATCATTGAATTCCAATACAAACCTCCGTTTGTGAGCAAGTGCACTCTAATGCAGAACAATAGCGTAGATTGAGCTATCGATTCAAATGCTCGCTGGAACTAAACACCTACATTCTCAAAAAGAATGCTAAAACTAAAACCAAATTAAAAGAGATCATCAAACAAACCTGAAAAAAGCAATCCAAAGCAACTGACGAGCATCTAATATCAAAGATAGAGCCATACCATGAGCAGTGCAAATAAGATCTTGACTTCCACTTAACCAAATATTGTTTTACCAGCTTCGGTGGTTGCTCCTCGGAAGTCTTTTCCTCTGTAGATTTGCCGGGAACTTTGATTGGTCTCATCTGCATATCGATGAACTTCTCCACATCACCAAGTGGGTCCGCCTGTGTGACACACCACGACAAAATGTGTTTTAGGGATTGAGAGAACAATCATAAGACAGACATAAAGAATATCTACAGTGTAACCACAGAAAACTTCCTGAAAAGCAATACACTAATTAGTGCATATGTCATTGCTACAATGGTATGTGGAGTCCCTGAAATTTGTCGTGTGGAGTCAGTGACCTATCATTAATAATTAGATCAACTAACATTGCAAATGCTGTAGAGACAAGTTCCTCCCTGTAGTCATCACTAAAAAAAAAAATTAAAAAATTAAAAAAATCTCATGATGTCAATTTGAAACACTATACTTAGCAAACAGCAAACCTTGAGAAGCCTAGAACTTACACATTTTGGACAGCTCCATTTGCCACGTGGAACAATCTTCATAGGTGGATCCAAACAGCCAAGATGGAACACTGCGGTGCATGTATCACAACACAGCAAATCTCCGCCCGTGTGGCAAATACTGCAGAAGTCTTCACTCTGCATTCCAACCTTAGCTCCGGTTAATTCACAAAAAAAACTAAAATAAATGAAATGCCAGAAACAAACCGTGCTACATCATGGGACAACAAATAAGTTTACGCCGATAACATTCAGCGGCCCAAACCTAACCCCTCATGCTGATGTCTATCATTGATAGCACACAGAGCCTACTCTAAACCCTTCCTGCAACCAATGGAACATGCACCAATGATTGCGACCTCCAATTATGCAAATCTAGAAAGCTATCCGAATATAGAAACCTACCCATGTACATATCTATGTGACCATAACCTAGTGATAGCACATTCTTATACTTATCAATGCCATTCCTTCCCTCAACCAAAAGAGTGTCACTGAAAGTCAAGATCTAAGGAATTTCAGTACATGGAGAATGGGTATGGTGGAAGAGTGCTGGAATTAGTAAAATATAATTAAACATCATACCTGCTCCATTTTAAGAACCTCTTTCTCTTCGTCTTCTTCTTCTCTAACCTCTTCGGCCTCATATTCCCATTCTTCCTCTTCCATAAATTCTTCCTCATCGTCGACATAGACGGGTTTTCTATTGGTCCTCTGCCTTAACCTCTCCGTGAGGAGGCTGTACTCCTGAGAGACACGCAAGCAAAACAATCCAGGAACATAACACTAGTGTCAAACTAGAGAAATGACAGCCTTGGAACAGCACTACTGAAACTCTTGCACTCATCTCCATGCACCTCTAACTCACAATACAAAGCAACTCCTACGAGACAATCAAGTCCTTTTGAGTAAGCATCTAATCGATAGAACATGACATCAACAATCAGCGATAATCATTACTCGAGAAAACAAGTCCCGCTCCCGTTCAAGTCGATGTCGAAAGAAAGAAAACAAACCTCATCTCCTTCTCCGCCCTCGTTCGCAGGTTCATCAGCAAAGCCCTCTTCAGCCATAGTGATCAAGAACTTCTGCCCCTTTCAAATTCGAGCAACTTTGGTGGGACAGAGCCCTAGATCAGCAGTAACCGTTACATCCACAGGAATCGTCTTCAGGGGTAGAAAGGCTATTAGTTCTAAAATCAAACACCATAGATGGTTCAATGTCCAATATTGGTCCAGCCTTAGATCCTCAATAAGGTATAAGAGCTATTTGGTGCTCAAGTAATCTGCTTGAATATCAGCTTCCTGCGATGTCCTGCGATGTCCAGAGCTTGTGCAGCAACTGCAATCAGGTGAGCCATCATTACGTCATCATCAGTTTCCAACGCTTTCTTTGCCATCAAGAATGCAAGTCAGCTACATTATGCAACACAGTGTCATATTCACACTCCGCCTACATAAACCACCAATCATGATATCCTCATAGTGCAGCAAAACCCTAAACCCTCATCCACAGGATCAAGATGCTGCATGTGAACTTCAATTACTTTCTCAACTTTTAGGTTATCTGGAGCATCATGAACCCTCAGCAGAAGAAGATGAAGTGATCCTCAAACTTGTGAACGGGTTACAACAGTTTAGTAAAACACACATGCACAATCCCATGCACAGTCCTCGTAACTGGATGCTCATGACCTATCCTTACGATCAACTCTAAATTTTAAACCATATCCTAGTTGCTACTGCGGATGTTGGGACGTCAAGACTGACCTTGATTATCACGCCTACAGTGTTCCGTACTATGATGTCTCCAATCCCTGCCAGATTTCATAACACATGAGAAAAGTAAGCCCTGCGCCCAAATCTAACTCTTTCAACACACAAAACATACACCACTGTCGAAACAATCGCGAATAACAACATGATGAAAATGTGAACCAATCGGTACCCCTCCTACAGCATCAACACAGACGCACAACAGTAGCATGCAGTAGCTGATTACATCATACTCAAACAATCATGGCATTGGATCATCTAAATACTAGACAAACACCAAAAAAACCACCAAACCCTACAACCTGCAGCTCCAAATTCGGTACCCCACTCAAACCAGACCCCCAAACCAAAATTTTCACTCCTTCACATATCACTAAAAAATTAAAACAAACACCATCCCCTGATCACAATCCCCATAACAAAACCAAATCCAGCCGAAACACCATAAAAAAACCAGCTAAACCTCATTCCCACTAAACACACAAAATACACAAAATACTCCCAAAAAAACGAAACCCTCCTTACACATTTGACATTCTAGCCACATAACAACACCATTAACCCCGCATCCCCCAGATTTACACCCAAATACACCAACCCCTTCAAAAACCAGGAAAAACCTCACCTTCAACCCAACTAAACCAAAACTCACGAAAACACACATAAACACGACAAAAACACACCCAACCTGATCAAAACTCCCACCTTGGACGTGGGAACATATCACCTGTAGCTCAAAGGTGCCACCTTTGGACAGGGGAGACGCAAAGGAGCAGAACCCACCTCAGGGAAGGACATAAACATGTAAGAAAACATGGGGGTGAGGTGTGGGAAAATGCAAGAAAAACCCTACCTCGACAAGGCGCGACGCAAACAAAGGCAGGAGAAGGGAGGAGACTGAGGGGGTTGAAAGGCAGAGAGAGAGAGAAGTGGGGGTGATAATCTCACATGGATGGCGTTATTCTGCAGCAAAAATAAATAAAAAGGGGGAGGAAATAAAAAAGGAAATAAAAAAAAAAAGGGGAGTAAGGAAGTGTATGATCAGATCATGATGATAGGGCATTATGTGCTTCCCTTGCCCCCCAGTTATTTGGTATTATTTGGGGCCTGGCAAGTTGCCAACCCCCACTTTTGTGTACAAAACTGCCTCCCCTGGGGGAGGCTTCTTGAGCAAATCCAGTCTTCCTCTGTGCTGGGGGTTTAGTGCCTTGGATTAGTGCGTTGCCCTTCATTAGTGGGTTGCTTAGTTGCTAGGTTCCTTCCGCCTTAGTCATATGGGAACGTTAATGCGAACAGTATTGGGAACTTGTATGGAACGAGGGAGGGGAATGTTTTAGTGTTTGGGAACTAGCATGGGAACCAGGTGGGAACTTATATGGGAACAGAATTAGGGCACTAGAACTGAAAGTGTTGTATCCCGTTTTATACCCGTATCGTGGGATGCTACTCGTGCGATACCATTATAGTATCCGTTCGATACTGTGGTGATATTGAGGCGGGTAGGGATATGTTGTGGAACTGCGGTCTGAGTGGGGACGGGGGATGGGGTTGTGTGACCGTGGGGTTGTGTGACCGTGGATTGCATCGGGGCCCTCCGTGTTGGCTGGCCATCCTGGGGTGGATGCGAGTCCAGGTGGTGTGGGTGACTGAGTAGTGGAGTTTAGACAAATGTGGTTATGAAAGTAGAATTCTTATGAGTTGAATGAAAGGGATTATAGTAGTAGCATGTTTGTTCACCTCAAAACAATTTTTTTCTTATTTTTATAATGATAGTGTTTGTATCTCCCAAAAAAATTGTTATTGTTTTATTTTTTGAAATGGTTTGGGTGGTTTAAAAGAGACTAATATCACTTAAATTAATTTCTCATATTTTTTGTTTATTTATCCTTAGAAATTCTAATTTTTTTCTTTTCTTTTTTTTATAATTATTTATGAACAAACATGCTATTTTACATTACTTATGAAGAGCCAAGAAATGTATATAGCTAATCTAGTAAATACTACCCATGTAAATAAAGGGCTCATCATCCTTGAAGCATGTTGTATAAAGACGGCATGACCTATTTTAGTCTTTATGAGGTTTAGTGTCACCTTTTGGTGGTAGGACTTTATGAAAAAACTCATATTTGGAAGGTTATTTAGTTACTTTGTAAACTGTATGTCTTTGCTTTGCTCTATGATGTGGTTGTGTTTATTTGTATGTGTTATGTGTGTAAATGGTTATGTGTTTAGTGGGATGTATGTATTTTATTATTGCGTATTTTTATTTATTTTTGGGTCTTAGTTGATTTACATATAATCACCCCAATATAGTGGGGCATATTCATTTACAATGTTTGTGCATAGTGAGTACTAGTAGTATTAGTTTGAATTCAAATATTACCTGAAGTTGAGTGGATTTGCTAATATTGGCAATGTGTGGTAGAAAGGCACTTGTAGGCATTAGCCCCTAAAATTCCAGACCCATTTTTGCCCATTTTTTCCCATTTCACATCTAAAATGCTGAAAGTTTTTAAAAATTCCCTTTTTTTTAGTTTTTTTTTAAATCTTGAAATTTCAAATCTATAAAGATTATGATTTATCATGTTTACAAAAAAAATCTTGTCAAAAAATATTAAAATCCTAACTGTGGTAGCTTGCCAAAGTTCCTGCAACCTACTTTGGGATTTGTGGTATTTTAGGGATTAAATGATTGATAAGTGATGTTGTCTAGAGTGAACTATTATTTGAAGTAAGTTATGTTCATATCTTCTAATATAAATTATACGTATGATTAACAAGTGATTTTATCTAGGGTGTGGTGATGTGGAATAGGAAGACACGTGTAACATCTACACAATTCAGAAGCGGTGTTGTCTCGAAGGATCATAAACATGCTTGACAAGTGGTGCAATCTGGAAGGATTGTAAATATGCTTGACATGTGGTGTTATTTACAAGGTTTTATGCACATGCTTGACAAGTGGTGCAATCTGAAAGGATTGTAAACATGCTTGACAAGTGGTGCAATCAGAAAGGATTGTAAACATGCTTGACAGGTGGTGCTATTTGGAAGGTTTTATGAACATGCTTGACAGGTGGTGCTATTTGGGGATTTTATGAACATGCTTGACAGGTGGTACAATTTGAAGTCCACAGATCATTAAGATGATTGAGAACTAATGTTGTATGGAGTATAGTAATGTACAGCAAGTGGAACATGTAAATCCAAAATGTTTAAATAGTAAAATGACTTAGTATCTCATGTTAATCATGATTGGATCTACAAAAGCAATTCATAAACATCTTTTTGATCTAGATGGGGGATAAATTTCATTATATTTTTACTTTATAGCTTTCTTTAATATAATTGTATATATGCTTAAGTTGTTTATTGTCAATGTAAGCATAGTATTTATAAAGATCATAGTTGCCTTTGATCTAATATTGTGAACTTACTTTGATCTCTGAAAAGAGCCAAAGTGATAATATTAAAAATGAAAGGAGATAACAACTAGAAATAAAATTTAAGTCACAAAGGCTCTCAATGGTTAATGTTGGCTAGACATCAATGGCATCATATGCATCTACATTTTCATAGATCCACATGTTCACTTCAAAATAGAAATTGAGAGATGTTAGTATGTATGGTCAGTGATAATAAAAGGTAAATATATGATTTAAATAGAAGATTGTATACATATTAATTAGAAACATCCAAGTTTTGCTATTCTTTTATTATTTAATGAACTCATATAAAATTATTTTCCAACTTACATATCTTATTGGTACACTAAGAATCATTTCAACAATGAAACTGCAATAATAATTACACCTATTCTATTCTACTACACTAAACTCACCATACATTGAAGAAGGATAATGTCATGTTACATTAAAGGTGTGCAGGTAGTACTATGTAGCACACTATAAACCCTCGCAAATGCAGTAAAATCCAAAAATAAATACATCCAATTGAACAAATTTTCATCATTTGAACATGACTTCATTCATATGGAAAAAACTTCATTCAATATGAATGAAGTCCACCTTACTTAAAAGGCTATTTTCAACCTTCCCTTTAAGATTATAAATTCTACATTTTTTTAAATATGTCATTATTAATAAATTATCATTTAATTGTTTAAAATGTATATGGATAAAAATTAACCCTTTTTTACAATTCACAATTTATTGTCTTCAATTTTATGTTGAAATAAATGCAAAAAATGGAGGTTTTCTACAATTGAATCATCAATAGATTCACCTTGTTTTCAGTCCATTTAAAATAACATGACTTTAAATATTTATAGTTTTTTTATGTATAATTATTTGATGTATTACCATATATATTCGAATTGTTGCAAGAAAAAGCTTGACAATTTTCACAAAAGTCTTTCTTCCAACACTATTAAGATTTTATCACAAATATTAGTTGATTTATTTTTATGTATGCCTCATTTTCTACAAAAAAATTATTTTTTATTTTTTATGGAACAATGCACTGATATATATAAAAAAAGGATATTTTATCAAATAATTATATTTTCATAAAGAGTTTTCATGGAAAGTATACAAATATTATCAAAAGTGTTCATTCTAAAAATAGCAAGGATTCATAATTAAAATATTAGAATTGATAGAGTTCACATACCATCTATGCTAAAGCTAGGATCAACGTCTAACTTTGCGTGTCGCAAATATGTGTAGCTTTATTTGGTATTTAATTTTTAAAAGTTGGCTTCACTAATATTACTAATGATAAGGAACACATGATAATTTTCTATAAACTCTAATGTTATATTGACATTTCTTTATATTATTTTATATTGTAGAAGTTATAATTATTGAACTTATTTCCATGATTTGAAGGTGTGATGGAGATATCAATAAACATATGATAGCAATGTCTCTCTTTAGTAACCACATACAAATGATGTAGTACAAACATACTAATTTTACATAAAAGGTACTACATGTTGTTGTACTGTATATTATTTATATATTTTTACAATATAAGAATATTTTCATCTTTCATTTTACGTAATTTCTATCACACATACGAAAAACATAGGTACAACAAAACTTGCTAAGGTTGAGATAGGCAGTGCTAAAGTACTCAAGTTTTTCATTTGGTTATTAAATGAAGAATTCATAATATTGTATCAAGGGAGCAGTCAATGACATGTATTAGATAGAAGATCAAAAATCCTCCCTGTAACCTTTGGCTAAAGCAGAACCATGTTGATTGATGATTTGATATATTAGAGCTAATAAAGGAAGTGTTTTTATTGTTCAAATCCTTGATAGCTTCAAAGAAATGTGTGTATTTTAGAATTCTTTAAAATAGTGTTTGAGTTCTTTATATTAAAATAAATTAATTATAAATTTAGTATTTGTTTATTCATTGTTTAAAAACATTTGATTGTATTTTTATGTGATTTGAATCATTTAATACATACATTTAAGAGAATCATTTTAACACCATAAATCTATTGATTGCATAGTGTAAAAATAACTAGTTTTCAATTTCATAAAATAATGATCTTTGTTCAAATTTGTCAATATTGCAAGAGGACATAGAATTATATTTCTAATATTGCTTATCTAGTTTAGGCCGTCACATTCTCAATGTTTTACTCCGATCTTTGAATTTATGAGGCTTCAAGATTCCAAATACAACATTATTCATAATATGACTATCACAAAATTAGGTAGTCAAGACTTCAAGGTCTCACTTCTAATTATTTTGACGGAAGGCACTTAATGTACTTTAAATAATTGCCTATTATTATAAGGTAGAAATTATAGCTGAATTGATGTATAAAGGAAGGTTATCAATTTTAAACTAAAATATTCTTAAAAGAAGGATGATTTTAAATACTTATAAAAAAAAATATAAAAAATGTTTTAATCTAAAAAAAACTAGTAAAGAGCTTCAAGTATAAGAGTTGCAATATCCAAGCATTATCTTTTTGTAAGGAGAATTCATCATTCTTCCAAGTATATTGCATGTTTTGAATTAATATCCCCCAAGTTTTAAACATTGATATGTCATACAACTAAGATAGGAGCACAATCGTCGTGCGAGACTAATATCAATGTTAACGTTTTAGACCTAAATTATTAGTTTATAATGCACCATTTTTGTACTATACTAATGGCTACTTATTGAGTCATTGATTACCGTACATTAGACGTAGCTTTGACAAAAAAAAATTCTAAAAAAAATTCCAGATTAAAACAAATATTGTGTTGCTTATTTGCCGGAAAACCATGAAATAAAATTAGATGAATGACGAAATATATTGAAATTGAGTACATGAACTAAAAGAATTAAATTAAAAAGGTTAAGAATGACTACATAAAGTCTGCTAAAATAACAAACACTAAATGAAACTTCATCAATTGTGGATGAAAGTTGAATTTAAAGATATTTAATTTCAATCTTTTTTTAAAAAAATACTTTTTTATTGCCGAATATCATAATCTGAAATTAATTGATTATTTAACTAGAGGTTGCCGAAGTTGCCTCGAAGGTACCGTAGTTGAGCATTTGAAATGGACTTTGGCCAGCCTGAGCCATTTTAAGGAGGGTTTAGATAGATATATGGCTCATTTTGGAATATGCTTAGTAGATGAGACATGGACTTAAACACTTTTGTTTCAAATTTCATAAACTCTTGTACTATACACTTAGAATTAAATTAAATCAATATTCATTTGAAATACATTTTTGTTAAATATACATGACCTTATGCATTTTGGTTGTGTCGTATACTTTAGTGCTATAATAATTTATCTATTTTTTTTTTCAGAAATAAATAATAGTTTTATAAGAAAATTAATGTATATATCCCATTATATATCTTTTCTTACTATCATAATTAAACTTAACCCCTAAATTTCCTTGTGTTTTTGAGAGCTTGAATCCTCAAAATTGTGATTTTTTACCACTATGCCCTCCCGAGGATATGAAACAAATTTTTAAACTTTTTTTGGAATTTCAACCGTAAGATCTTGTACCTAACCCTGCTTGGAAGAACTGATCCAAATTCCAACTGTTGGATGTTTTTCATTAGTGAGATCGTAGTATTCAAAGTTTCAGCAGATATTTTTTTGGGCCTTGGTCGAGAGGCATGGTGCAAATGGGCGAAAGGGAGACTTAATGATTATTACTTCAAAAAATTTGGTCATATTTTTTTCCATGTAGCTAACTAGGTTAGGTATACACATGCAAAATTTTAGGCCAAAAAAACGCTTTTTAAACCTTCATAAAAATTATTTTCCATAAGAAGGTATAAAATTGACAAAATAGTAAAACATGCATTACAAAAACAATTTGTGAGCTTAAGAAAAAGTGATCGCTGAGTAGGTACCTTTATAAATTTTTGATTTTTGGAAAAAAAAAATTTAAAAATTCAAAAATCTCGAATTTTGACAAATTTTTAAAGGAAAAATTCAAAAATTACTAAAAACTGTGAAGCTTGTCTTTGTTAGTTTTGGAGGCTGCCCTTGTAAAATTGGTAAACTTTTTGACTTGGGTCACTATGGAACTTGAGTATTGATTTGGTTATGAAAATATTTCAATTTTTTTTTTTTTAAAAGACCTAATTTTAGACTGCCCGTTTTCGACTTGAAACCTAAAATTTCTAGATGAAGGTTCTAAAATTGGAATTTGGCTTCAATTTTTTTGCTACATAGACCTTACCATAAAGGGAGCATCCAGTAAAAATCTTGAAAAAAAATATTACTTTTAACCTCCCCATCTAGGCTGCCCGAATTCGCAAAAACCCATTTTGGGTTTTAAGGATAGTTAGGGGTTAAACCATATCTTACACACTACAGAACCAAAGTAAATAAATATTTGTTCGACCGAAAACAAATTTACAAAGGGGTTAAACTAGGAGTACGGGTATATAAAACAGGGATACAGTTTGCACCATTTGGAACCTTTATCATGTAAAGGATATCCATCTCTCTTAGAGCTCATTTCAAATTCAAGAATAGTCAAGTCCTTCTAACCTCAAAAATTAATAACTCCGAGATAACCTCGACATTGATCCTGTGAGCTCTCTACGAATCAGAGAAACAATCAAGTTTTATTGACTCCGAATATTGAATTCCCAAGGTAACCTCGGAAGTGAGTGCGGGGACTATCGGTTTAAGGTACTATGTGGGGTTTGGCAGGCCATAGCATGTACCGAAGTCAAAATCTAATTACAATATAGAAATATCTATTTTACAAAATTTGGGCATAATAAATTTTCATTGAATTCTTCATAGTGGAAAACTTTGTTACTCAATGGAGTGATTTTTAATGCAAAAGATGTGTGTATGTATGTTCTTTACATATCTTTGCTATCAAATTTAAAAAAGTTATCACCAATTATTTTCAATAAAATATATAGTAAATTCATTAAAATTGGCTTTAAAATTCCACCAAAAATTAGAATTTTACTTTTTTGAAATTGAAACTTGGTATGCTTGAGTAGGATTGACTAAGAATTGAGTGATAATTTTGCAAGAAAACACGGACCAATTTTATTGTGTGTTATTTACAAATATTTGAATGCCTCAAAAAGGCATTATGTGTTTTTCTTGTAGGCGACTGAACAGTACAACACCAAAGCCACTGGTGCGTCCTGGAACAAAACTTACCGTGATTTAGACACTCTTGCCAGAGATAGCCAGCACTTCAATCAAAGATTGAAATCACAGACACACATTTGCCACTTCTTCACATCAATCCCAGAAACCAGCAAACTTTTAACAAAATCTAAGATCTATTTTTCCTTGTTATTTCCAAAATATTAAATTATTTGGTTTCTACACAAAAGGCTATATTACATATCAATCACATAATAAAGTCATTGAAATAGGTGAACCCACAAGTATACAAGCTCTTCACTAGTAGAAATGAGTGTCAACTAAACCGGAATCAACACCAAGAACAAGCCTATTCTGAGGTTTGAGGAAATGGTGTACAGAAAACATTGTTTGGTGTAGTTGGACACGTGACAGGTCTAATTGAGTCTGGGAGAAAAGTGGACTTGTGATGTGGGCCCTGTTCCACTTTGGAAAGTGCAGATCTACCTCCCCTGATGTAAACGTAAAAATTATGGATGTATATCATGGCAGATGAAGGTTTTAAAATTGCGGTGGATGAAGAGAGTTTTTCGATGATGTTTGCCGCTATACTCAAGTCCATGTCTGCAAGTTTAGGTTTTGGTCACTCTATTCTGTCAACAAATCGGTTTACTCTATGCTGAGTGTTCTGCTGCACAAGGTGAGCAGAGTGAGTGGTTGGTCTAATACTCAAGGAGTGATAGGCTCTGTCCAATGCTCAGGGGATATGTAGGATCATCATAACAAAAGCACACCGCAGCCTGATAATTGAAACACCACCAACCCCAACCTAATCTCATTGGAAACAATATTACACTCAGCAAATTGATGGATAAAGCCCAAGTCATTATTATCAAGTAAAAAATAAACGGCATCTCATTGGTTGTTGGTTTACCATGAACAGTACCCCACCAAACATAGCCCTCACAGAATAGTGAACCAAGCCGTGAACACCAAAGACGAGCCTGAACCAATAAGAATGAAGCTCTAATTTTAGAGTACACCATTGTCGATTTTTGGTGTAATGGACTGGTGTAATGGAGGCCCCTTTCTACTAGTGCTTGCAACTTAACTTGCCATGATTGGTTCTGCAGCGGTGTAATCTGCCCATTTTCTCAACATAATTTCTTACTATTAAAAATGAATTAAATTTTTTATTAAAAATAAATATTCATATATATATATATTTGTACATGATTTTATTACTATTTAAATTTTAAATTAAAAAAACGCAATCGCTATTGCCACTGCTCTACATCAACCCCAGAAACCAGGCGAGTTAAACTGGGAGTTTGGATATATAAAGTGGGGACAGATTCTGCTCCATATGGAACCCTAATCCTATGTGGTTTCTCCACCTTTCTCGGAGCTCTGAACGAATGATAGCACGTACTAGTCAAGATTTTTTGAATCCAAACTTGGAAAGAGGGAGGTAACTTTGGCATTGATGCGGGAACTACCGGTTTAAGACACTAAGATCTTCTCCTTTCCATCATTTACCAAGTATTCAAATATTCTTTTAAAACCCTATACACAAACCACCCACTATATCACAAGTGTAAAATTATCACTCTATTTGAGTTATTTGTAAAGGCATCCAATCTTTTGTCCTCCTTTTTCATGGACCAGAGCTAGTACCATTCTTCCTCGTCCTCATGGTCCCACCCCTCTACCCAATTCTTCTCCCTCCCTCCAAATTTTTATGAATAAAAATTTCAATCTATCCAGTATTCTATTCTGGGTCTACAGTGAGATCATGCTGATCCGGTCCTTTCCAAATTACAGGTCAAAAACTCAGGTCTTGAGGGACTTTACAAATAACTCTATTATAATTAAAATTAATTACTTGTCTCCAGACCCAAGAAAAGAAAAGAGAAAGGAAGAATGCCCTCCTCAACATGGTCCCAAAGATGAGCAACATCCATGAAGCACAAACCGTGTTGAGCTGTGAAACTCCCATCTCAGGTGCACCCAAACACATACACAACCTACCATGATGCCCACACTCTTGACAAGCCCTTGCAATCCCACATGCCACTCCCTCAAGCACAGCACCAGGAGCCACATTCCGCAGTGATGTAGAAGATGGTTACTGGTGACTAAAGTGTCTACTCTCGAAAGGGGGAATAGATCTTTACTTCCATACCTTTGTCCTGTGGGCATTGGATTGAAGGTGGATTGAACAGACACTTAATTCACGTGAGTCCCCTTCGGAGATCGAAGTTTTTCTCTCTGATGTAGAAGACACACAGCCTTAGCTGCATTGCAGAGTGGATTAGACATCACAGTGTTGCATCATGGAGCGAGGCGGCATGGAGCAGATCCTCACAGCCATGGCAGCAAGCGTCATGCACAGTGCTTCTGGGATGAGCAAGTGGGGCATGGCGGATCTGACCCTCGGGTTGTATAAGTTGTCTGGTCGCCATGTGCTGGAAGGTGCTGTGGACACCATCGGTGGAGTGCCTGTTGTGTTGAGGTGAGTTTGGAATTTGGGATGTTGGTGATGTGTGTTGAGGTTGATGTGGAGGAATGTGGGTTGGATTGATGTGTTGGATTTGGTTGCAGGGGGGAGGTGGAGGAGATTCTGGAGTGGTTGCAGTGGGCGAAAGCTGCGTATAAGAGGGATGAGCAATCGCTTGCTTATGCAATGCGGGTGAGAAGGGGGTTTGGGTTGTTGTGTTTGAGATTGGGAGTTGAGGAGTATGGTGGTGGATGTGATTTCGGGTGGTTTTGGTCATGGTAGGTTGAGGTGAAGGATGTGGTGAAGGTGGTGGGGACGTCTGATGTGATGAAGCCGGCTTTTTACATCGTTGTGCATCACCGGAGACGGTGTGTGGTGATGGGCATCCGGGGTACAAGCGCTGCTCATGACGTGCTGACGGACTTAAACCCTCATAGCGAGCCGTTTGAAGGAGGGTAAGATGTGGTGTTTTATGGTTGAATGTGTGTTTGTGGCGTGGATGCCAGGTTGTGATTTGTGATTTGCAATTTTGGGTTTAATTTGGGAGGTTTAAGGAATTTATGAATTTTAGGGCAATTTGGGGTGATTTTAGGGTGATTTTGTTCTTGTTGAGCTAGGAGTCTTTTTGGAGTTTCATGCAAGCAAGCTTCGGGTCCCAGTTTTGTCAGGGAATAAAACTGATTGTTACATGAGATTGACGAGAATGTATGCTTTCAGGCGTGCGCACTCAGGAATGCTGGCGTCAGCGAAGTGGTTGCTTCAAACTGAAGCCGAAACTCTGCACCGTGTTCTTCACGAGAATCCCGTAAGTGGATATTTCTGGAATTGTTTGATTGTGGAATTCACACTTAACTACAGGAAGCATTTGCTTGTGAGTAGCCTCACATCTGAGACAATCATCTATGTGTTTTTACGTGGGACACATACATGAGCCTGGCCTGAAATAGGTCCATTCCTTCACATTACCAGTGCTGGAATTTATTGTTGATTACGTCTTCCACGCTGTGTAAAGAGCAGTTTATATGCAATCATGTAGTATAGCTTAAAGGTCCATCGCGTCAGCTGTGATCCGGATTGGTGAAATATACAGGTATCGTGCACCTTAGACACAGTACCGTGCTCCTCCCGTGCAACTTGGCACACCTTTGCCAGCGCACGGCACTTGGTGTGTGTACGATGGAGGGTTCTTGCACTCGTGGAGGTTTGGCTTTCACCTGTGGGGATCTTTGGTGTTTTTACTGGAGTGGTGTGACTAAGGAAGGAATGTTTGACAGGGTTATCGTTTGGTCCTTGCGGGCCACTCGTTGGGGGCTGGCGCAGCTTCTCTTTTAGGTCTTATGCTGCGAGAAACGTCCGCTTCTCTAGACGGAAACATTTCTGAAGTCCTGAAGATCCCCGTGGAAATGGTTACATGCTGGGGGTTTGGGTGCCCACCTTGTGTCAACCTCGAGCTTGCAATGACATCACCTTTTATAAACAACGTGGTCCTTCAGGTCTTGCATCTATCCTGGACTTGTACCTCGCTTGGAAATTTGCTTTTATTTTGGTGCAGAGATTCATTTATCGAGCTTGTACTTAGAATACCATAATAATTTATGGTGTTTATGTGTCGCAGGATGATGTTGTTTCTAGGGTCAGTCCAGCTGCATTGGAGGACTTGCGATCAGAGATTGCACAAACAGAATGGTAGGATCCATTTCTAATGGCAAAGATGGAATAGTCTTGAAAGTTTAAAGATGTGGTTTTATGAAAGGGGATATTTTGCAAATTCACAATTTTCTTTCTATCGACACAACTAGCAAAGTGTCTCTTTAAAAGTCCTTATTAGATCCGAGCTTCACGACGTTTTTTGGAACCGTCCCTCCTTTTATCTCATCACTAGACGTAAATATCAAGCTTTTCATTCTCAATTATTGAGGCGCATACTGCATCACTAATTTATATTTTTCTCCACAAAAATCGGGCCTTCAGGAGTCAGGCCTTTAAAGATGGAACGACCCAAAGGCAATTTGTGGACATGGTACAGGAAACAGCCCAGCGGGTCAGTGCTCTGCCGGGGGCCCCAAAAGCATTAGCTGTGTTCAATGTGGCAAAGAAGGAAGGATTGAGCAAACTCCTAAGTGCTGGAAATGCTGTCGTTTCTCAAGTGACAAAATCGAAGTCATCAAAGGCTGGTGCTTGGCTCTCTATAGGGGCTGTCGCTGCTGGCACTCTTTTGAAAGCTGCTCACGACAGAGGTGTGGGTTCTTGGGTGCCGCTGAGATTTTTTTTTGATTTCTTGTCTTTTGTGTGCCTTTTACCTTCTCTCCTCATCTGAAAGGACATGCTTGCAGTTTACCGATTTAGTGTGCTTACCAAATTCTTTTGAGCTCTTCAATTCTTAATGCAATTGGAAGACAGATCCTTACTGATGTGTTGATGTGACCTTGATTTTGGCCTTCCAGTTTCACATGGCGTTAATAAGACCTACAAAGAAATAGACGAAAAGACTCGGCAGTCGGATCAACAAGTAGCAGCGGCTGCTCTGGCAACCCATGCAGCAGCAAGCACTTCCAAAACGAAAGATAATTTGCTGCAACGTCGACTGTATGTTCCTGGGACGTTGTTTCACATCCTGCGCCAACCGCTGCCACCAGGTTTGACTCTTGCAAATGCAGGTGAATCTGGACCCCGAAAATTCACTCATGTGGTAATGAAAGGCATTGATCCAAACGCAAGGTTCAGCCGAATTGTTTTGTCTAATACTATGCTCTCCGACCACAGTACCCCCGCATATATTGATGCTGTAGTGGATTCCTTGCATTGCTTAGCCAGGGATTTAAACGGTCATCATTCTTGGTAGTGGAAGTTAGATGGGAGGTTTTCATTCATATCGATTCATCATTGGGGACATTCCCCTTTACATATTTCTGCAGCCCAGTTTCCTTGCAGTTAGAAGGGCCTTCTAAAACTACCGCTCTTTAGAAATTAGTCTACATAGATCTTCATTAGCCTCATGCGGATCAGAGTTCTAACCCAAGCAGATCTCTATGAACAGACATCTAGGATTATGAACATTGGCATGCTCAATTTTTGTAAATAACCAGCGGATCATTTCATGTACATACACTGTCTTGTATCTGTTCTATTTTGACAGTGCAGTACAGTAGTCTTGAGAGGTTGTATTTCCTGGATTCATAGTATTGTCCATGGGAAACTCTTCAATCTCTTACATATCTGAAAACATAACCACGATGTCTTATCGACACCCGGTGGTAAAGATCTGAAGTTGGTATCACGCATGGTGGATTATAAGCTTCCTTCAGCCCATTTGAAGGATCTATGATTAACCAGGTTTCCACCCTCGGCTTCACACCCTGTGCAAAGGCTTCAGAAGCCAACACCTGTTTGCAAATCTCCGTGTTACTCTTTATACGCAAGTATCTCCTTCGTATTGTGGATTAATAGCTACCTCCAGTCCTTACTTCTCGACGACGTTCAATTCATGCGGTTCATGTAGCCATGTACCTGTAAGGTGGTTACCCCATTCCCAACTGAAAAAGAAATACAGATATAGGCGTTGATATTGTTCGGTGTTGTTATTTTTTAGAGGTAGGTAAGAAACAAATTCCAACACAAGCTGTAACATAATTTTTGGATGAAGAATGAATTAGTTATAAATTTTCAAAGTTGAAGTATATCCCATTCCATTCACATCATATAGGTATAACCATATTTTACATGTTCCCATGTGTATCTTTCATTGGGCATGCTCTACATGGTCTTATATATCCAATAAATTACCCATGAAAAATGGCAAGAATAAGTCCTTTCACCATTTAAAGATTTATTCAATACCTCCTACAAACTGGATTTCAAATTTGTTCTTCCCATCTTAAAAGAGTACTGTGGATTTTAACTTGTGCTCCCTGGAAGCTTGTGAAATAGTTAGTGTTTGGCAAGTATCAGGTGCATTAGATTTCAGTTCTTGACAATTCTAACCACTGTAAAGTCTAGTTTGAAGAGTCTCGTACATGACTTTGACACACATGACTGGGAAGTTCAATCCAAATCCTGGTTCACTAAGGTAGTGGCACATATTTCCGACCGGGTTGCAATTCCGACCCCTATGGATGGGGCCAGCTGATTAAAAGGTGAGCAGAAGGGGGCGCAAAACCGTTCGCCAAGGTGCGCTTGGGCGTCATGGACGGAATTAGGACCTTTCATGGTCGGATTTAGGGGGTTTTAGTGGATGAGAAATGAAGGTGCATTGGGTAGGAGGTGGATGTATGGAGGTTGCAATTAATTCCTTGGGGCTCACAAATTGAACATATTGGAGGCTGATTTGCAATAAAGGGAGTTTGTTTTTGGCAACCAAGTGGTTAGCTTAAGGTGACGGCTCGGTATTAATTAAAGGCCATGGAGAACAATTGTGCATATAAGTTTGGTTGGTTGTGTGAGCAAAGGAGGCAGTTTTTGAGGCTTAGGAAGGAGAGGTTTAGAGTGGTGAGAGGGGGGATTTCTAGAGGCAAGAGTGGAGGAAAACAGTGGAGAGGATGGAGGGTTATGAGGGCAGTGAAGATTTTGTGCAAGAAACACAATGTGAGGGGTTAGGCCAAGGAGAGGGAGGAGAAATTGGCTATGGCCAGAGTCTAGAGGACAATCTAGACTTTGAAGACTACATGGCAAGGACTCAATATGGAGCAAGAACTAGGTATAGAAATTCTCATGTAACCTTGCATTGCAATGACAATACACATGAGGGGGGGGCATAGTTGACAGAACAATAGAGTGGGGGGGAGTGGGGGAGAGAGAAGGTATAACTTGAGAAATACTGGCTCTATGGGAACACAAGGCACTCAAGGCACTTTTAGGAGGGGGGGGCAATGGGGAGAACATCAACATGGGCAGCCAAAATGGAGGGGGGGAAACACCAAGCAGTCAAGAGGAGGTGCAAAGGACTCAAAGGAGGGCAGCAAGGAAGAAGACAGGGAATTGGACAAGTGCTCAAGTCCAACAAGCATTGGATGCAATCCAAGATGATGGGATGAAGATAAGGACAACATCTCGTACCTTTGGTATTCCTCCATCCTCTCTTAGAGATCATTTGTTTGGCACTGTTTTGTCAAGAAAAAGAGGGCCAAAAACTGTCCTAGATGAAGTAGAGGAAAAAAATTGGTAGATTATTGTTTTAAGATGCAAGACTTGGGCCACCCTTTAACTTCAATGCAGCTGAAATTAAAGGTGGCCCAAGCCACTCAAACCAGGGATACCCCATGGAGTGACATTGGATTGCCTGGAAAATCATGGCTCAAGTCTTTTAAACAAAGACACCCTGAACTAGTTGCTAGGAAGAGCCAACCTCTAGAACTTGGTAGGGCTAGGGGGTTGTGCCCAAGTAGTGTTGCATCTCTATATTGCAACCTAAAAAACATGTACAATACCTTCAATTATCCTGCTAGACACATTTGGAACTGTGATAAATCTGGTGTGCAAGCTGGAAGAAGTGGGGGGGCCACTGTCCTTGCAAAACGGGGCTCCAAATCTGTACACAACATTGAGCCAGATTAGAGGGAACATCTATCAGTCCTATCATGCATCAATGCACTAGGGGGGAAAATTCCTAACTTTTATATCTTGTAGGGTACATATTTTAAAGGAAACCATGTGATAAACTGTGAGAAGGGTGCACTGATGGGTATGCAGCCCAATGCCTGGATGACGAAATGGCTGTTCCAGACCTGGGTTTCACATTTCATCAAGAATTTGAAGGACACAACTGGAATTAGTCAAGAAAACAGACATTTACTACTGCTGGATGGGCATAATTCGCATGTAACTATAGAAGTAGTGGCAGTGGCCATAAATTCAGGGTTAGACATCATCTCACTACCCTCCCATACTTCCCATGCCCTTCAACCTCTAGATGTCTCTTGCTTTAAGCCTTTTAAGGTTGCTTTTAGACATATTAGAGACAATTGGACACTGCACAACAAAGGGAAAAAGGTTGAAAAACAAGATTTATGTGTATGGACATCCCTGGCACTACAAAAGGCTTTCACACCCAAGAACATCAAGTATGGTTTCAAGAAAACAAGGATTTGGCCTTATAACGAAAATGCTATGCTTGGAAGCATGCAGCCAAGTAGAGGATTTGAGGAAGGTCAGGAGAACTATGTCCCTAATGAAAATGCTGTAGAGTCAGAGGGGGAGGAATCTGGAGGCTCGGAAGAGGAGGCCATCAGTCCACGGCATGAAGCCGGTGCAGTAGGGTCCAGGGAGGAAGGCATGCGGTGGGCGGCAGTGGGGGGCCCGGGTCCATCTACAGTCACAAGTGGAACTGTTAGTTCCGGCCAGCAGCGACACGTCACACGATCAAGATCACGGCGAGGAAGATCAAGACGGACTGCAACGAAGAGGACCACGGCGACACGACCAAGATCACGGCGAGGAAGATCAAGACGGATTGCAACGAAGAGGACCACGACGACAAGGCGAAGACCACGGCGACGACGGACTGCAGCGAAGCGCAAGAAGACCGCGACGGCAAGAAGATGACGAGCAACAAGAAAAGGATCAAGAAGGCGACCACGATCTAGAAGATGACGATGAGGACCGAAACGAAGGTGACAATTTTGAGCAGACATCAGAAGGGGGCGAGCAAGGAACTTACCAGCATGGCATTCGGCGAGGAGACAGCTGAGGTGCAGGCAGCAGCAGGGGGGCGCCCTTACGAGGGAATGTGAGATCTGCAGAAAACCAGAACCCACCAGTGAGTTTAAGGCAGCATTTCTATGTAGACGTGCCACATCCTGAAGAGAGCAACTATGACAAAAATGAGCAACACATTGCCATAGACCCAACATTTCTAGCAGAGGTGGAGGCATCCAACGAAAATAACATAAGCCAGTTCCTCTCATTCCCTGAACTGATCCAAGCGAATAAACGTAAGAGACAACAACCATTGTTAGACTATACACAGAGCATCATTTTAACATCAGAAGATTACAACAAGGGACTAGAGAACATCTTGGCTGCAAAGGAGGCAGCAGCGGCTGCTGCACAGAAGAAGAAGGAGGAGAAGGAGGCCACGAAGGAACAACGGAAGGCACAAAAAGAGCTACTTCAAAAACAGAAAGAAGATCGGGCGAAAGCAAGAGCAGAGAAAAAAAGGAAGAAGGAACTCGCAGCTGAAGCTCGAAGGGCCATACCTGCGCAGTGTGGGAGAAGGGGCCGAGGAAGTGGAGCCGGGGGCAGTGAGCTTGGAGGCAGCGAACAACAGAGGAGGCCCGCCGTAGAGGTTGGCGGTGAGACTGCGGGGGAGTGCGCCCCTGTCGAGCAGCAAGGAGAGGTCGCAGGGGGCGGCGGCTTCCATGACTGGCAGTCTCTGCTCCACGACCAGAGCCCTGCTGGACCCTGCTTCAGCGGCTCAAGGCAAATTGGGCTCAATGGTGCCTTCGGCACTTGGACTGGAGGTGAAGTGCGCCCTCCTCCGCGGCCTGCTCCGCACCCACCCGCGTTGCGACACCTTCGTTCGACTCCCCACCTTTGGCCACACACCCATCAACCCGCCAATGCTCCGACCCTGTCAAGTACACCTCCACCTTCCTTGAATCCGTGGATGATGCAACACCTCCATACGAGACTCTACAATCCACAATCAACACACGCAGTGAATCTACTACACACTCGCGCTGCGGATGGCGGACCTGCAGGGGACAGCTTCGCAGAGGTTGAGGGGCGTGGAGCGCTGCCACCAATGGAGCATAGACAGGGGAATGGGGGGGAACTGCGGAGGCGATGAGCGACAAGGAGGGGCGAGGAGCTGTGGATTGCGGGGCAGGGACGGCACCAGGAGCTGCGGCGTGGACCAGCCCGGAGCTGCTGAGCGGGGAGACTGCGGAGGAGCTGCTGAGCGGGGAGATTGCGGGAGGGTCCAGGGAGACGATGCGGGGGGGAGCGGGGAGATTAGATGCAAGAGAAGGGAGAGGATAGGGAGAGCGGGAGTTGAGTGGGGGATCAGGTCTGCGAGTGGAAAGGGATGGGGTCGGGTCTGCGGGGAGAGTGGGGGAATGGGTCTGCGGCGACAGGGAGTCGTTGGGGAGCCGTTGGTGGGGTGGGCGGGGACTAGCCCCTTAGAAAACGGATCTTGGACAGATAAGAGTGGACACCAAGGCCACCTTGGGGGCCCATTGGGTGGGGCAAGGAACTCATGTGGACGGAATTAGACATCCTTCCAACCCCTTCCTAGGCTGTCCTAGGAGGAATTAAGCATCCTAGGAGTTTTGTAATTTGGAACAATGACATGCGCCTATCTGACACCATGCGAATTGTTTTAGCCCACCCACAATGTTTATTTTTAAGGCTTGCATGCTTAGATTTTAAGTCACCTTTGCATAGTTTTCGGGATCCCATCTCTCTGTACAGCACCCACTCTATGTGCGCCAGATGATCACTCTACTGCCAATGCTTTGATAAATCATAAGTAATTATAGACTTATTGAAAATTAAAATTTCTTTGGGGGAAGGCCTTCTACATACTTTGCAAAGCCATGAAAATTTATAAATATTCTGTCCCACCCTTGTAGCTATCCAAATCTGAAATTCAGTCGGAAATATGTGCCACTACCTTATTCTATGTCATTGTTACTCAATGCCTTCAGCAACTTCTTCACCTCCAAATATTTGATCAAAGTCACTACAAAAAATACTCTTTTGAAATTTTAGAATGAAAAATTTCATATTCTATTAGAAAAATGGCTTGAGAGTCTACATGAGAATTCAATCAATTGTTGATTACATTCATATAAAAGTGGATGATGTATATTCCAACAATAAAATTGATGAAACAACTAACCCAAATATATATATATATATATATATATATATATATATATATATATATATATATATATATATATATATATATATATATTTTGAAAATTTGTTAAAATTAGATTCAAAAGGACCTTTTAAAGTTATTTTTATTGAAGAATTGACCAAATTATAACATAACTTCTCATATCTCTTACTTCACTTATTGGAATGAATTGGCTCAAGGCTTCCTATGTAAATATGATTTTCTACAAAGTGATATATTTTTTCATAAGAAAATTTGATTTTTTTTTATAATCCGATCGATATTATAACTTTAATTTCTAAAGTTCGTTAATGCAAATTGGCCAAAATTGCCAAAAATGACTTCATTTCACTTTCAGCCTAATAAATCTCAATTAAAGCATTTTATAGTAGATTTAACCATAAAATATTCATATTTATCTTAGCTTAATGTACTACCCATATACCAAAATTGAATCGTCAATTTATCTTCATTTGTGAAATCATAAAAATCAAAAAGGACTAAATGTTTTTTCTTTATCAAATTTGAAACTTTAATTTTGTCAAACTTTCTATATATATATATATATATATATATATGTCAAACTTTGAAGCATTTCCTTCTAGAATTCATATGTATTCCAACTTGAATATGCTTTCAACCTGATTAGAAATTTTATTAAGAATACATTGCAATAAAAATATTCCAAAAAAAAATCTAAAAAATGAATAGTTTTTTGCTACCCAAATTTGAAGAAGAAACGAAAACCCAAATTAAGTGTAAAAGAACTTCGGTACTAATGGCAAAAATTAAAGACAATGTTTAAATGATTTAGACAAATGTCTTACAAAATTTTAATACTTGGTGAAGTAATACAATAATGTTCTTGTATTTTTATTTGTAGTGCAAACTTATGCAGTTAAAAAGGTCATATGGTTAACATGTCTTAATTACCAATCTAGTAATATAATTTTCATTACGTATACATAGTCTGGATCATTCTACTCCAAAATCTACACCAGTTGCACATTCCATGCAATTTCTGAATCATGAGATTGTATGCACCATTGCAGCAAAGACTTGTAATCATATCAAAATGATTTCTTTCAATCAACTCCACAAGGCCTTTCTAAAAGCGCAAACTGGTAACTTTCTGGCCTCCCTCACTTGACCCCTTGGAAGTCAAAATAGGCCCTCTTTGGGTCAAGTCTCATGACTCCTATTGGAATGTGGTCCAAATTCTATGACACACTCATAGCCATCCTCAGGAAGAAGTTTTCGCACAACAGGTGGCCCACTGTCAAGTAAGCAGAGCTTTCTTGTTGCCGTTTTGATGATCATGTGCAAACACAGTCATTTGCACTTGCCTTGAAAATGTGGTCACCTATCACCTCAACGGTGTGAATAATTCTCTAAAGATAAGCATCACGAGTTGGATGTCACATCGTTGGGCACCATGCCCCTGTCATCGCCAATTCAGCTACTGTACACTGCAAGCAAACTGGAACTGGTAAGTCTTGGTTTTGCAGTTACCCATCATGTTTTTAACTTCAGTTTGCTCCACGGCTCTAGGATAATTTGGACATGAAGATGATAACAAGATAAACATATGGGATAAAATGGCTTTTGGAACTAGAAAAATGGCGCATGCTGGCAGCTTGTGAGAACAAGTCTTCAACAAATTTCCACAGATAGGCTTTGAAGTGCAGTTCACCTGAAATCTGATGGTTGTACTTGATCAGTGAAGTCTGCTTTGTTTGACAGGTGCACTGATCATTTTACTGGGAAATAAAATTATAAAACTACTTTGAAAAGCAGAAATTAATCCCCCAAAAACCCTCAGAAACACATGTTTTGTGAGAAAACCATGTTTGAATTTGCAATTTTAAAACCATACTTTACTTTGCCCATGTTATCAGTTCCTTCACGGGAGGCTTCCACACACAACTATGCAAGTCTTGCAGCTTTAATTTGCCTTGACCAATTACATCTTTGAATCTTGAAAATAAGGACCCCATACATAGACCCCAAGTACATAACATGCATTTCCACGTTCTCTCTCAAACCTTCCTAGTACTGTCCACTACACAAAAACAGTGCAAATACCACAAACAACACAAATACTTTTGACGAAAATAATACAACTCACGAAGACATCCCAAAAATAAAAGAAATCACACCAGGTGCAAAGATCTTACCATTCTCCACTAACTTCAATATTTCCTCGTATTTGCGTACAACCAAGTCACGGACTGCTCCTACTCCCCCACAACTTGACCTCCCAAAATCCTCAACAACACAAAAAAACCAACCATTCCTAATTTACTCATCCCCACACGAACCCCTTGACTGACCCAACTTAACCACTAAATTAAAACAAAAGAATTAAAATAAACCCACGGTCACCGATCCCCACGCACCCCGTGACGACAAATCACCGCCACCCACCGTCTCAACCTCGGCCCCGGCACAGTAAAACTCGGCGCCACCTCCCCCCTCTCCCGTCACCCCCCCATCCACCATATCTGTACATCCCCCTCTTCAAAATAGGTATAATCGTAGATAATCTCACCTTCCCCCAAAATGACACCACACAATACATAATCCCCCATCCCAAAAACCAGAAGAAAACTACATCTGCAGCAGAAAAATCTACCGAAGAGACAGATTTAGGATAATACAACGGTTTTGGGTTAAGATTACGGTTTTGGGAACTGATAATGGATTTGGGAGAGTGTGATGGTTTTGGGAGGGTGTAACGGATTTGGCGGAGTGTAACGGGTTTTGGGGGAGGTGTCGCGGAGAGCTTGGTTGTGGCACGATTTTGCCTTCAAAAGGCTAGTTTCGAGTCTCCACTTTCGCCCACAGACACACGAACCACACTCTGCACTCTCGCCACACAACCCATCTGCCCAATTCGTCTTCCTCGCTCTCTCATCTTCTGCAATGGCCAAGGATCCAGTGCGCGTCTTGGTCACCGGGGCCGCTGGTACGTCGTTTTTCCCTCAGTTTTTCTGTTTTTGTTTGGGGTTTGATTCATCGTTTTTTGTGGGTTGGTTGTAATTTGAAGTACTGTGAGGGTGTGTGATCAGAGATGGGAGTTGAAGAAGTTTGGGGAGGTGGGTAGTGGGTAGTGTGGGTCAGATTGGTTGTTTTGTGTTTTTGAGAATTTCGGTTTCGATGGGATTAATGTGGGATTCGTGGAGTGGGGTCTGTTTGTTTCGGTTTCTAGATGGGTTCAGGGTCGGGTTTGTGAGAGCGATCTGGGAGTGAGTTTCAGAAGTATTGATTTTTCTGTATCTTTTTGTAGTTTTTTGGAGTGTTTTGTGGTTTTAGCTATTTTCTTATTTTTTTCATGTTTTGTTATTATGGTGGTAGTGGAAGTTTGGTTATAATTACGCTGAGAAGTACATTATTTTTTTTTTTTTGATTAGTACTGAAGGGAGTGTTTTAGTTGCTCTTGGTGGATTTTAATTTTTTTTATGGTTAATGGATTCATGGGAAGTAATTGTAATTAGAGGCGGTTGTGGTTTGATTTTTTTTTTGGAGACGTCTGCAGTTTCTAAGTGGATCCACTAAATGGTGGAAGAGGGTTGGTTTTTTTGGTTTTTTGCGCTGTGTTGGATTGATCCAAGTTAGGGGGTCTGAATGGGTGGAATGAGGATTATTTGTGTACTGCAGTCAGAATTGAGTATCCGAGTAATTGCTAGCAATTAAGGTTGTCATGGCGTGCACGCGGATGGTTGTTTCCTGTATGTAGCGAGTAACTAGTTTTAGCTGGAATTCTGAGAGAATTTAAGCTCTGGAATTGGATTGAGCGGATTTTTTTTGTGTTTGATATTTCTTTTGACGAGAGTGCGTTTGGATTTTGTGTTCAGGCCAAATCGGTTATGCCTTGGTGCCCATGATCGCAAGGGGTATCATGCTGGGGGCAGACCAGCCCGTCATTTTGCACATGTTGGATATTCCTCCTGCTGCAGAGTCTCTTAATGGTGTGAAGATGGAGCTTATTGATGCTGCATTTCCCCTCTTGAAAGGTATGACTGAAAGGGGTCGCTTATGGTTGTCTATCAATTAGGATACTAGAGTACACCGAGGAGAACGAATTTGTCGTCCTTTGTTCTGCTTTAGACTTTTTGTTTATGCCGACTCTCAATATAATACTAAATTTTCATTGCGTTTTTTAAAAATAAAATAAAATACGTGGACTTGCTGAAGAGCGGGTCTTCTTTAGCGCTTTCGATCAAAATTATTGGTATTTCAGTATTTGGCATATATGACAACTGCTAACTCCTGCTGCTAAATTTATAGTGAAGACATTTTAATGTGCTGAGCCACCATGTTTGACAGGAAAATCTGTTCTGAATCGATTACGTTTGCTCGAATTACTCCATTTTGTGATTTGACAAACTTATTTGGGGTTTTGCTGCAACAGGTGTGGTAGCCACAACCGATGTTGCTGAGGCCTGCAAGGATGTGAACATCGCAGTCATGGTGGGAGGATTTCCCCGCAAGGAGGGCATGGAGCGTAAGGATGTGATGTCTAAGAATGTTTCCATCTACAAAGCCCAAGCCTCAGCTCTTGAGCAGCACGCTGCCAAGGATGTGAAGGTATTGTTCTTGAAGAACACAGACGCAGACGACATGATTTTGATAGCGATCCTCTTTCACAATCGTTGCATATGTTATGATCAACCAATTCAGGGACTTCTGTTCGGTTTTTGTTCTTTATTACCTGAAATGTAGCTCATTTCACCTGTTATGACCTGATTGGTACAACAGGTTTTGGTGGTGGCAAACCCAGCAAACACGAACGCTTTGATCCTGAAGGAGTTTGCTCCCTCTATTCCAGAGAAGAACATTACCTGCCTGACCCGGCTGGACCACAACAGGGCTCTTGGGCAAATTGCTGAGCGCTTGAGCGTCCCTGTCTCTACTGTGAAGAATGTGATTATCTGGGGAAACCACTCCTCGTCCCAATACCCAGATGTCAACCACGCTGTCGTTGGTGGCAAGCCTGTGCGTGAGGCTGTACAAGATGATGCCTGGTATGCTTTCTTTACCTTGGATAAGTTTATTTTGGCACTTTGTAGACAAGACCCAGGAATAGATGCGAACTGTTGATTGGCTTTTAGTATTCATACACTTCCTGCTTTATTTTTCCTCTACCAGCCACTTGGTTGTATCTTTTCTCCGTCTGGCGGTAGCTTTTTTTTTATGTACATTCTGGACCACTATTTTTCTCGATACTAAGCTATGAGGACGGTGTTTTTAGTCTCTGTTGTGGAGCTTTCGGTGATATTTAACTATTTGTGTAATGGTTATTAAGTTTAAGATTTTTTGTTTGTTGTTTAAATCTCTTTTTCCCGCCTTCGAACGTTGAGAACTGATTCTTATATTGCTGTAGGTTGGACGGAGAGTTCATCAAGGTTGTTCAACAGCGTGGTGCTGCTATTATCAAGGCTCGCAAGCTGTCGAGTGCACTCTCTGCCGCCAGCTCCGCATGTGACCACATCCGTGACTGGGTTCTAGGCACTGCTGAGGTACCATTTTTCTCACAGAACTTCAGTCATTGAAAGGATTAGGATGATTGCCTGGTAGTAAGAGGAATTGATTCCTAAAGATGTTTGCGAATAAAGTGGGAAAAACGTCTTTAGCTTCTCGTACATAAGTGCTAGCATTTTTAATTGATTCATCAATCGTATTTTCTGAATACACGTCACAATTAGTATGTACAAAAATTTAGGCCTATGGATTTTCTTTTCCAGGGATCATACGTGTCGATGGGAGTCTACTCTGACGGGTCATACAACACGCCTTCCGGCATCATCTACTCTTTCCCTGTGACATGTGCCAACGGCGAGTGGACCATTGTGCAAGGTATGTCCTCTCGAGCAATGATATGATTGCACAACCTGTATTGTCACTTCGTTTTGTCATTACTGTACGTGCATATACTACAAATTGACTATGAGATCAATTGAGTCTAATTGCCTAATTCTTCATGATGCTGCGCAGGACTTCCCATTGACGACAACTCAAGGGCCAAGATGGACGCCACGGCTGATGAGCTTGTAGAGGAGAAGGCACTAGCCTATGCCTGCATCAGCGAGTAGATAAGCAACGCTTCATTACCTTTTAGGCGCACCTTATATCCGATCTGCATCCTCCTCTTCAAGGATGTGTTGAATATTCTTGCACTAACTGCACCTTGATAAGGTGAAAACAATTTTTGTCAACAATGTAAGTGAATAAAGTTTACACTTGTAGAGATAATACTTGTCTAGTCCCTTTTTCGACACCTCGATCGTCCACTCCACTGTAGTATTCTAAGCATTGCAGCCAGATTCTATGCTTGTATGTTGGGGAAGAGAAGAAATGATTGTCATTATTCGATTATATGCTCCCTAAGTGAACTTTTGGCTTCGAATCTCCGTTTTGGTCTTCAGTTTATGGTATGAAAGAGTTACACGACTCGTCAAAAGATACTACAGAGTTACACGACTCGTCAAATGATACTACAACCCGATGGCACTGTGAGAGAGGGACCTACGTAATCAAATCATTTTGCGGCATCCCGTTGCTTTTGCTGAAGTTACGTGATTTATCGAATCATGGGTGTACAACGCAAGGAATAACGTACCTACCCCTACATGCCCAGTGGGTTGGAAATTCGTAGTTCTATCATGTCCATTTACACTGACTCATGAACAATCGAGAACACCTTCATTTTTTATTCCTCGACACAATGGGAGGACAGCGTCTGGGAGTGCATCACTGGGAGTGCGCACAGGCTTATCAACTGACAAGTTGGAATTCAGAAAAGACACTGAACAAATAACTGATTAATTAATTTTCCTAAATTTTTCCTCAACGGAGCAGGAACAGTTCACAATCTGAAACTGTATGTTTCCTAGTTCAGTGTCGTTTCTGACTTCCAACCTGTCAGTTGACAAGCCTATGCGCACTTCCGAGTCTCAGTGACGCACTTGCAAACGTTGTCCTCGGACTGACTTTGATCATCTTCACATATTTTAATGTTTCTGATAACTTTAGGAGCCATATTCCTGTTTAAAGTGATCTCATTTCGTCGTATTTGCCCAATTGACATTGTGCACTGTTCTCCTGACATGGCGTTGAAGGTCCTTCCTTCGATCGAGTGCATGTAAATATATAAGATCAGCTAGGTGTGATGTTGCAGAGTACAACTTGGCGCTTGGCTGGGATTAGGCGGTTCCCTCATTTGGTGGTTTGTAGTACTTGAATTATTCTAGACTTTGGAGGAAATTAGCTTGGTGCACCAGAGGAGTGGGAAGATGGAGACGCACGTGATGAGTGCACTCGTTGCTGCTGCTTGCGTTGTGCCCATTCTGCTCGTCCTTCGCAAATTGTATCAGCTCAAGTGTAATGGTTCCAGGTACTGACTTGGATCTATACACGAACCATGTGCAAAGCAGCTTGGCACGATTGTACAGAATCAGGTGTTTTTGTTGAATTTCACAAGATTTATACTGTTGTGAGAAACGCTACACGTACGTACTAGCTCCAGCATTTTGGTGTTTTTTCTCAGAAAGCTGTGGAGTGTTGGTTGCAGGAAACTACCACCAAGCCCGCCAAGTTGGCCTATAATTGGGCACCTCCATTTACTGGGGGCTCTTCCTCACCGTTCCTTCGCCCAACTCTCCCAACAGTGTGGCCCTCTCATGCTCTTGAGGCTTGGATCCAAACCAGCTCTTGTGGTTACCTCCTCCGAAATGGCACGAGAGCTTTTCAAAAACCACGACATGGTCTTCTCACATCGCCCTCACTACACCGTTGTGGACCTCTTGGGTACACCTAAACAAGGTTTGCATCGAGCACCTAATCTGATTCGTTTTTTTGGTAATCAATAGATTACGTCTGAGCTTGAGCTCAGTTCAGCAAGTGAGACAAAAAATGTAAGACTCTGTGATGACCTTGTCTGTGCTTGCAGGCATGGCGTTTCAATCCAACACTCCCTTTTGGCGGCACCTACGAAAAATATTCATGACTGAAATGAGATCTACAAAGCGACTACAGCAAGCTCGAAAGTTTCGAGCTACAGAATTGAGTTGTATGTTGAAGACTTTATTAACCGACTCAATGGCTACTCCGGATGATCCCGTTGTGATCAACCGAAGAGTCCACCAGATGACACTCAACTTCACTTCCAAGATGATAATGGGCAAACGATATTTCAAACCAGATAGCGTCGTAGATGATGCGGAGGCGAAGGAATTCAAGTATTTGAGTGACGAGATGGACGTTTTGTACGGGAGTTTTTTCCTGGAGGATTATATTCCGCTTTTTAAGTGGTTGGATCTTGGTGGCTTGAAGAAAAGAACGAGAGCTTTGACTTCCAGGTTCCAGAAGATGCTCACTGCTATCCTGGATGAGCACCGGGAGAGGAGGAATGGAAGTGCAGGGGCTAATGTGGACGACTTGGACCTGGTCGATGCGCTTCTCAGCCTGGCAGAGAAAGATGACATGGACTATACTATCACCGAAGGGAATATCAGAGGTGTCACTTGGGTGAGTAGCTTAACCATCGCTAGAAATGATGGTAAAGTTTGGTTTTAAACGGGAGTAGAAAATGACCATCTTCACTCAGTTTTGTCACTTACAAAAAAAATGCTTCCAGTTCTTCACTTTCTTATCTCCAAATTCTGTGACCCAACTGTTATGAATTTTACTTTAGAGGTCCCTGGTAAATGGTTGGACACCTGTGGGAGTTGGCACTTGTGAGTGACGACTTGCTCTGAGAGCCTGATACAATTGATTTGTTGTGGTTGCAAAAAAGCTAGTCGTTCACAGCCACTGAATGAATTCAAACGCTATCTTCATACTGACTCCATGATCAACATACCGCAAGAGAGCTAGTTTGATGATAAGATATTGGATTTACTTGATCTTGCACAGGAGGCATTCATGGGAGGCACCGGCAGCTCAACGGCCTTGACAGAATGGGCGATGGCACACCTGGTGCAGGCTCCAGCAGCTATGGCCTCACTCCAATCCGAACTGGACCTCTTTGTTGGCCGAAACCGAACAGTCTCGGAATCCGACATCCCCAACCTCAAATATTTACAAGCAGTGATCAAGGAAACCTTTCGTCTCCACCCTCCTGCTCCACTTCTCGTCACCCATGAGAATCATGAACCTTGCTTGCTTGCAGGGTACTACGTCCCAGCCAACACACGCCTCCATGTTGACGTCTGGGCCATTGGACGTGATCCCTGCGTCTGGAAGGACCCGGAGGAATTCAATCCGGGGCGGTTCATGGAGGGGCCTCTTCAGGAGGTCGACGTCTCCGGGAAGTTCTATGAGTTGATGCCGTTTGGAAGTGGCCGGCGAGTGTGTCCTGCGCAGCCACTGGGGTTGATGAATGTGCAGATGTTGGTTGCCAGTTTGGTTCAAGCTTTTGACTGCTCACTTCCTGAGAAGCTGCGAGAGAGTTATTCAGGGGTGTTGGAGAGGGCTGGGCTTGTGAGCCACATGGCCAAGCCTTTGCAGGTCTTCTTAAAACCGCGACTGCCACTGGAGCTATATGAGTACTGAGATGATTTCCTATGTCTATCCAGGTTCTGTGCGGACTGTCTTCGATGACAGTTCAACTCCACAAGGTTTGGTGTCACATTCAGTGAGCCAAATGAAAGAATAATTGCAACGTACATGTCGAGGAATTGTACAAATCATATCTGGGCGTGATAATTGCTAATAAGATCCACAGTTTACTCTTGTGGACGACACAAGGTTTTTAGGATTGAAAGTCGAACACAGAGGCGTGTACAGTGCACAGACTGTCCATCAGTTGATGGGTGTACAGAACAATGTTTTTATGGAGTAAAGAAGAAATAGGTGTTGCCAAGAGATGATATTACATGGGAACCGACATACAGAGGGAGTTGAAAACCGATTTCAACAGTCAAACATGATGTACACTAAATATCTATGTTACACATCTCCCTCTGGAAAAACCTTTTTTCCACCAAAAGGGTGAAAAGAATCACTATGTAACCTCTTGCTCATGACTAATATACAATTAAATCGAAAATCAATCTCTACACATAGTAAAACATGCCCACCTCAATCAGGCTGGTGTGCGGAATGTTGAAAATAATAGCTGGATCTCGACTGTTTTTCCTCAAAAATGTATAAGCATAATTTATGGCAACCCTCTTAAGAAGAGACGAAGACTTTTTAGCCTTGACGTACGAGTGACTCAGCATGTATGCAATACCGGCTTCCTTTGCTTTGGAAAGCACTGTGAGCTCCCTTCGAACATCCGAAAGATCCCTTCCATCGTCGTCAGTGTCACTAGAAGGAATGTCAAAGTGCACTCGTCTCCTGGGGACTGGAGCAGGTGATGATGTCCTTAACCACTCCATAGACTGCAAAATCAAAACTCGATTATAAGAAAATAACACAAATAAATCAACATAACTTTGTAAAAAGATTCAGTGGGCCTTCAGGAAATGTCAAGTGCAGATGAGCTTCGTTATATGTGCTGATTGCAACAATCTTGGATTCAAAATTTCCAGAAGTTGATCAGCTAGTCAAGATTTATTGTGGCATGTCCAAAGCGGTTGGTTGCCAATTGATTCTACACAGGTGATGCTCAGAGTTTTATTTTAAAGTTAAAAGGGAAAGAATGTGTGGAATGTTCATTCGAATTTGATTACTCATCCAAGGACCAAGCTATTTTTTTTCATACGAATGCAGAGTTGACAGCAGTTTACCTGCAAGCTCTCTCCACCATTCGACATGGCCATGGATCTAATGCTCTCTTCTTCGTCCATTCTAGAAGAAAAATCCCTCTGAAGCAACTCAGGCGTAGTCCCCATGACGGTCAAATGCCCTTCGTACGATGACCGTTCGTCGTTGAAACTGGTTTCTTCAGTTTGGATGAACTCAGCGAGATTGGCTATCAACTGATTCTCAAAGTCATTCTCGTCTTTGCGCACGTCTTTGTAACCATACCGCACCACACACCTGCATCCCGGAGCATGAATTGTCAGAGCACAGATACTTCTTGTTTAAGAAAAAAGAGAGTGAAAAAAATAAAAAATAAAAAATAAACTGTAAATAAATTAAACTTCGCAAAATCCGTAGGAAGATGCGGCTAACCTGTACATGTGGTAATCCCTTGGACCAATTCGGCCAATCAAGTACCGTTCATGATTTGCAACATACGGAACTGGTGCAGATTTCATGCAAACAAAAACTAAGACTTCATGGAAGGCCGGCAAATTTGCGACAAAATGCGAAAAAATCGCAGGTACTCCACTCACAAGGTCTGTGTAAATCAATCCAATACCAGGGACACGCACAATTCCGAGGCTTGGACCCAGGTCTAGTAACCACTTCATAGAAAGCTTGTTCTGGAAATCGAATTCGTACTTCTTAGTTGTGCCGAAATTCCACACGTACATTATTGTCATGAAGACTCCGGCAATGACAAGAGGAACCCACCCTCCCTGTGGAACCTTGTAGTAGGCAGTCGAAAGGTATAGAAGCTCAACGGAGCCAAACACAAAGAGGAATGAGAAGGCCAGCAAGAGGCTGCGTTGCCAGACAAATATTATGACCAATGTCATCAGACATGTGGTCACTAGCATGACTGTTATAACGGCAACTCCTGCAGCAAGCAAGGTTACACCTCTTCCGATTAGTTTCAGATCCAAGAGGAGTATTGGGTAAGTCTCTGGAATCAATATGATTTTTACTTCTAACACTAGCTCGAGCACCACACATCAACCCCAACAAAACAGACTAACCAGACTTAGAAAACTTAGTTTACTTTTCAAAGAAGATTGTGTCCGGTCAACTATGCAATTAGGATAAAAGTACACTAAAGAAAAAAACTAGGTATTTAAAGGGGAAAAACTTGTACTCAAGCGTAGAAGGGTGAACATTTAAAAAAGAAGACTGTACCATAGGCATTTCCGATACCAATGACGTTCCGGAAACCAATGGTGAGGGCCAGGCAGAGAAGCATCATCATCCAGTTAACCTCTGGGATGTAGATCTGCCCGTGGATGTTCTTGGAGGTGTGAACCACTTTAACCCGTGGGAAACATCCGAGCGCCATGCATTGACTTATGATGGAAAATGTTGCAGATATGACTGCTTGGCTCCCTACAATTGAGGCCAACGTGGCTATAATGAACACAGGCCAGAAGACAGGCTCTGCACGAAAACACCAAGAACGCGACCAATGTGCGTCAGTAAAAAAACCAGGTTTTCGTTCCAATGTCCAAACAGGGAGATGAAAAGTACTAGATTGTTTTAAAAGAATGTAGAATTGGACAGTTCAATCAGTTAATTAAGCAAGAAATGTGCACTAACCTGGAACAGATTTGAAGAAGGCATGTTCGACCTCATCAAGATTCTTCGATAGATAGGCAGCTTGTCCTATGTACCCAGTCATCAAGAGAGGGTACACAACTCCTGTAAACGCAAGCTGCGAACACATCCACAAATTCAATACAGTAAAACTCTCTCTCCATGGCCCTCAACAACCTCGAAAAGAGATTGTGATGCAGCGAAAAGAATCAGAGCGCTTCAAAAAAAATCAAAAATGTCTTAATCACCTTTATAGACGTGGGTGAAAAATGACCTAGATCTGCATACATCGCTTCCGCCCCTGCTCACAAGAATTTACAAGAAATCCATTAATAAGGTTCTGCAGAGGCGACAGCAGAAGCAATTGGGCAACACAAGGCAAAAGAGAGGGCTCACGAAAACATATACAAACCTGTGATACAGAGGAGAACTCCACCCAGAGAAATCCAGCCTTCTCTTCCATCCTGGTTGAAAAAGTAATACATATAATACGGATTGATCGCTTTCAGTATACTTGGATTCCATACGATCACGTTGTACACGCCAATAGCCGCGCTACAAACAAGCCACGCCAGTATAATGGGTGCAAATAAAAATGATACACGGTGTGTGCCCATTTGCTGAAGCCCGAATAGCAAAACCAAAATAATGCAGGAGACGATCACTGTCACATCTGCAAGCTCACATTCCGAAAACTAGTCAGATTCCATTAACTTGAAATTCTTCCTCTAGACACAAGATAATCAATGAGGAAATCACCAACTTACAGCCTTTTGGGACGAATTTAAAGCTAAGTATTCCATCCTTGCAGCGATATGCTTGAGCACATTCATAAAGTTTCAAAACGCAGGTTGTAAGATATAAGCAGATGATGATTGGGATATTAATTCCTGCATCCAGCGCACATGAAGAGCAATAAGAATATGTACTTACCGTTGTGCAGGTTGGGAGCAGCAACGCGTATACCATCTATAGCTGATAAGACTGTTCCAAAAAAAAACATCGATATCTGTAAGCTTTAGTTTCGGTCAAACTCGATTCCCAACTTGGCATTCAGGCACTACTCAAAGGTAGACATAGCAAATGGCGCTCTGAAAGGCTTTGTAGGTCCAGTAGTACCGTCTTAACATACTTAAGTGAGTTTGGATTTCACTAAACTATAGTATGTGAAATTTAAACACACATAATATGTATAGCTTCGTCTGGGCTTTGCAGGGCCAAACAGATAGCAGTCTAAGTAACAAAGAATTTCCTTCATAAAGACAGAAGATTGAGGTGGCAGAAAGTTCCAGCTTCTACCTGAAAGAGCAGGAGTTAGGGCACCATCTCCAATGACCATACAAGTTCCCAGCAACACAACGATCAAGAGCCCATTCTGAAGAACCTTGTGCTTCTCCAGCAGCTGCCTGAACCGTACTCCACGCAGTGACTCCACCGAAGGATGGCGCTCCACTTTATAAGCAGACAGTTCTTCATCAGCTGATTGCTGATTCAAAACAATACTGAGCTTGAGATGCCGGCAAAGCAATGAATAGAGCGCAAACGTTCCCCCTGTTCAACAACAAACCATCGTGTACTCAAAACCCTAAACCCTGTAAACCAACATAAGGCAAGAATAATTCCTACATTCGCATCAAAAAAGTGGCTGGTCCAATTCTTTGGGATTCAAGAAAAGATATTGTAAAGGAAGCCCAACCTTCTCCATTGTCTTGGGCATTGAGAACTATTAAAGAATACTTCAGAACTGGTATCAAGGTGAGTGTCCAAAAGACGAAGCTCAAAACGCCGTAAACCTCGAACTCTTCAATGGGGTCCACCTCCAGAATGCGAGCAAACGTCGCACGGAAGACGTAAAGAGGGGACACGCTGAGATCTCCATACACCACTCCACAGCTCTGGTACGCCAGCGTCAGAATCATTGCCAGAGACGCCTTCTCCGAATACTGGATCACCCATTACAACCACCCGCCACAACCGAAAACGTTCAAGGACTAAAACATGCAACAAGACTGCACCACATCCAAGTTTGATAACTTCCTGTAACCCAAAGTCTTGCAATCGATGTCAAAGTAAGCTACAAACAAACTGTGCGTCGCTAACCTTCGAGGATAACCTTAAACCCAGCCACCAGTACAACACAACTAATTCTTTGAGAGGATCTGAAACCTTGCATCAGCATTAGCACGAACCGAAACCAATTCAAAAATGGGAGAGAGTTAATTGACGTACCATGGAGGCGGCACTAGGGCCTGACTCCGAATCCATGTTCGAGCTGGCTACAAACAACCCAGATGTGCCCAATGTCCAATAGCCGCAAGGATAGCAAAGCCCACGCACAATTCTAAAGCCAGACTTCCAACATGAAGCAAGAGACTCCCACTCAAGATGAAGACCAACATATTCTCATAATTCCTACCACTCTCACTCCGCAACCAACATTGCAGATCTCAACTCAATTCCTCCCCGAAGCCGTGAACGAGCTTCACAAATCAGCTCACTGCACTCCCATGTCAGCCCAACCGCTGAACTCTGACCCCGAAGCTCAGAACTTGATCAATACCAACAAGCTCCGAAACTGACGACTTCGTACAGTCTGAGACTCTGATCATACTTTCAGAAGAGACAGTGAATATGCGGCACTGCAGACGTCCTAGAATCTAGCAGCTGGAAGTCGACAGTAGTACTGTGACCGTAATCTCATCTTCAATTCACGGTACAACAAAGGCACCTGAAATGATCAACCGGCGAGAATCATTGCTAGCATCCGGAGACACAGCACATCCGAAGCTCGTGGACTGTGCGGGACTCACTGCGAGCATTCCCGAAGACAGGCTGACAGTGATGACATCGATCATCGGCAAAGGAGCGACGAATACAACTGCAGCGTGCAAAACGCAGTCTCCTGAAAATAGAAACCAACAACTGTTGATGTTTTGATGAGGACCGAACATCGCATTATAATAGTCTAGAAATATTGCATCGATGATCTACTCGTGTACAGTGTTTGGAATGGATTATTATAATAATGTAATGACACATGCACCGGCAGGAATGTAATCGACATGCGGTGATCGATCTGGAGGTCTGGGATTTGTGCTTTGGTGGAAGCTAGATCTTCCGGGCGAGATAGTCCCGGGACTTGGGAGTAAATTTATCGGGGGCGGCTTCTTCTGCGTGAATGCCGACATTTCTTATATTGCAGGACTGAGTTTCGGAATCACGTGAATCAGCCTTGAATGTGGAAAGCAAGGTGACTGGAATCAACGTTGAATCTTGGACTCTTGTGTGGTGTTTTGAATGAGAAAAGCGGAAGTTACTTTGGGTCATGGAAAGTTATGACCCAAAGTTTCATGTTTAAATTGTGTGTTCAATAAAACGCCATATTGATTATGTTGACCAATCTTGATTATATTGGCTGCACAAATAGTGTGATTTCAGTTTATTTTCTCTCTTTGTTTAATTTGTGTGGTAGTCGATGTAAAGAGGATTGGCCAACTTAATGAATATGGCATTGAGTTTTTACACGAAGGTGGAGGCCTGGGTGGACTCCCCGGTGATAAACCTCACCCTGTCTTAATGACAAGGCCCCCCAAACCACAGCTCCCATTGGAGGGGGCAAAAAGCTCCCTATATTTTGCATGTTAATGAAAGATTTAAATTTCAAAAAAAAATTTAAAAAAATATATATATAGTATCTAAAAATAATTAAGTGTGTTTCAAAGGACTAATTTGGGGTCCTAAATTCCATTAAAATATAAAATTTACTTATTAAAGGCCATAGCCCCCTAAAAATAGAATAAGAGAGGGGAGGAGGAGAAAAAAAACCGCCTCGTCATTAAGAGGAGGATGAGGTTTATTGTCCGGGGGTGAACTCTATTTGCAATGAGTTTTTTTCATTTGTTTGAAAGGGGAAAACTTTGAGGAGAAAAAAAAAGGAGTGGAGACATGGAGTCGTGACATGGTGGTGCTGTGGAAACCTGCAACCGACTGGAGTTTTGGAAGTTTGGGAGAGACTTTTGTTGCTTTGTTTTGCTTAGTTTTAATTATCAGAAGAATTTTCAGTCCAATTGGGTTGATACAGGTCATGACATATTCACTCTTGGAACCTAATTGATAATAGTGGGTGTTATTGATTAAGAGATGGCTTTAGGGAGCCCTAGAAAGGTGGAAAGAGACCCCCACGAAGTAGGAAATATTTAGCCTCAACGTCTCATTGATAAACCATCTTGTTGCTCAGGATGAGCCTTAATGGCGTTCACTGGCACCCACTATTTTGGAAAATATCTCTGATGAGTTGTTGACAATATATTGACATGCGTTTGCCACTGAGTGATGGCTCACATTGAACTTCACCACAGCTTGGGATTCACTGAGCAGTAGGGTTACTAGGGTAGGATGCTGCAAAACCGTACACAATGGAAAACCATAAACATGTAGCATGTTTGTTCATTCTAGGGTAGAAATGTAGTCCTGCGTTAATTTTCTTATTTTCTGTGACCTAAAAAATAAGCCATGTACTAAAAAGCTATATTAGCAACGTGAAATGAACATAAGTTATGGATGTTTAGGATTTTCTGTCGTGTATGGTTTTGCAGCATCCTACCTTAATTCGGTTTGTGGCTATGACTTACTATGACTTACATCACTTGAATCAAAAAAATTGAATGACCTTGATTAGATGACATGCTGGTCACTAAGGTAGGAAAACCAAAAACGGTTAATGCCCTCAAGGGGTGGAGTAGAGTTGCAGTGAAACAGAGACATGGTCGACTCCATGAGCAGCCAAGTTTTGGAGGACCAATCAGGTTTTGCCACATAATGTCAATTGTGGTTTTCTTTAGTATTCTTATGTCCACTTTTCCAAGATGTTAGTTAACCATTTCAGAACACCATCGCGTTTGATTCAAGAAGAATCTATTATACAAAAAGGTGGTTTGACAAACTTCCCACTTTTAGAAATTCAAATAATTCTTTACGAGGAATATAAATACTAAGTAAGGTGCATTCTTCATCATTTCTTCTTCTTCATCTCAAAAAAAGTTTTCATAATTTCTAATTCCATTACTTTTGGTCAAGTCACCTTATACTCAGCATTTTTTGTCTTCCTACCTTAGGTACTAAGATTTCAAGTTGAGATTACCATATATTGATAGAAAGTTCGTTCACCTTTGATTGAATTATTTTTTGGGGAAAAATAAGGTTTGCTTCCCAAAATTTTAATTTTTCAACAATTATTTAAAAACAAACTCACTAAAAATAGTCTTAAAACTTAATAAATATCATATAAAACAATTCCTCAGATTTTTGTTTATCCATCCTTGAATTTCCAATTCTTTTGGTTTTTTTTTTGGAATTATTTATGAACTAACCTGCTATCAAAGCACGGTAGTAACAAGAAAACATATTGTACCAGTTATGATGATTAAAAAGCTGTTGTTTTATGGATATGAATCATTTTATTACTTTCACTAGATAATAGATACTCCCTCTGTCCCAAAATGATCTTCCTGTTGGCTTGCATTTCTTGTCCCAAAATGATCTTTCTCGTGGATGGATGAAATTTATTGGATGATTTCTGAAATTTTGGATGAAAATCAGAATATTTTGGATGAACATTTGGATAATATGGATGAATGTTCCAAGAAGAACCAAGGGGGCTAAGGAAATGAGTGGCTACCGGTGCTCCTCAAAAATGGCCCAAAAATCCCACTTTTCAATGCTCCAAACCTACACTTTTTAAAGGATTTTTAAACTCAAATTTTCAGGAATGAAAGAGTGCACTAAACTCTACTTCTAGCTCGAAAATGATTTCAAAATTGTCATTTTCAACCTTAATCCAGATCATTTTATCAAACAGGAAGATCATTTTGGGACGGAGGGAGTATTAATTTACTGGTTTATTGACACTAGAGGAGATGTCTTCAAATACTCTTGGTCAAATGGTTTCATTTGAGTCCCAAGATTTTGTGCAAAGTTTAAAATAAAAAAATAATTTGCTGGTCAATATTTGACCAATCTGAAATCGATAAGAAGAAAAGGTTCTTTGGAGATACTCGAATTGAATCTACTGTATGGCATAACTTTTGAGTTTTTCAAGATCGTCTTTCTGAAAGTTTCTATGTTGATTCACTAAGTGAATAAAACAGAGACTTTTTCAAATCCTTGTTTTTGGGAATTGAAGACAGGGAAGAAAAAACATGTTGACTACTCTTTTCACCTCCTGCGATGTGGAGCCCTATCTTGCTGTTCTCAAACTTCTTCAACACAGGATACAGTTACTAAGATAGAGATACCAAAAACCGTAAAAATAAGGTGATTCAACCAGAAAGGAGGGAGATAGAAATTCTCTGAATTTTTTTTGAGATGAAGAAGAAGAAATGATGAAGAATGCTGCTCGTTTTGTATTTTTATTTCAGGTTAAGGAAGAGTCAGTATACAAGAAAGGGGTTTGACAAAATTCCCACTTTCAGAAATTCTAAACAATTATTAACCAAATGTGATGGTATTATAAAACCATTAATTAATATCACGGACAACTAGACATAAGACTACTAAAAAAACCACAACTAGACATTTTGTGGCAAAATCTGACTAGTCCACCAAAACCATGTCGAAATTCATTGTTTTCGTTCTTCCACTTCTCTAGTTTTGGCCAACTCTACTGCACTGTGAAGGCATTTACGGTTTTCGGTTTCTCTACCTTATTGGCATAGTTCACAAATTCACATCGATACTTGCAACGTACTGAATCTCTACTTGAATTATACTGAAATTCATTCAAAAATCTATACCATACTATTGTTGGTGTGTTGACATCTTCTTGAACAAAATAATTATTAATTATTATCTTCATTAAATGAAGTTTATTCAAATAATGGAATGAACATCTTGGTATCTGTGAATATCATTTGGAATTACTGTTTGTCTTTAGTCATTTTCTTTTTTTCAAATTTTGCTTCCAATTTTCAGATTGATTAATGTCATCATATTATGGAATATGTGCCATAAATCTTTTGCACACATTTTTTAAATTATTTTTTATATATATGCTTAACATATGAAACATTATTATTTTCAATTCTATATATGTATATGTATTATACTTTGTATTGTAATGTTTGAAATACTACCATTATTGTGCACAGACATGTCGTATACTTTCACAAGCTTGACACAATGCACTTGAAATCTACAACCAGTCACAAACAACTTTTGCCATGCAATTTTTTTATTTTATTTAAAAAAAGTTATTTTGGAATTATTATCTTGGACAAGAGTTGTTTATCATTAATTTTAAAAGTCTAAGGTTCAATTAATGTTCTCATATGATTAATTAGTGAATGAATAAGTGGGTTTGAGATCCATTATTACATGTTTAATGTGTACTTCAGATTAACAATAAGTATTTCAATACAACTAAAGAATTAGCCAATACCACCGTTGTGGAATACTATAACTCTAATAGTTTTCAATTACAATGGATTAATTGCTTAATTCATTTTATTTTGAATACATTGGGAACATGTTCTTCATCCTTCAATCCCTTGTTCCTTGTCGTCCGCTCCAATTTTATCCCTTCAGTCATATCTTCTTCATTTTTTGTCCCATTTTAAAGTTTGAGGACATTTTTGGCATCTATATTTCATGAGGATGTCTTTAATGTTATTGCAATCAAGATTTGGATCCAAAATCATGCTCCTAGAGCCTCTGAAAGTTGTTGTCCGCCCCTTTTGTTCTTTCTAGTCCGCCCCATGTTCCCTTTAGTCCACCTCGTGTTTCCAAATATTGGGAACTTGTTCCTTGCCGTCCGCCCCTTGTTCTCTATTGTCCATCCCTTATTCCTAACAATTGAAGTGTATTCCTTGTAAATTTCTTTTCACATGTATTGTAATTTGCTACATTTCATGACACGTGGACATCTTCCATCTTATGTGTCAAACTTGGGGTAATGTAATTATATTCAAAACCTAGTTATTTTTTAGCCCATCGCGGTAAAGGCAGGATTAGTCATAATGTCGTGACGTATGGATGTTGTGTCGTGACGTGGCTATGATGGAAATGGCCTCCGTCACGACACAATAAACAACCCTTTACAACATGTGTAATTTGACATCAAATCATTGGAGGAGAATGTCTAACCTTGTGTGGCACATGTATCAGCACCAAGCAATGGCTTTTGACGAGCCACATAATGAAAGTGTAATTCCTTAGCAAACATCTGCACCATAAATATTTTTTGTTTCTAATTGCAGTATTATTAACACCTGTAACCATCATCATCTTAAGCATATGAATATTGAAAGCTTAGAAGCCTTTAGGATGTACTGAATTGTCATTAGCCTAATTGCACATGGACATATGCGACGGAGCTGATGGATGGCTCCTGCTGGACACAAGACTCATGTTTCTGTTGATAACACTTAGATACACTTGATCATACTTTTTGAGTGTGTATGATCATGTTTCTGTTGATAACACTTAGATACACTTGATTGAACAAATAATGAACAAAGACATTTAAAAAGTGTGATATATTCAATATACACATGCTCCCATATTTTACAATTTATGGCCTCTTCACACTATAGCAAGACAAAAAATTCCTTCCCATCCAAAGCATGGTGAAAGTTCACAGTTCTTGGTCTAAAAATATAGTAAATTATACAAATTGGAGCATTTGGCTGTTCATCGTGTAAACCTTAATGCCGAAGTTCAAAGTCTAAGACTTTTGGATTGCATATTATAAAATCTATAAAAAATATTGAAAAATTGAATTGAATAATAAAAAGATTTTAATAAGGAAAGGTTTTATAGTTAATGATCAAAATGTGAAATTGTTTTAACAATTGATTCAATGTTATGAATACAGAAACTATGAGTTATTGAGACATAGCTACTCTTGAACAAGCATAGCACCAATCATAATTATCAAAGAATCAATAAATAAAATGAAGACAAGGACTGTAGAGCATTACAGGGCTTGCCAAAGAATTTGTGCTTTTAAATATATACTTAATTAAAGAATTCAACTTACTAGTAGATATCATGAAAAATTTTGGATTTTTATTATCGGTTGATAAATTTTGTTAACAATATGCCAAATCTTTAGTATCATGATTCAATATAAACTGTTGTCACGTAAACACTTTATTTTGCTTTGGACTTTGGCATTTAGTGTAAAGCTTAAAAGGTTGATTTTGACTTTCTACGTAGGTTAGAAATGTAGTAATGTGTCTACTAGTCATACTAAGTGTAATATAAGTATTAAAATAGGATGGCCACGTTGTCGGGTAGAGAAGTCTTTGCCTTGGGAAAATACTGGAATTTTGGCTGCAATTAGTTTTGGCTCAAGACATGAAAGACAAGGATAACATAAGAAGTATTAATCCTTGAACACATCATGTATACATACTTGAACCTATACCCTTCTGTACGTATACATAGAGTATTCATATCCGTATATGTAGAATATTATTATACATATATATTAAGTACTTTTATACGTATATTAGTGATGTATAAATATAATAGAACATACTATATGGATATATGATTTATACATACAAGTATAATACTCTTATACATGCATGTACAAAATATAAATACAATCTATTGTATATAAAACCGTATAAGTCTTGTATATACCTTCAAAATCCCAAATCTCCCTCTAAAATAATAACCAAACTTCAAATAACCACCAAATTAGCATAAACATTTCAAATCAAGAGTGCTTTAGCATTTTGGAAAGCTATCAAAGTGCTTCACAGAGAACTAGAAAGATTAAAGCTCAACAAGGTACTGTCAAGAGTCCATAGCTCGTCAAAGGATGTACTCACTAATTCAGCATCAGGTGCACCTCCCTTTGCTTCACAGAACACTCTAACCTCATATAAGATTTGCCAAAGTCGAGTAATAGCTTTCTAGAAAACTAATAACATCACCTAAATTCTCTATAAAATTCATCTTCAGAATCTATACCAAACAGTTTCTACGCTCAGTTGAATTTGGAGACTACTTCCACTCTTGAATCTATTTGGCAGCTCAACACCCTTTCACCTTCAAAGCGATAACTTTCTCTCAAACAATCTAAATCATAACTTATAAAGCTCCATACAAAACTAACACAATAACACTTCACTTGCTCAAATTTCATAAACAAAAATAGGATAAACAAGTTTCTACAAGCTTTTGAAGTCTTGGTCTTCTAAATTCCTTCACAGCAAACACTGTCCCACTCAAACACTGTCCCACTCAAACACACATAGAAATTACATACTGAGCCCAAATAAAGCGTACCATGTTCATTATGAAACCTCAACTATAAGGAGGCAGCAGCCAAGGGCGGCGAGGATGCAACAAAAATCATGATATGGCGCGATGTAGGAGAAATAATGGAGCGCACATTACATAGTTCAAAAAATAAAGGAGGGGTCATTGACTGGGCACTAGAGGTCGAGGAGGGGTGGATGCCGTACGATGTACTATCATCTCATTTGGATGAATCGAAACGAGTGGTTATCCATACTCGCAAACCGTCAGAGGAATATTTGAAGGAGACGTGTTCCATTTGTCAACAGTATTTTGGGCCGGAAGGGGCCTTTGAGATGGGACATTGTAATCACAAGTTCCACATAACCTGCATCGCGAAGGCTGTTTTAAACAACAGACAGTGTGTTATGTGCCGCTCCCCAATTAGTTCTCGGTTTTACGAGATACTGGGACTACAACACGTAATGCCGCTTTGGCATGAGTTTGATCGGTGGAATTTACCACTAGACCAACTACCTAAGAAAGAGGTGAATTATTTTGATTGGGGCAAATCACTTACCAGGAACCTGGAGACAATGACTCACCAACTCTCTATGACGGGCAATGCCGAATTGGACAATCTTTCATGGATGACACACGACTATGAGGTGGAGATGAGGGCACGTGAAATTCCGAATGCTAAGGAGCGGGAATTTTTTTGTAGGAACTTCGGTGGATATTGGAGTGTACATGGTAATCGCTTCTTCCGGTTTCCAAAACCGGAAGTTGTGGTAGATGCCGACGGTACAAGAAGAGAAGTAGAGCGAGAGTATGGGCAACTTGATGAGTACAAGATGTACGACAGAACCCCGGTTGGGAGGGCACTTGTATTGAGGAAACTGGAAGAAGCTATTTGCCATCGTCGCACTTTCACAGAAGAATCCTTCAAATATTCGGACCTAGACTACTAGGTGATCCTTAAAAAGTCTGACGATGCTCTTCAGAAAATAGTTTCCGACTGGAGAAGGGCACTTCGTGATGAGGGTAATTCGTCTCATTGGTCACGCGCCCGTATTGAGAAGATTGTGCAAGAAACAGTAGCCAAGATTGAGAAGGCAAAGGAGTTGTAAGACTGGAAGAATTCCAAGAAGCGCAATCGGGATGGCCCCTATGAAGATGACCCTGAATGGGGGGAAGATAATCGTCGAAAAGTGGAAGCAGTGGAGGAAGAATATCGATCGGGGGGTACGATTACACGAACAAGCCAGCGACGCGTTACTCGGAATCAAATGCAAACAATGAACGTTGAGTAGGGTATATACGTTGGACATCATACCCGCATTACTTTGGTTAATGTGATAATACATTGGGTGGTAGTCGTATTTGGAACAATACATATATTGGTTGCGTAGCCGGATGCATGGACTTTACTCTACCTCTCAATGTACTTGCAAAAAATCCTTTTGATTTTAATATAATTTCATTTATGTTTTTGAATTGCATTTGTGTTGAAAGACTTGTTAGTACTTAGATGCATCAAACTTCATATGTAGATTTTGTACATTCATTACGAGAAAAAAATTGCGTGAAGTACCATCAAAGTAAAAATAAGGACACAACATGGAGGACAATATTGAAGAGGCAAGCACCACCGCTTAAATGAGATATATTATGATCATGGTTTCTAGAATCGGACATTCATAAAAGAGTGGCATTCTAGGGTGCTATACTGGAAATGCTTCTTTCTAACTAACGTGCGCAATCATGCCACATAATCACTGTCATCCTTCACTTCGGCCCCACTAGGGCCGGAAGAATCGTCATCGTCATCGCCATCGCTCTCGCGTACCTTCTTCACCCTCCCCTTAGTCTTCTTCTTTGAGTCAAATGGGTTCATGAATTTCTTTGGGCCATTTGCAACATCCAAAGGAGTTTTTGGCTTCCTAGGATTGAAAGGCAACACCTTCTGAGCCTTATCTTCTGCCTTCCGCTTGGGCTTGGTTCTAGCAAGGGGCTTTTCGGGAAACATGTCCGGTTTTCCCAAAGCCAACTTCGGCCCAAAGAGCTGCCCAATTGGAAGTCCTCCATCACTAGAGAGAATGTCCGGGTTGGCTTGTCGGGTTCGGGCCAATCTCTTCCTACATTTCTCCGCTACTTCGGCAGCCTTAGCATCTTCCTTCATTTTTTTAGACAAGGCAACCAACCTCGCGGACGATTCAAAGCCACCAACTTGGACCCTAGTCTTTGCAGTTCCAAACAATGTCCGAGACGCACCGGGTACGAATACGGGCACCTCCTCCTTTGTAGAGGGTGGAACCATTTCCTCCTTTATGCGGTTGAAGTCTGGAGAAACAACCTTAAAAGTATCAAGGGTGGGGTCTTCCTCTTTCTTTGGTACGACCAAACCCCGTGTAGTATGAGATGATCCTCCCCGCAAAATTTTATCACTATTTAGTAAACCGTCTCCATTCAGAAGAGAAGCAAGAGGAATCGTATCCTCCTCGTTGGTACCTTCTTCTTCGACATCATCATACTCAAAAACACGCTCCATCGGCGCAGGAGAACAATGGGATTTCCCTTTCGGTGAAACCTCGAGGTCAGTAACTGGGTTGTCAATAGGGGGGTCAATTGATAGAGCGTCGAAGGGTACATCAACATCAGACTCACTAGAGTAGTCAACGTCGTTGGTCTCCACGGCCTTGGGGTCCTCCTTCCCCTCCAACTCCCCATAGAACCTCCCTAAGCCACTCAACTTGGACTGGGAAATCATCTTGGAATTCGTATACACAAACACGAGGTCATTAGCCCTTTCCGTAAGTAAACGGTTTCGCTTCCTGTCGTGGACAAAGGAGTAGCTACTCCAATTCCGCTCGCATGAAGAAGAAGACAACGGCTGAGCTAAAATCCTCTTTGCAATTGGAGAAATGAATTTACCAGCAGATCCGTATATATCTTACCAACCAAAAGGCGGCAATTGTGACTTAGATGAGTCGTGCGGACATCATGAAACGGAGGATAACCTTCACAAAATGCGAAGAACTCTTCAATGACCACTTCCTTCAACGTAGGAGGAGCCATCGACAACAAGACCTCCTTCGCCGATGCCATCACATCAGTATCATTGTGAAGGTCCTCATCGTCAATCAGATAAATGTTTAGAAGCGCAGCAGCACACTGTAAGGGTGATGTGACCATGCCTTTACGCTCATAGAATGAGTCCTCGCACAAATCAGCATTGTCAGGGTCTAGTTTGAAGGGCTCGAGGCGTAAAGAGAGAACATGCTTCTCAAGGTTGCGGAGAACGACGTATGCTTTACCCAATGCCGATTCCTTTGCATCAAACTCTCGTAGGGCGTATACAAAGGGACTCGTCATCCACTTGAAGTTTGTACATTGCTCCCAGAAAACGTCATCCAAGACAACCCTCTTCACATCGCGTGAGATCTTCGCTTTGTCTCGGGTAGATAAGGTCTTCTTCGTTTCGTAGTTTCTCCACACAGAATCCACAACGCTCTGCTCCAGTGCTCTTCGAACCTTCAGTAGACGCGAAATCATAATGTAGTGCGATGCAAACCTAGTCTGACCAGGCATCAGCAAGCTAAGTTTTGCCTCGTGCTTTCGAAATACCGAAAGTGGCATTTGCCTTATCTTTATGAACTTAACCAAGTTCTTAGCCCGATCTAGGAGCTCCATGACCTACTTCATCTTACCCCAGTCCTCCAGCAAATGGTCCATCGCATGGGCAGCACATCCTTAGACGAATATGGATGGATAGAGTGATTTGACCAACTTTCCGGCATTAAGCATCACATGAGCATTATCATAGCATAGTTGAATGATGTTCTCGTCTCCAACTTGTTGAATAAACTTCTCAATGACGGACGCTATTTATCGGCGTCCTTCTCTTTCCCACTCGTATCAACAGCTCCCAAGAATAGCTCACCAGCGGGAGAGACCAGCATTGCATTTATTAGAGGGCGACTCCTTACAGAAGTCCATCCATCGAGGGCCAAAGTTCCGCCGTACTTCCTAACACTGGAAAAATCCTATCATTCAAGGAAGTCTCCAAATCAGTCCTTGCTTGGGTCAGTAAATTTGTTCGGAGATGGTGGAAAGATGGAGGTGTGTATGATCTCTTCATGTTGGACGTCTTCAACACCATATCCTTGAATGAGGCACTTTGAGCCACGTTAAACGGGATACTATTCTCGTAAAAATACGCGGCGCAAGCTTTGTCGCATTTTCGCCTCTGAGTCTCGTCAAAGCCCTCTTGAAGGGTAGATTGCCTCTTTGCCTTCAATGCAGGAAACTGTCGACTACCTTCTCCCAAAAGAGTGGAAATGGAAGGTACACCCTCACCAAGCAAGACGGGTTCATTCTTCGGAGTTGCCATGGTAGATCCAGCGCATGAGTCCACATCCATGGACATGGAAGTGTTCACTCTCGGGAATATATTGCCACGAGTCATAGGGGAACTACTCTGCTCCGACATGAATATTCTGTAATTGAGGAATTTGCCACCGCAATTCCTGAACAAGGACTGTATAGCGGGTGACAAATTAGTGCAACGACCTACACCACTAGTCCGTACCCCTACAACTTTGTCATAGCCCAAATGACTGAGCATTCGTTCCATCCTCTTTGCGAAATTGTTCTTGCATAGCCTACACTGAACCATCTCACTCTTCTTCTTCTCTGCATCGATCACATGAACTTCGGTATACCGTGGTGAGTAACTTCTAGACGCCATTGCTGCACTTGATAGATCACCCACAAAAAATTTCAAAAAATCAGGGTAACAAGTCCTCAAGAGAACTAGAGCCTACGAAGAAGCTCCAATTCAACACACTTCTAAACGTCGTCGTTCACCATGCAACAGATACACACGTATATTAGTGCAACTAGTAGCTCATGGAGTACAATTCTGAAGTGTAGTGCCAACTTCCAGGAGGGGTCTTTTATACCCGTCCCACGAAATGGCAGGGGGTAGGCCCTAAACATCAAGGGAGGACGGCCGTCGCGGCCGTAAGTCAAGCGGAGGGCCGTCGGATCATCGGCCGTCACGGCCGTCGCCGCCGACGGCCTCCCCCACGCAGCCGGAGCAGGCCTCCCCCGTCCGCAGAGACGCCCCCCCCCCCCCCCCCCCCTCTCTGCGGCGACGGCCGCTCCCTCCCCTCGCAACCCCTCCCCCGCATTCACGATCATGTTTCACCCGGGGTAAAACATCTTCGAGTGATTTATTTTTCCTAAGTCACAGGACGTCCTATGGCGCTGGCGGACGTCCGTGACAACCCTGGTGTACAAGCTCTAAAAATATCATAGAAATACTCATAGTACACATAGAGCTCTTGCTCTCCAAAACTACACACCAAAAACTAAATTTTGGTGGATGAGAGAGGGGAACCCGACTCTTTTGCCTCCTCTCAAAGTCAATACTAGCCCATACTTACGCCTCATGGGCCTCAACTAGTTATTGGCTAACTCCCTCAAGTTTACTTCAGCCTTATCTATCCCTTATCTTAGCCATAAGGCATCAAAAGTCTACCTAGTGGTAAACTATTTCTACCTTCCATTTATCAAACTTTTAACAAACAAAGTGAAGTTTGAAAGCATTAAAAATTAAACAAATAAAATCAAATATATGTCTAAAAGAGCTTGAAAAGAATTCCAAGAGGAATCTCACTCCATTTGCAAGAACTTGAAGATGCGTTGAAGGATAAGAGCAACAAAGTCAGCACGAGCAGCCTTAGTCAACGGATTAAGTGGACCTTCAAGCCAACGTTGATGGCCGCGACTCTCTTTGACATGCCTAAGACAACTAGAGAATTCATTGCCATTTAGGCCTTCAAAGATCCCTCCAAACGTACCATCTCGAGTATCAGGTTCAACACACCCAACCTGCAACAGAATCACCAAGGCACGAGCATCTTGTTGAAGATTATCGTGCCACCGCTGCTCTACTCTAGATTGCTTTGGTAGCCAAGAAGGCCCAGCTTCTTCTTGTGGACGCTTATGCAACGATATAGGACAAATGGCAGAATAGCACGAACCGGCAGTTGGGGTAAAGAAAAATCCAACTCAAGCTCTGGTTGAAGCTCTTCATCATGAGACTTAGAAAAAACTCTATTATTTGACATAATCAAAGATATTCAAAACAGCTACATACAACTGTTGAAGTTTTAAATGAACCTTCTTTTTATAACACAAATACTTTGCAGAAGGCGTCGCCTTGAAGCTTTCTCAAAGATGTAATCTCTTTTCTCCAATCAAATCCACTCAAATAAAATATAAAATATAAAATATAAATATAAAACAATGGATAGGGATATAAATTCCTTTAACATGCTCTGATAATCGCCAAGCCGCGAAAGTCCAAGTGGTAAAGTGCTTCAAGCGCCCTAGGCCCATAGCACTCGTCCGGGTTCGAAACCCTTTGGACCCGTATGAGCATGTGAATGGCGACGTGACTTGGCACTGCTAGTGAAAATTGGGCAGGAAACTACCAGTTGGTGCCAACTACTCCTTAAGCATGTGAGAAGTTGCAGAGACTCCAAGTTTCGTGGTTAAAACCACGGTCTTTTTCCTCCCTCTTCATTCTTCTGATCTCCCTCTTCCCTTTTGTCTATATTTTTTTTTTTTTTTAGTTTTATTTCTATTTGCTCTGAACATTGCTCCCAAACCATTCGACACTATATTTACATATTGAACCATTTCCTTACACGACAACGTAAAATATGTTGGAAGTCACACAATGTCAATGACATCTCTTGCACTTGAATTTAACTAAGTTATTCTTATTGACAATAAATATTATTCCAATTTACAATTTTGAAAAGTTACTAAAATTTTGTACTTCATTGCAATTGCAATTTATTAATAAAAATCATAGTATAATACATCTATTCTAATCTTGGGGAAACATCATTCCTTCCACCATAACATCCTTTCTTCCAATGGTGAAGGTTAAAAAATTAATTGGCAAAATTTGTAATTGATTTTAATCTTTCAAATCATTAATTTTGAAAACTACGTAAAATTCATAATCATTTAAAACAAAATATGTGAAATTTATTCACATATGATAATTATAAAGGGCACATTTTAAAACGGATATTAAACTCATACAATGACATTCCAATCTGGTAAAAAGATTAAGTGATAGAATAAAAAATTTAAAAGTTCAATATGGTCATAGATGAGGGAAGCAGATTGGAAGAGGCGTTATAGACTAAGGGCCAAGGGGTCAAGGGGTAAGCAATTCCAGCAATGAAGCAAAGCCGAAATCAGCTTATAAGGCTTTAAAGGCGGAGAGGCTTAAAAATGCTTATATGGTAAGACTTTTTGAGAGACAAAGCGCCTAGAATTTGGCCTCTTGAGGAGAATTTGGACCAAACAAGATTAAAAATCCAAATTTTGGTGAGAGGCCATGTTTTATTTATATATTCTTCTACAATAGTAGATTTGGTCAAAAATAATTTCAAAAAAAAAAATACAAAATTTATAATTATTTTTAAAATTAAAAAAAAAAAATTTTTTTTTACCAAATTTTGTTATTTCTTAGCCATTCATTTCTTTTTTCAAATTAAATAAATATTTATTCACCTTGAGGAAATCCTGCTTTGGTGTTACGGTACACTCCTTGTGTTGGAAAAGGAAACCCCTATGTTACATCCTTGTTCCACATTTGGTCGAATACTTTGATCCACTAAATTACGTGAGACGGAATATAGTTTGCATTTCCAATAAACATCTTTAGAATTAACTCGTGAGTAAGTGATTGTTACAAAGAAAGTGCTCGAAATATCAATGTAAATCTTCAGGGAAAATCCTTACACACAACTACTCCTAAGCACCAAAGGAAAATTTATTGCATTTCAAAAAAAACTATTGCATTTGAGGTACTAAATATCTTCTTAATGAAGCACTAAGTGAAACATTTAGAATGCGATATAATACCCTTGATTTTGCACTTTATTTTGGGCAAAGCGGCAGCCTTCTCCTCCACGAAGACTATGGCAATGCACACTATCCAGGTGACACCACAAATAAAAAATCCCATAAAGCCACCATGCTCATGTCGCATCGTGTAGCCGAATACATCGCAGCTACATCTACTACAAATAAGGATATGGTCTGGCATAATTGTAGGCATGGTTGTTTGTAGTGCAAATTTTATTTTTTACATCCGCAAACCACTCACTTCTTCTCTAACAATTAAAGCGCCATTTGCTTAAGTCCATAATTTAAACTTTCATCGTCAACATAATTCTTATGTGTATAGTTTTTTATGGAAGAAAGTGCAGGGAAAGGAAACTACACTTGCGGTCTTTGTAGTGTTTTATTGAATTCCATAAAATAAATAGAAACACACAATCTAAGAAAGTTACATCTAGGAGTTCTTACCGCGATGAGTCTTCATTTTAAAGAGGTTCTCATGGGAGAAAAAGCTGCAGTGATAATTGATAGATATCGCAAGGAAAGATGTGATATTCCTAGTGGTATTAAATCTAAAGTAAAGGTTTACAAAGTCTTTGATCATAAAGAGATGTTAAAGGAATTTGATTTGAAAGAAGCCTTGACTAATTCAACAGAATTAGGAATTTCTTGTCTTATACAAGATGGAGAAGAAATTATTGGAGTTTTAGTTTTGAATGAGCTTTCAGAAGATGAAGCGTCTTTTTTAGGAAGAAGGGCATTAATACTATCGAGATCTGGGGGTTATGTAGAAAGATTACCAGATAAATTGTCTGGTTTGATGGCAATGTTTGGATGGCGTTTTTCAAAGACATTTGAAAGGCATTAATTTTTTACTTCTAAATTTTTATTTTATCGTTATTACTTTGAGGTTTTTTACCATGTTGATTTTACCATGTTCAACCATGCTGTTTTAACCATGTTGTTTTTATCATGCTGTTTTAACATATATTAATTTTTTTAATTGTTTTTAGATATGGTGAAGCGGTAGAGAATTCCTGAAGAAAAAAAAAAGTCTAAAATCGCAAATAGGTTTGAGTTGGAGCTTGCAACCGATGGATTTGTCAAGGATTTTTCAAAGGAGTTGCAAAAATATTTTCCAAATACTTACAAAAGCCTTTGCAACGTATACAAAAATCCCAACGGACTTGGTAGGATGAATGATACCTCATTTTTAGGTATGGTTATTACAAAAAACTTTGCCAGTTGCCACATATTAATAAAGATTTTGGATTTGATTTTACAATTTGTTTCTTAACAAAACTCAATATAGAGGTCTTGATTTCTGTGTTGGAGGAGAGTTTTCAATGCCAGAGTATGGCATGTTTGTGCAACTTAGGCATAGTACAATATTGTGTTACAAAGCCAATTTTGTATATCATAGAACGAGGAGAAATATTGAATATACACAAGTTGATGCTTATATCAAAAAGACGATAATTAATGAAGCCAACTAGAGAAGGACAGATTTAGATTTAGAGTAGATATAAATTTAGGATATATATAGATTTAAAATAGATATAGATTTAGAGTAGATTATATTCCACTTCATATTTTTATATGTATATATTTTATTATATATTTTATGAATTATCTTTAATATTATATTTTTATTGCATTTTTATGATAATTTATTAATTTATGATTACAGAAATCATATACAAAGATTAGAGGTAGAAGAATCACTTGTCACAATGCTATAATTTGCAACAGTAAGTAGAAGTTGCAGTAGAAGTGTTAAAACAGAATCAAAGCATATGAATTATTATTCATCGAAAATTGAAAGTCAGCATCAGTTGCATTTAACTCAAGAGAAATTATAGTCCACAAAACAACATTGGCAATGATGAAAATGTGAAAAAAAAACAGGAATCACAAAAAAAGACAATTTGAGGATTTGAACTTATGCTTCGTAATTGCTGTATTCTTGAAACTGAAACTCAATGTACAAATTGTGGTGCATTTCAACAATACATTATCTATAGAATGACTATTACATAACATTTTACTTTGATAATTTTAATTTGATTTATATTGTTTTCTTAAAAAGTAAAAGTGTGTTTAGATAGGCTATGAGTTTTGAGAAGGTAAAGGGTCTCTAATTGCAAACAAAATTCAACTAAAAGTAAATTAAGCCCTCTTTACACCAGACACAAGAAGTCGTGAGAATATCAGCCAAGAGCTAGAGCCCATTCTTGAAAAAACCAACTTTTAATTTAACATCCTTTGGATACAGTGTAAAGTGAGAAGGAGCCAAATAACAATGTGCCGAATGTTTTAGGATATTTCCTAACATAGGGTTGATTCTAACTTCTACTACACTACATGTCGTTTGTACCCAAGACCGGTCTTCTTCATCTAGTTGTTGGTGGTTTTTTTGCTTCGTTTTTCCTTGTTTTTCCCTTGTTTACTGAAAATTTAGCACTATGGAAGAGCGGAGGACGAAGCTTGTGGTGATGATGGTCTTGTATTGGTGTCTTTACATGATTACACTACATGTTAACAACATGCAAGCTTTGATTTTACAAAGTGAGTGGACAAATGTTGCAATTTTCAGCATGTGCCTTCTTAGGGTTTAGAGAGCGAAATGTTTGATGTTTCGAGAGGCAATCTAGCTTTGAAGGCTAGTATTTGTTGACTTCATTTATAGAGAAGATGTTTAAGGAAAGGACCCGTGTCTCGCATGCTACATTCAAATTTTTATGTGAAAAATTAGGTCCATTTTTGAAAAAACATCATACTCATTTGAGGAGAACAATTTCTGTAGAAGAGAGAGTTGCAATGTCTTTGGCTAGACTTGGTACGAAAGATGGATTGTGCATTGTTGGAGAAGTGTACGGACTCCGGAGTGGCGGAAGGTACAATTTTATCCAATCATGTAAAACACATTGGAATTTTATGTAATCTTCAACTCGAATGGATGTAGAACGTGCATTTGGAATATTGAAGGGTAGATGGAGGATAATTTAGAAGAGAGCAGATATTCCCCTTCGATTATTGAAAGATATTGTCTCCACTTGTAGTTTCTTGCATAATTTATGCATCATTACATAGGACAAGTTTGATGCGATTTGGATTGAAGAAGCCGAGGTGGAATTGCAAAAACGAGTTGAAAAGGGTACGGTGAAGGAAGGACAAGTCGTACGAGGAGAACGAGTTTCCATTGAAGAGGTAAAATCATGCATTCTGAAATTTGGTGGGAGAGCTATATTTCAGAATTCTGAGCAAGAAGAAGTAGATGCTGAAGAAGAAGCTTTTTTGATCAAACAAAATGAGAGAGATGCTGATTTATTGAAAGAAGCAACCGTGGCTCATGAATCAATTGCAAGAACTTTGTGGGAATACAAATTTTCAAAGAAGTTGACTATCCAATATTCAGAATCAAATAGTGATTATGAAATTATGGAAGAATATCTATAATTTCTTTAGAATTGCTGCCATAAGCCTATACATGTTTTTCAATAAAGCCGTGCTTTCTTGAAAGGTTGTGAAAAAACTAGAAGAATTCGATACAACCTTTTCCAAGATGATTGCCAAATTGTCTTGAAATCTCTTCTTTTTTGTCTCTGGCTTGGAAGTAACCTCACGGTCTTGGAAATTTGATGTTGTCTTCTCTTCGTTGTTCTCGTCTCCACCTTCTCTAGCACTTGTTGGAAATTGATTATTCACACATGCCAGAGTAGAATTTCAAACATCAAGTTGGTCAAACCACTTGCTGTCTTGGTGCCTATCCGAACCAGAAATCTCATTCGCCATCTTGTCATTCTTATACTCCGTATAAATTGTCTTGTATTTCTTCTTGCATGATTCACATGAGCGGTCAAAGCCTTGAATTGCCGCCACCATCCTCGCATGCAACATCAACCATGTATTCATTACTGAAAAATTAACATAAGATTGTACGGAAGCTCACGGAGACAGGAAGAGAGGAGGTTAGTGGTACATCCCCCGAGACCTTTGAATAGGTAGGAGGAGGTCCACAGTTCAAGGCCCCTTTACCGTGGTTGAGTTCCATTTTGACTTCCAATCGGGGGGAAAGGGGGGCTTGGGGCGAAGGCCTTTAAAAGGCCAAATTGGCCAAATCTGGAATCTGATTTTTTTTATTTTTTAAATTCAAAAAAATATATCAAAAAATTATTCATGGTTACAACTTCGACAAATGATCAACTTCTTCCTGAAAAAAAAATATAGAAGCAAAAAAAATTCCATAGACATACCTTGTTTTTTGACACATCTTGAAAATTCTTCTTCCATCTCCCCAGGAATTGAAATCAATGTTTCTACCTCATAATCTTGCCACTTCCGAGTTGCACTTTCTTCTTTCGAATCCAAATCAGCCGTATTCACCACTTCCTTCGCAGCCTTCTTCTCGAACTTCTTCTTCTTTGCTGGAGCTTTTGCCTTTCTTCCTTTCGATGGTTGTCTTCTCTTCTTTGGTGTAGGTGCAGGTGCATCTCGTCCATCTAGAGCCTTTGCTACAGCTCGGATTGCCTCGTCGTCCTTTGCCTCCATCAAAGGATTCCTTACATTTGAACTCGGGGACACTTCCACACTTGATGGTTGCAAATCTGAATCGTTACAACGAGGCATTTCGAGAGGCATAAAAAATCTAGGACTAGCAACACCAAAGCGATCAAAATTTGGAACATGCATTTGAGGAGAAATGGGCTGAAATTGAGGTTGAGAGAAGCTCATTTATGGTGAATTTTGACTCCGTGCTTGTCCTTAAGATTGAAAGAATTCTCCATCTTGAGAGTAACCTTCCATTGTAATGAACACAATTCAAAAAAAAATTAAAAAATTAAAAATAAAAATAAAAATTCTGCCAAAACCTAGCAAATCTGAAGTTCTCCCTTCTTATACATGAGAAAGAAGAAAAAGGTGATTCCAACTGATTGAGCAGCAATATTTAGGGACGAACGAATTTGGGAATGAATAGTAATAGCTGTTGTGAAAAACACGGCTCAAAATTTGGCCGTTTGTAGAAGACTAAAAGTTGACATTTTGGAAAACTATTAAAAAAATCAAAATGATTGGCTGTGAGAATTATGCTTAACGGCCTCACGGATTTCTAGTTAGGCCCACCTCTCGAGGTAGGCTTGACTATAAATCCGGGGGTTGTCAATAATGTGCTTTTTTGTTGCCATGGCCCACCAAGGATAAAAGTGCTATCTATGTCATTTTCTCCTCCTCTCATTCCTTGAACTGAAATTTTAGATATAAAGTGGCATTTCTTGGTCCTCTCGATTTTTACGCATGTCATTGGCTGAAAATTATTTTATGACGGCCTCTTACCTCTAATGTAAAGGGCCATGGAGAATTGGCCCTCACATTGGTACCTTACCGGATGAATGCCGTGGATGGTCCCTTCGGTATCTCATCCATCATGATCCAAGTAGGTAACCCATGGTTCGAACTCATGGTTACCTTGACATGTAGATGAATGGGGGCTTTTTGGCCTTATTGTGCACTCATCCTTATAAATCGACATCCATTTAAAGGAATAATTGCAACTTGAAATTGCCTTCCAATGAAATGAGAGGACCCAAACATTTTTGTGCACATAAATTTGAATGGATATAACTTGTGGTTTTAAAGGAGATTTGTAAATCAAGCACCTTTAAAGTTTTGAATGGGGTATGTTTTAAACTTATAACTCATTAGTTTTATTTGTTTTTATTTTATTGCATGCAGTAAAAATATATGCACATTTGTATGGTTTATATTTTAAGAGCATATTGTTGTAACAATTTAATAAAATTTATTTCCTAGCTTTATAGATGTTTTTGAATAATTATTCAAAGCAGAGATATAATTTTTTTGTAGAAATGCAATCATGATGGGTATGGCTTAAAGAGTTGTGATGTATTCTAAAGTTTCTCTATGATGGGTATTTCCTCCATGAGGTTGTAATTTATCTCATATGTAGTCCATGATGGGTATTTCCTAGAGTTCGTGATACATTTTAAAATTGCTCTATGATGGGTAATACCAAGATGAGTAAACCCTAAAGATGGCGATGGATTTAAAATCATGTTCATGATGGGTATTGTCTAGGGACTTAGGAGGTATGTCCAAGTGTGCTTATTTTTATGATTGTTTCAAAGTTTTGTGATATAACTCTATTGGTGCTATGATGGGTATTGCCCCAATCTTATAGTGTGCCATTAACCCGTGAAAGGACAACCAGAGATAAATCTTTTTCCTTAAAAACTTGGGTATGATGGGTATTGCTTGGAGGGTTGTGATATAATTCAGAGTAGGTTTATGATGGGTATTTTTCCTAGGTTGTGATATAACTCATAAGGTCTTCATGATGAGTATTGTATAGAGGGTTATGAGAGTTGTTTGTGTATGCTTCTTTTGAGGATAATTTCAAGTTCTCGTGATAAATCTTATTTGGGCTTCATGATGGATATTATTCAATTTTGAAGGTGCATCTTTTTGTGTAGGCATGATTGTTCTTGTGTGCACACCCTTTCCATTTTTTTTCTTTTTCTCTAGGTATCTCATCACCATTCCTATTCCTCATCACCATTCTTATTCCTCTTCACCATGGCTACAAAAAATCACAATTAAAACTCAACTAGTTCGAAATAGCATTAGAACTTCTAAACTCAAAACTCCATAATTCTAAATAAAAAAGGATTGCAAACATTTAAAAAAACACTCCAAGATTTAAATTTGTAATTGCAAATGAGCATATAATTGCAATTAGTACTTTGTAATACAAAAATATAAGCCTACAATGAACATTCACCTAAACCTCATCTATGTTAGACTTAAAGATGTTCATACAATGAGCAAAATAGCTAAAACCTTAAACCATAATTTTCCAACATCAAAACAAATATAGAAAATGCAAATACAACCTATACATTTCTTCAACACAATCCATACATACAATAGTTTGATGACTCTAAACTAATGCAAATTCAAACATCAAGACAAATGTAGAAAATAGCTTGCATCAACATACATTAAAAATCATTTCTTATAAGTTTAAAGCTTGTATTTTTAAACCTAATAATAATTCAAACTCTTAAACTCCTTTCCTTCTTCTTGAACCTACACTTCAACCTACAAAAACATAACAAAGAATTCTAAAACATACAATAAAAAATTCCAAAACATATTTAACTAGAATTTGTATTTTCAATATGAAAACCACAAAAGCAATAAAAACAAAATACAAAAAACTACACCAAACAAGCTATGAGAAGAGTGAAGTAATCAAAAAATCTAATCAAAGATCAAATCAATGAATCTGTAGAAAAGTTGTACCTGTAAGGGTTCGGACGTTGATGTGACAGGGGAGGGGCGAGTGCAGGGCGACGACGAGTTGTTGAATCTCTGTGGGCTGAGGGAGTGCTTTTCAAGGAGGATTTTATGTGCACCGTGGAGCACTGGGGCTGTGGCGATGAGGTCCCTGCACATGAAACCATTGATATATCATATAGCTACGTATGGTCACATTTGAGAACATGTGAACATCCTTAACCATTGTGAAGTATGAATGTCCACAATTCCACAGAATCGCTTGCATACGTGACAATTTTAGCAAACCCCTCATTCGAATTTTCTTATCCCCATATGGGGAATCATCACTCTGTTCACTGTATGATTGAAAGTAATCTGCTCCACCTCAGTGATCGAGCGGAAGCCATGCTATAGGCCACCATGATTCCAAATCCGTCACCTAAGACCGACTAAAATCAGTGCCAATCGCAGGGAAGAGTCCATTCTGGATCACTCACATGACTAGGGCAAAGTCACAGCGTGGTCTGTAAAGCTCCCAAGTTCAAACCGATGATGCAGGTTTGCCTTTGGCTGTTGCAGGGGAATGATGCTTTGCAACGACGTCCTTTGTATTACTGCTGCGCTCATCATGCACTTCTGCGAGGGCACCGTGACGCCCGGCATGGCGACGAGGCGGGGAGGGCGACGAGGCGAGGAAGGCGACGCCAACCAGGGCGACGCTACGGGGAGCAGCTCGAGCGGGAGGCGGAAGGCGGGAGGAGGCGGGAGGAGGCGGGAGGAAGCGGGAGGAAGCGGGAGGAAGCGGGAGGAAGCGGGAGGCAGCCAAAGGGAACGTAGGAACGAGGGAGTACAGAAGAGAACGCGGGAACGGGTAACTCTGGTTAGGCTGGACCTTGGATGGGGAGGGGTCGGATGAGCCCCACACTCCATCCCGCGAGGGTACGAGTGTGGGGGCTGATCCTCCCCAGGCAATGTAAAGGGGGCCTTAGAAGTAAGATTAGAAGTATAATTGAAAGTTTAATGAATCGCATAATTAGATGTATAAAATTAAATTAGAAGTATAATTAGATTTAATTATAGAGGTCCTATATATTAGATTTCTATTTTGAAAAGTATATTTTTTCAAATTTTAAGATTTGGATATTGTGGCAAATGCAACAATATTATTCCTCCAAGGGCTCAAAACCCTATTTGAGATTGCTCCAAACCCTATTTGAGATTGACACCTCTGTTGACATTATCACTCTCAAGGTGTTATTGTAATTGAGGTTCCATCATCAATTTCTAAATACAATATTCCTTCAAGTAGAATTCAAGGAAGGTGGAATAAATATTAAAATGAAAGTTGGTATAAATGAAATGGAATTGTTTTGAAAGGATACGGATTATACAATATAAACTTTGAATCGAATCAAGCATTTACATATTATAACATGTATAAAGAATAATGAAGGTATTTAAAAGGTGTATACAAGATTTCTTAAAGGTCTATTAAAGGTGTGTAGGAATATAGAAAAGTTGTGCACAAGTAATATAAAAGTTGAATGAAAGATATATAAACTTTAAAGGTGTATAAAAGGTGTATAAAAAAGTATCTCTCAATGTAAAAAGAAATTAGAAAAAAATATTTATGTATGTAAATTCCTTTATCTTTGTGAACATTTCTTTACCATTAGAAAAATCCATTTTTTGTCTTAAGATGCTTTATCTCTTTTTAAATTGTTTCTTTTCATTTCAATTATATTGATATTTTTAATTTCTTCAAGCTTTTTTCCATCTTTACTGTATGTTTAATCACCATTACATTATGCCACCGTGGCATTTTCAAGTTTTCTGGAAGTCACACTATATTCAACGGCCAACATAACGTGGACTGGCCATTTTAATGAATATGCCATTTCATGTTCCACATTATTCGTGAACATCAATGCACATTGCGTAATGTTGCACCTCCATTACATTCCTACGTGTGATTAGCTAGCTAATCTCTTTACTATCCCACTGCTTTGGGTCGCTTTCCTTTGCTTCGGAGATCCAGTGGACTGCAGCAGTTTCAATTTAGCTTTTGATCATCTCATGCTTTTCAGCCGGCTTTCTCCTAGGTCGTACTCCAGCGGTCTGAGGGAGGGTGTTGAAACAGTTACGATGAGATGACTATATAGTCCGCAGATAACACAACTTGAGTGTAGGATCAAGTTAGTTGAGCAGCCCTGATTCACTGATGAATGGTCTATTATTTGGAACTGAACAGACGAAAGTTCACGTATAAATCAGCTGCTTGATTCAAGCCTGATGCTAAACGTTGGTAACGCTGATGTTTATGCAATAAACATACCGAAATTTGTAGTGAGCCACAGTCTGTGCATGCTTATCTGATCAGTTTTCTTGCTCCTTTATGATCTTTACTTCCATCTAGAATTTGGGAATTTGTTGTTGCCATAATGCCCGAGTCTGATCCCCGGGAGGCAGCTCGTCGATTGTGGATATCTGGACCAGCTACATTTGCGGTGGTCGGGGGTGCTGGACATGTTTAGGGGCACAGCATGTAATACGGGAAAGAAAACATGTTGGACTGATTTGAGTGATGATATTGCAAGGCTGTAATGTATGGGTTTTTGAAGTAACTTATGTTCTCAAACAGATAATTCAAAAGCCTTGCCCTGAAAGGGCGCCACTCTAATATTCGGTGCTAACTTCTGTGAGCCTGAGTCAGCTTTGTGTCGATGTCCTAAAACAAAAAGATGTTGCAACGTTGGTGCAGCATCTGAATTCTGGAAAAAATTAAGATACTAATGGATGAGTACACTACTGCCAGAGTCACAGATCGATTAACTGTAAAACTTGCGATTCCATTCAAGCTTAGGCATCATTGCTCACGATGATGTTACAAAGTCAGCCTGGAGGCAAGGCCATAGAGCGCACACTATTCATGACTGCTAACGCGGCACAACCCTGCTTCCTTATGATATCGAAATATTGAGGCCTCCTGCTATCCTCTGCAAGCAGATTGCAATGCAAACCAGAAAATAATCTAGTAGCCTGATACGCGTGCACAGCATCGAAAAGTAAGTTTCGAAAGGATGACGACTGCAGGAAACTACATCACACGTAATACTTAGGTGAAGACTATTACAATTCAAATCTCTGTAAACTCATAGCACCGGAGGTGCAGCCAGATCACTTCGCAGAGCCAACAGTCTCAACAATGACCTGCTGCTCCTTTCCCCATGGCACAGCTGCAACATCGCCATCGTCCTGTGGCGAAGCAAGGCCATAACTGACAGTGATGACACCAACGTTGGGGTCAGCAATGGCAGCAAAAGCTTCGGAGGAAAGGTCAAAGGCTCGTCCTCCACTGCAGCCAAAGGGGCAACGATCGACTATCTTGACCGTGATGGCTCCACTTCCGCGACACCCGTTGCCTTGGCACTGGATTCTGAAGTTCTTGCCACAGTTCTGGCCGTTGTTCCATAGGTTGGCACCAGCGCTGTCGCCCGCTGCTGCAAAGAACATGTTTCCGGGGAACTGGCCTGGGTCGTCACCGAAACAAGCCGAGGCTACAACCAAAGAAGCCACCACAACACTCAGCTAGTGGGTCTTTCAGGGTGTGATTATGGACATTGACATCAACAAAATGGTCATATTTTGTACAATTGAACTCACAAATCTATGCCGGGTTCAGAGATCTCGAAGACTCCAAATACTCTGAATCACTGAACTAGTAACAAGCTGTCGCAAATTTTTTGGAAACTGTCTAGTAAGAACTTACGAACGTATGGCGCGGCGTAAAAGGAGGCCCTTCCGCTGTTGCCCGGCGGGGTGGGTGATCCACCGCAATTGCTTTGGCAGCCACCCCCGCAGTACTCCGGTGAGGTGCCACAATAACCGAACTGACTGCAACAGAGGCCGCCTGGGCATGAAGCACCCCCAGCTTGATGGCCGCACTGCTCAGCTGCGGTGACCGCCATGACCTGCAAAATCAAGAGTACAGATGCTACCAGAATCCTCTGCCCCCGACGACCCATCGTATCTGATGCTTGAATCACTACCTGCATTCAAAACGGTTAGAATGTCATTCACATAATGTACCAAATATCATGATTCCTTCAACCTCAGCGATTGCAAAGATCAACGGTTCACTTATTCGAAGCGTTCCAAATAACGGAATCTGAGGACGAGTAGAAAGACTGGAAAAATTCAAACTGTCAGGGGGCAGTAGTTCTAGAATCATTGTTGCTCCGTCATCATGCCAATGACAGTCTAACGATGATGTTAATTAGCGGTAGTTGAGCTCAACACCAAGATGCAACATAATTCATACAAATATACTCCTCAGAACGCAGACAAAGAAAACAGAACAGCAGGGAATTAGATAGGCTTCAAAGTTGGATGCCCAAAACCCAATACCTGCAAGAGAAGCTGTGATGGTGATCCTATGATAAAAACCGAGTTTGATTCTCGCATTTGGAAGAGAAAACAACGCCTTTACATAGTAGCTGGCTTCCAATCTGGAACCACAGAGCTCTGGCAAACTATGCCATTCTCCCATGTGTTTGACGCTCTTGGGACGCCACTATGACGCAAATTTCCCAGACTAGTGCATCAGCGCATCAGTGCAGATCAGAGCCGCCTTGTGCAGCGAGCACAGAAAACCGCAGTGCCATGCAGCACCCGCCGGTCATACTGTACAGTACTTCTGTCGTTCCATGGTGTTTGGTTATGCGGGGTTGATGTCTGACGCCAGCAAATTGGCAGTGGAAATGGGCGCCAGCAATGTGTGGATAACTCACGAGTCATGGAAAATCATGGGCGACTGTCAAAGGTTGGTCACCTTTGCCCTAGATTTCGCCAAATTACATCTTACTGATTCAAAACTTTGATAAGATGATATGTTTATCTGCCGCGTGATATTAACGCTTTCTCTCCGTTGAGTACATCATTTAATTCCCCTTCAAGCCCGTCTAGAGGAGCGAACTTGTTTGTTGGTAAGCGGGCTTAATCTGAATTTCGATGTTTCCGAGATGACACAACATATTCAATGGACTGTTCATTCCAATGTTGAGAAATTCAGATTACGTGTAAGTTTAAATCAACCCGGTGTATCAAATGATATCATTCGTTTTTCATGTATCATAGCTCATAACACCAGTTTTTGTGTGCAAGCTAGTCTCTGCTATGAGATTGCCCCTTTGGTACGAGCCTGGAGCATGTTACGTTATGTTTAAGGATAATATAGTGGTCATAAGTCACATTCTTTCGCATTGGACGTTCATCCTTGTGTTTCGATTTTTTTTTTTTATATTGCTATTAGTCACTCAAGTTTCTAAAATATTCAAAGAACTAAAATAAGAGACAATACCTCCAAGTGACAGGATCGATGACCATGTGTTGATTGTCTTCTTTCGAATTCACTCTGCTTTTGGATGTGGGAACTCGGCAAAAAAAAGAACTGAATGGGACTTGGTGGAGATTTCTGCTTACAATCAGAATGCTGACAGAACCATTGGGTTGGAATTATTGCTAGTAGAAAACAGTTCATAAGAGGGACTTGTAGTACAATGACGAAGTACACTCAATTGTGTGGACAGTTACACTCAATTTGAGTGCGCCTGTCCACAATTGAGTGTACTGAACGTCATTGTACTGTACAGTACCCGGAAGAAAAGATACGTGAATTTTACTTATCTCCAAGTTGACTAGAGTATGGATAGTGAACTTCAAGTGAGCACTACACTTTCACTTTGTGAGCAATTGCCTTGGGGTTTTCACCTATTTTTAGAACTAGGAGTAAGGTTGTGAAAAGTAAATGATTTGTGTCTAATTATAGAAAAAATCTATGTAAAGCAATAGTTCTCCATTGCCCTATCTAAAGTGTGTCCACGCCTTTTTCATGCATTAACTATTATTAGGCCTCATTATGGTATAATAATGTTTTGGGCCGCAGTTTAAAAAATATATATGTATGTGATATTGAATTGTGATTGCATTGTAAGCGTGGGGTTAACTTTTGAGATGATTGTGGGTGTTAGCGTGACTTTGTTTAGTGTGTGGTATATTATTCTTATTGAAATAAGTTTGTTTGGTATTGTGGATAGGTTGAGTGGTATAATCTTTTGAGAAAGATGAAGACTAGAGCGTTGACAGATGCTGAGAAAGGACAAGTGGTTGGAATGCACAAAGCTGGAAGCAAAGGTGTGGAGATAGCAAGAGAATTAGGTATGCCTTCTTCCACCGTTTATGGTGTTATAAACAGTTTCCAAAAACGAGGAGTGTGAAGTCACCAAAGCCAACGGGTAGGCCTCAAAAGTTTACAGAGCGGGATATGAGACAGTTAGAACGTCTCCTTAATGAAGATCGTCGTAAACCACTCACAGAAATTACAAATGAGATGGCACGTGTTGCAAAGGTTAGTACTCGTACTTTAAGGAATGCTTTGCATACCCTTGGTTATAGAAGCTGTGTTGCAGTAAAAAAACCTTTTCTCAGTAAAAAGCACATGGTAGACAGGTTAGCATTTGCTAAAGAGCATAAAAACTCGACAAAGAAGGATTGGAAGAAGGTTATTTGGACTGATGAATCATCTTTCGAAATAGGAAGGAGTACTAGACAAATTAGAGTGTGGCGAAAGGCTTATGAAAGATATTCAGATAAATGTCTAGTACCAACTTTCAAGTCCGCGCGTACGTCGGTGATGGTTTGGGGTGCTTTTAGTGGCTTTGAGAAGGCTCCTTTGGTAATCATACCTTCAGATAAGCGAAGTGCAGGTGATTTTGTGGAACTTATTTACGATGGCGCTTTAACTCCATTTTATTTTATCCATAAACCTCACAAAGACATGTTACTTATGGAGGATGGCGCTCCAGTCCATTGCAGCAATTTGCCAAACAATTGGAGACAAAAAATCGGTATAACGAAGTTGAAGTGGCCTGCCAACTCTCCAGATCTAAATCCAATTGAGAACCTATGAAAAATTATTAAAGATGAAGTTCAAAGTAAATCCCGGCCAAGCAATGCATAAGAATTGGTGGAACAACTTCAAAGAGTATGGGAAGAGATACCTTTTGACCTCTTAGAAAACCTTATTGATACCATGCCTACACGTATGAAGGAAGTAATTAGTGCAAAAGGTGGTAGTACTAGATTTTGAGTACTATATAGGAGAAAATAAATTTTGTGTTGATTTTGTTTATTTTTCTATATAAACAAATATTATTATTGAAATAGAGTCTACAGGCTTTCAAATGCAATTTCTTGCATTGAATTCCATGAATTTTCAACCTCGCATGAGCTCACCAAATTCTATGTTCAGTACATTTTTCTAGCACATAATACAGAATCACGTATCTTTTCTTCCGGGTACTGTACAAGTCCCTCTTTCCTACCAGTGTGTGCATTCCTACTAGTGTTAGCATGCATACAGAAAACCAAACACTATCAATCTATGCAAGTCATGAACTTGGGAGACAAAGATGTACATGAGTATTAGATAACATTGGCAATGGGACAGAGCCGGATTTGGGCAATTCACAGGATGTTACTCCTTCGTTGCTTGCAGTAATGTTCGATGGCGTTAACAGATTGGAACATCGCGAACAGATTTTGGTTAAGTACTCTTAAAAAGATGATAATCTTATCAGTACATCGCAGATAAAATCATTAATATTTAAAGGGACTTCCATTTGGAGGAAGCTGAAAGTCTATTATCATCGGGTCATAATTATAACAATTATGTACAAAGGTCTGATTCTCGAAACTTAGGTTACGAGCTGCTGGAACTTGTTTTTCTACTAGGGCTGTTTCGACTGCTCAAGACCACCAACAGTACGGTTGAGGTTTTACACTGCCCACCGCCTTCGTTTGATATTTGCAGAATATTCTTTCGTTCTAACATCTACTGATACTCCATCGCCAATGTAAGGAATTGACGCCATGCTTTTGGTCTATCGAAGATGTCTTCGGGATTCTCACAGGAGTGTTGGGTGGCACAGGACTAGCACCTTCATATTAGCTTAGCCTAGTTACTCTTTTCCTAATCAATACAGGATTGGCGACAACACACCTTTGACCCAGGCTTGAGATTTGCTGCAGAATTGAAAGTCATACTCGCCCGGATACGATTTCGACCAGCCACATGATTGCTAGTCGAGGATGTTGGTACTCGAGAAGGATCTGACACAATCACGTCAAAATACACTGTATTCGGAATTTCATTGCATGATTTGGAAAAGCCCCGAAAATGTGCCACCAACTACACCACATTAATTGCAAGCACCGTGAAACTGACCACAGCAAGCGATCACAAGGACAATCTTTCAAATGATCTTCCAAATTGCGGGAAGCCCTTAATTGAACACAAAAAGGAGTCATGTTAAACCGAAATGAGTAGCAGAGCCAAGATATCCACCCTCCGAAACTAATTCCATTACTGCGTTGTCTAAGCCAGTGTCGTTTTTTCGCATTACCATATGCCGATAAGAATTTTTATTTAACCTTTTCAGGCGTTCGGAGCACAATAAGTACCAGAATTACACAACCCATGCATCTGCATACATACGCCCCCAAAACTGAACAATATGGACATTCGGAATCAACGAGCTGGCATTCAAAAAATCTGGAATCATTGAAGACATCTTCAAACTAACGGATGGCTCATGTGCACATCACTAAATCAGCTTGAAGCTTAAAAATACAAGTGAATGGTGGATCGAAATTCTAATTACAATGTGTACAAACTTCTAGTTGGCTAATAATCTAAGACCAGCTCCAAATCTCCTACCTCAGAGTCTTTTCTTCAGCAGAAGTTCACAGTCGTCATCGTCACTATCATCTGGGTCGGAAGAGAAGCAGCTTGAATATTCGTCACTTTCGGCTACTTCAGCATTCGCATTGTGGTGGCCTCGGTTTATCTGTGTGTGAGCTAATTCACCGAGGTAGCCCAACCCGGCGCTCTCTGCACCGGCAGTCGCAGTAGAAGCCATTTCTTTGGCCATGGTAGCCTGATTATGATCGATCCCCAAATCCAGCCCTCCCACTAGACCTTCACAAGCTGCAAACCCCGCCGTGAAAAGATCGTCCTGGAAGCCCGTTGCAACTGAAATGGCTAATTTGCAAGCTGCTCCTGCGGCCTTGTGCCGTTTCCGGCTGATTCTATTCTCACCCCTGCGAAAATCAGCTTTGTGAATATTCAATGCAGCTTTCTCGATTTTCCGCTGCTCACGATGAGCCACATAAGCTTGACGTCCACTGTAAGCTGCGGCGACAAGATTGGTCGGAGAGCCAATTATTCCGAGGGGTCCATTGATGGCAACCCCCATTCCTGCCATGCCTTTCCTGAAACTTCTCAATTTGTGCCATTCCTCCATCTCCTCCTTGCTTGCTTTTTGCAGGTTCTCCTCGAGATCACGTTCGACCTTGAGCCCCATGAACTCAAGGGTCTTCCGACTCACATCTTTGACATTCTGCCTCTTTCCCATCCTCACGATCAACACTAGCTATTAAAGCCGGAGAATTACACTACACCAAGAGACATTAGTCAATACAGAAGTTGGTCCTAGGAGTTAGTTCCAACGAAGAGATCGACGGCAGGCAGATGATAAGTAGACTTGCTCTGTGGTGAAGGTTCATGTTCTGGCAGCTGCGGTTTATTTATACGAGGTTTGATTCCCTTTGGTCGCAGGCAAGATTCTCCGCAGCTTGGGCGCCCCTACCTCGTACTCGTTCTGGCCAATATCATCGCGTTCAACAGTCCATGTCGCAAATTTGTGAGCATGGCACGTCTCACTTTCTCTTCTCACTGGAGCACTGCGCATTTTCAAAGCCCTGCACTTGGCAAAACTTCATTCATGGACATTCCTACCGACTACAGTAACTCCACGCTGTCAATTAATATATTCTGATTCTCAACCTGGGACTTTTTTTGTCCCCCTCGGAGTTGTGTTGACGTGAATAGGGCCTTGGTTGTGTGCCAGTGGCGACAACATGATGTATTAGAGTCATCAGGCTCCTCCATGTCGATTCGCCCCCTCCATTAGGTTTCCAGTCGTATCATTCCATCGCGCGTTTGAAGTTGCTTACCTTGGAACAGCTTGCTATGCGGTTCTGATCTTCATGTAGTCGTTGTCATCTTGCATACCCTAGAATCAGGCTACCATCCTTTTTCTAATTTCAAAGGACTGTAGACTCAGAAGCCGGCTGAGAACAAGGAGGACCTTGACATCAAAATGACTCGTCCGACGACGAATGGGAGGCGCAGTGGCACTCTACTTTCCGTGCAACATCTCAAACACAGGCAGATACTTCGGAGAAAGGAATAGACGTCCGCGAGGTAGTACGTGGCGGACATGTACCAGGAAGTCTACAATGTTATAGAAGTTGAAAACGAGGTTGATGGCATCACAAGGTCCGCACTCGACGCGTCCGATCGCGTCCTTTGAACAGGAACTCCTTGACTTCGGTGATGTCCTGGGGTGATGGTATCTTTCAGTGTCCTCGATATGTGTGCTTTTGTGAACCTGAAGTACGTCTAATATTTTAAGTGTTTTCCACATGTATTAAAAAATTCCAGAACTACCAGACTTGTAACATATCCAGACAACACACAGCTAAGTTTCAAGTCCTGTATGTGGTTCTCGCTTCAAAGCATTTTAAGACATTCATCCTGAGCACAGACGACGTGAAAATTTAGGATCATGCTGTGATTGACATTGAGCACGACTGCAGAGCAGTCCGTCACAAGATTTGTCTTGCCAGGGACACAGCCACTTTCAAACCTGCACTGTGGACAATACATGAATGCTGTTTTCAGAAAGTGCTAACTTGGGAGCTTTCATTTCCTTTCCGAAACTTAGAATATTGATTCCTAAATCGTGAAACATCGCACGAAACCTTGATACTGCAGCTAATTGTTATACATCAGCTCTGAGCATACGAGAGAAAACGCTTTGAAGTTTAGAGTTATAAGAACTATTTGGACCACATGGCAATTATCTTCAGCTAACACCATCAAGGTATGACGCCCTTGGCCCACTATCACTTCCATCTGAACCAACGAAGATACTGTATATTGGGTCGAACTACAGTTTCTATGGGCAGATTTCCCACATTACGAATGGGGTGACGTTTTCTCCCAGATGGGCTCTCGGAAGTGGCCGCTCTTCATACTCATGATGGGTTCTCTATCTGCGCAACGTTATCTGAGTTTTAGTACTGTATTTGTGTTCCTTGCTTGGACTTGATAGAGTTTGTTATATCTTTCATAGCAAGCCTGAGGATGTTCAAGAATCCTTACTTTGGCATCGACTCGCTAACTTACGAGACTGCATTTGCTGTTTTAATAGACAGCAATGTTTGATCCACACTTATTGCATCTTTCGCCATTTTAGTTTTGCTGTAATTTCTGTCACGTCCTGTATGACTTGGTTGAGTAACTTGAGTCGTTCTCTTCTCCGTCGATCCTTTTCTTGGAAACCTAGTTATCACTAGCAATAGTGGAGATGACACTTGCCCTTCTCTCTCTGGCTCCTTATGATCAGGATTTCAAATCATTCGTGCAGGGTAGAAATGCAGAGGATGTGTCGTGATTATACAAAGAAGGCATCCCGCTTTTCGTATGCTTAGTTGAGCTTGTTGCTAGCATTCGAAACCCTAAGGCGAAAATTTCTGGCAGGAACGTCATCGAATCCTCGGATCATCGGATCACGTTTGTTAGTTCTTTAGCCCATTCAGTTTCGGACTCTAGTGTCAACCATGGTTGAAGAAGCACGGTGACGTATTTTTCATTTCCAGTCAGTTTAGAAGAAAATTCTTGAAGAATTATTACTCAGGGACCATGATTCTATTCAACGTGGGAATTAGCCATTTATGTGGTCTTCGTTTTTTAGAGCTTTTGGACCACAGGGATGATCCATATTTGACTGCTACATACTGGGCTTCTAGGAGATATTCAACGCACTGAAACACATACTCCGTGGAACCCTAAATTTCTATCTATTACGTCGGACTGACAAAAAATTATGCTATGTACTCCATGGATTTCTAAAATATGATTTCAACTGTGAATAAACTTATTGCTCTTCGACCTTGACCTTTCTAGCATACATGTCCAAATCCCAGTCCTCTTTCTGAATCCAACATTTAGTTATTGTGGCGTAAGCTGAGCAGTGCTGCTGTTGTTCTCACGAGTTTTGTGATCTCTTGTTAAATTTCTTGATTTCATTTCTTATTTCATCATGTAGAGATGTCAAGCTTGCTTCTCGGAACCATTTTGCTCGCAAATGGTTTCCAGGAATTCTTTACTCTGCAGAAGGCTACTCCAGCTTATTCTATCACGTAATATTTTAAATGGTAACCTAATCGCTAGTTTGCCTCATGGTTTGTCACTAAAGTATTTGTCATCTGTTCGTGTTTGTCAGGTTGGTGTTCAAGACAATCTATCATTAAGCCTGCATTATATTGGACCATGGTCATGGAACATTCAGAGCTGACGCCACTATCTGATTTTACGAAGCGGAAGGAGTTAACATCTGCAACAATGATCAGCATACATGGGATTAATGGTAAGTTGTGTTTATATTAGGCACCAATCCAATCCAATCCAGTCAATTTGCCTCTATGCCTAGAACTAAGAACTTAGCAAAGTTCCAAAGTGTATTCCAAGCTTGCATATCAGCTAGCTACTGCTAAAGTACAAGGCTACTTCAAAATCTCCAATCTGATTACAGCTAATTCATTCCAGCGACCCTCACAGTAAACAGAATCAAACAGCGCCGCCAGTTTCATCTAAAAGTTGCATTCTGATCACCAGTCTAGTTACTTCGTGAAACTCCATATCAGCATCAGACATACTTTTCGGATGTTTCAGATTGTCATTTGTAATGTCGTCCATGAATACGGCCCTTGTTGTAGTGTGCCTGGCCATGGTCGTCTTGGTCCATATGGTCATAGTGTCCCCGCTCGCAGCCACGATTGTTGCCCAGGTCGTCGTGCCCCTGATTGTGGTTACGCCCCTAGCCACGGTCATTGCGTTCGTAGTCACGGCTCAATGGTGATGTCGCTGGTTGTGGTCCATGTCGTGACGTCGCTGATCACGGCTGATTCGTTTGTGAGCTTCTTGGCCCACCAGGTCCGCAGCAAACATCACCACGTTGGCCTCAACTGCAACTCCAATTGCTGCGACTGCTGGGGCAGCCAATGTTGGGTCGGCCGCTTGAATCAAGTCATCCCATGTAGGGTTGTGATCAATCCCAAAAGTTTCTTGAGCCTGGCTTGCGGGATAACTGGCCGCTTCTTGCAGATTATGAATGAGACTGTTATCATAGTACGAACCTGTGGCCTCCTTGATTAGAGACGCGACGTCCGTTGCTGGACAGAACAAATCGCCTCCTGCTGAGATTGCTACACCAGCTATCACCAAATCATCCTGGCCAAACGTAACACCTGACAGGACACCTTTGAAGAGCGCCCCAGCTGCCTCTTGCTTTTTCCGGCCAACACGGTCGTCACCCTTGCGAAAATCAACACCATGAACCTTCAGGGCAGCTTTCTCAATGGTCTTCCGCTCACGATGAGCTACAACGCCTTGGCGGATATTAAGAGCTGTGCCGACGAGGTTGGATGGAAAAATGCATGAAAGGCCCCCATTGATGGCAACTCCGGCCACAGCACTGCCTTTCTTGAAGCTTGCCGATTGATGCATCTCCTCCATCTCCTCCTTGGTTGCCGTCTTCAACTTCTCGTCCAAATCAAGCCCGACAATAAGCCCCAAGGCCTCGGCCGGTCTCCGACCCTTGACACAAACCTGTCACAAGAAAATACCACAAATTTTTTCGAGAAAGACACCTTCATACTCATATATACGAGAACACATATGCTCTTGAGCACGTCGGTTTGTCTGTACCGACTTGTCTGCAGCGCATCCTGCCAGCCACGGCACCACTTGCCCCTCGACTGGAACATCATAAGGATATACTCTCGGTTTTCCTTCAATCTTGGCAGTTTTGCCGACTGCAGATCATGTACACATAGTTTCGGGGATTGCGAAGATTATTTATCGATTACCTCTCCCCGACATCGGATTAAAATACTCATCAAACAGTAAGATTCACCATTTGACCTTGCTTTTCTAGAGATAATCCTAACGAGAACTTCTCTTGGGTTTGCAAATTTGGCACTGTCTGTCTGTAGTCATTGCCTTCCATGGTGTGTGAAGCATCTCTAGAGGCGTTTCATGATGATACTTAAGCAGCACGCACTTGGTGTGCAACACGCCTCCGGATCGCCACTCTCAGGATCATTTTGAAGGAAACACAATTTAATGGAGAAAAATGAAATGTGGTGTCGTAAACCATATTGCATTGTATGTAGAACCTTATGTCATGTGCAAAACACCAAAGTCAAACCTCCGTAATTTGCTCGAGCTGAGCAAAATTGGACGATCCATATCTCTGTTCGATCACTTGACCCAACTGCAGACACAAATATAAAAAGATGTTCAGAATATTATGTGCTATGAACTCAATACCCAGAAGTGACCGAGATAACAGTGCACATGCCGGATTCCTGCGATGTGAAAACGTTTAATTTTAGTGCAAGCCCAACCCTCGGAACGTTGAAATAGAACATCCATAGCTAAGTCTTCTTTTGAAGAAAATATGACGATCAAAAAGAAAGACAATGATCAATACTCTTATCCCATCATTTTGCAAACAAGAACCGAGAAATACAATACAACATACTGATATTAAACCGTGTCAGCTCGGTGAAATCCTAGGATACTTTAATCTTTCTTACAAACGAGCATTCCACTGTGATTCAATCACATCGACCTGTCGATCACACACTATCCACTGATAAGCTCATTTGATATTGAATCCCTCTTCTTCCACATCAGATATCAATCAATATTAATGCAATAAACTCGTCCTTCTCGTTAATGTTCACGAATTCACCTCTTCGCTGTTCAGCAATATGAGTGGGATCTTGCCGCATCATTGGCTTGGACCCTGATTTCTCCAATTCCAATCGAATCCTCCACAGCCCAAACAAATATCAGGAAAATGTGGTGTACATTCCTACAAAATTCAAATGCAATAAAGAACCTCCTACAGTTTAGGATGATCCCTCTTTGGTGGTCAAACAGTGACCTTTGTACAACCCGGTTTCCATCTTACCCTTTGCACATCATCATATTTATCCAACTCACCTTTCACTACCATATAATCATCAACTATATGTAAGACCTCTAAGTTGGATTAATCACAAAGTTGAATAATCAACGTGCCAGCACCAAGATATGGAAAATGACTACATATGATAGCTACCTAGGAGATATGTTACAAATTGACAAGGTTCATGGACTTGCTATTCTGTTGATTATCAAATAAAAAGGGATACATAAGATTTAACAAATGTCTTTGTACAAGTAGTGACAGGGCAGTAAGCAGATTATTTGTGAAATACTTTATAATGCAACACGTAAAGTTCTTACCTATCTAACATATCTTCAGTGAATAATAGTTGAAGAAGTTAATCAATGTTGTATTCTGCAAGTCCTCGACCAACCATGACAGCGCTAGTTCGTTCTGCCTTGTTGCTAAGCCCAGACTACCCAGTCGATGGACTTGGCATCCTGCACACTACAATGAACCAGAGCAGATTTTTATAACATTATCACAAACTTTGCATCACAACTAAAGACCTATATGTGTGCACAACTATGCCCTGAGAAGGTACTCAATCATGTCCTAGCTCCTTATGTCCACAAACAAATTTAACAGCTATGTGTACAAACATAATTTAAGAGTAGTCCAAATACAACCACTGCTACAAAAATACAAAATGATCAAACACCTGCTTGAATGGTCGATCTGTGATATCTTCAAGCACAAGATATCATTCACCTAATCCTCATCACAAGGAAATACTCTCACAAGCTCCATATCTGAAACTCAGTGCACCTGAGAAGACATAGAAACTCTGATGTTACATGTTTGAGAGGTTTGACATAAAAACTCTCATGTTACATGTTAGAGAGATTTGCCATCATGGCGACTGAGTTGAATGAGAACAATTTCAAACCTCAAGGATATTAGAGTTATCCTTAAAGTCACCTTGTATTTTAAAAAGATACCATGAGTTTTGTTATAGTGTATTATTTTTTTTACTTCAAATAGTTGGGAGACATGGAAGAACTTTGTGGTCTTGTTATTTTCAATGTGTAAAAGCTTGGTGGTCTCTAAACTCAAGGAAAACTAGTTTTCAAGGATGGAATGACGGCAAAACTAGTTTTTCTTGAGTTTGGAGACCACCAAGCTCTCACACACCAGATGTAGTGAGACCACCAAGTTCTTCCATGCCTCCCAATTATTTAAAGTAAAAATAATAATACAATAGAGCAAAAGTCATGGTATCTAAATCAAATACCGGATGCCTTTACAAATAACTCTTAAATCCCCTAAACAACTTGTTATTCCTTAAATAACAACCCAACCCCTTGGGTTTGGTTTTATTATAGAAGAATCTTGCTCATAGCGTATACTCCATTGTACGAAATGGGATTTTCAGAGTGCCAAAGTGAGAACTTTAAAGAGATTTATACTTCTTCATAATAGAGCCAAAGCAAATTAAAAACATAATTGTGTTTAACTAGGTTAGAAGAGATTCTGGGTGTGGTATCTATTAGCATTTCTCATCCCTGTAACCATTAGGGTTTCATCCATGGATGAACTTCCACCTGTACTCAGGTTCAGACTCTCCGCAGTATAAAGCTGCTCCGTGTAACCTTCTCCTTTATCTAATGCATATGTCTGATTTACAATATGGTATCAGAGCGATAGACCAATAGGTTTAGGAGTCTCAGATCGCAGATCTAGCATTCCACTCTCATACAGGCAGCAATGGATCACAATAGAGAAGTACCAGAGTCCATGAAATTAGAAGGCCAGAGTAACTACATTTTATGGAGCTACAAGTTCAAAATGTTGCTCATGCAGGAAGGACTTTGGAGATTTGTATCACCTGAAGAGACGACCACCACGGCGTCAAGCAATTCCAGCGAAGTCTCAGGAACGACAACTTCTCCCCCTGCTGCGAAGACCAAGACCGCAGCTTCGAAACTCACTGTCACCGCCTCAACATCGGAGGATGATTCCAACTTCAGCAACCGAATTCGAACCTGCCGCATTATCGTTGCAACGGTAAAAGATTCCATTCTCCTACACATTATTCACTTGACAGACTCCTTGCAAATCTGGGAAAAGCTTAGAACATTGTACGGTGTGCAAAGTCCGTCTAGACACTTAGCCCTGAAAGAGAAACTTTATTCGTTACGCATGACAGAAGGGACAAGCTTAGATTCACATTTACAGGAGGTCAATTCCTTGATTACTCAGTTAGCAAGTCTAGGAGTGATAGTTTCAGATGAGGATCTCGTAGACAAAGTTCTCTCCAGTTTACCGAAAAGCTGGGCAACTTTCAAAACCGTTCAGCAAGGTAGAGAACGCACGCCCTCATTTCAGGAGCTGCAGGGATCCCTATTACACGAGGAAAGCTCCAGATCCATAGATTCCAAGCAAGAAGTTGAAGAGATCTTGTACGCTAATAGAAACGATCGTTACCACTACTCTAACAGTGCAACAGGCCGTAGTAATTTCACACGGGGCTCAAGAGCTTCTAGGGGAGGTCGCTTCTTCAGAGGACGCGGCCGTACTTACAGTGCACAATCACGAGTTTGCCGTAAGTGCGGCAAAGAAGGCCATACGGAGGCAGATTGCGAAGTCACAAAAGTGGAAAAGCAGATCAGAGACCTTCAGATCCAGCTGTCAACACTTAGATCTAGCGAAAGCTCATACGTTACCTTGGAGGAGCTATCTGACGAAGAACCCGATGAAGAAGAAGAAGAAACTGAAGCAGCCCTGAATGCATGCATGAGTGCATTTACGGTCGATGAAGACCCCTGGTTTCTCGACTCAGGAGCCAGCTCACATGTCACAGGCAACTCCAAAGTAGTATCCTCTCCATCTAGCTCCACTGTCTCTAGCATATGCACTGCTGCTGGACAAGTTCTCCCTGTATCCTATAAGGGAAATGTCAGTTTTTCAGATTCTAATACCAAAATGCTCAAGGATGTTCTCTATGTGCTTGGTGTTAAAACAAATCTCATTTCCGTTGGTAGATTAACAGATCTTGGACACACAATTTTATTTTCGTCAAAACTATGTCTCATCTTTAGCATCAAACAACCTGATAAAGTTTTCCTTAAAGCTGTGAGAGATCCTCGCACCAAGCTATACAAATTGTCAACAAAGGCAATACTTACCAGTCAAATTTCTTGTTTAGCAGCAACTTCATCACAATTGGTCATTCCTTCCGCGCCCATCAGTCACTATTCAGCTCACTTCAAATCACCACAAGTGTTCCAGAGTCTGCAAGCAACACGCACACGGGTGTATCAATCACCAGCACTCTCCCTACATCATCAAGAGAGACCACACAAACAGATGCTGCTGATTCAGAACCGCAACAACAAATCAAAGCCTCAGCCAAGGTACGTAACCACACAAACTTAAAGTCAATTTCATTACCTACTGAAGCAACGATACCACCGGCCCAGGACGAAAACATGATAGCAACTTCTCCGAAAGAAATTACAGACCTCTGGCATCGCAGGCTCGTCCACGTGAACAGACAAAGCCTGTACCACATGTCACAACAAAGGTTAGTAAACGGCATCCCATTACTTCCCTATTTAAAAAGGTTTTGCTCTAACTGTGCACTCGGTAAGCTTCACAGGGAAAGCTTCCCAAAAATTAGGACGACATTCTCAAGCTCTCCCCTACAATTAATACACAGTGATTTATGCGACCCTCTAGATACACCAACCAGATCAAATTGCAGGTACATTCTGACCTTTATTGATGATTATTCTCGAAAAACGTGGTTATACTTTCTATCTCACAAGTCGCAGACAATATCGTTCTTCAACAAGTTTCGACAACTAGTTGAGGCACCAACACTCAAAATCAAGACTCTAAGATCCGACCGTGGTGGCGAATATGTGTCTGATGAATTCAAATCCTACTGTGAGACACACGGCATACATCAACAGTTGACTTCCGGATACTCACCTGAACAAAACGGCACAGCTGAACGCAAGAATCGCAGCCTCCTCGAAGGCATCAGAAGCGTTGTATCAGGTACTCATATCCCTCGTTTTCTCTGGGACGAAATTGCTATGGCTGTAAATTATATCCAGAACAGATTGCCTTGCCGAGCTCTCTCAAAGATAACTACCGAGGAAGCCTTCTCGGGAATTAAACCAAACATAGCTCATCTTAGGGTAATTGGCTGCCTAGCCTTTGTCCACATACCAAAAGAGCGCAGAACCAAACTAGATCCTAAAGCCTTTCCAACCATACTACTTGGATATGATGAACATTCAAAAGCCTATAGATGCTAGAATCCGGCTACCAGAAAAGTTATAATCAGCAGAGACGTCTCATTTAATGAGAGCAAGTTCACTTACACCCCTTCCTCCATAACAGTAGATCCCAGTCCCCTCAGCTTACTACCAGACAGAATAGATCCCCTGCTACCCTCATGTGCTATTACGAACCAGCCTGACCCCATAGGATACTCGCAACCTTCTACTCCTTCCCTTCAGAACCGTCACCCTGCCGAGCTTCTCGATCTCTCCAGTCCACCCTCTCCTTCCCCACCAACTCTTGAAAGACCAATATCCCCTGTCAGCACTATTAATTCCCCAGCTTCTCTCGAGTGTCAACCACCGGCTCCACCTCGTAGAAGCTCCAGAACTCGTGCTCACAACATCAGACTGGATGACTACGTAGTCTACTTTAGTGACCATTCTCCCGACTGCACACCATTAGCAATTCCAGACATCCAATCACCACCTGCACACGCTTCACACAGTGACAACATCACTTTTTCCGAAGCTAAATTAGATCCCGGGTGGCAAGAGGCTATGCAGAAAGAGATGGACAGTATCCATAAAAACCAGACATGGAAACTGGAGACCCTATCAGAAGGCATTCGACCCATTACTTGCAAATGGGTTTACAAAATCAAAGAAGGACCATTAGGAAGCTTACCTACAAAAAAAGCGAGGTTGGTGGCTCGCGGTTTTGAGCAACAACCTGGACTCGATTTTGAAGAAACTTTCGCTCCAGTTATCAAATGGGCAACCATTCAAACTATTGTAGCAGTTGCCTCTTCTCGAAACTGGCCCATACATCATATGGATGTACGCACGGCATTTCTTCACGGAGTATTAAAAGAGCCTGTCTTCATGCGTCAGCCTCCTGGATTTATCGCCCCAGGCCAAGAATCCAAAGTGTGCCGCCTCCTCCGTTCACTCTACGGTCTGAAACAGTCTCCGAGGGCATGGTACGAAAGAATTGACGCCTCACTTCGACAATTAGGACTCAGTCGCAGCAGTTACGATCCAAACCTATACTTCCTGCATCAGGGTAATGAGGTACTTCTCTTACTCTTATATGTAGATGATCTTTTTATAACTGGAAGTTGCTCAAAATTAATCAATTGGCTCAAATCATATTTACAAGAAACATATGATATGACTGACTTAGGTCTAATAAGAAAATACCTCGGAGTCACCTTTGACTATCTCCCTCACGGCATCTTCATTCACCAACGAGAGTATATCTTGAATGATTTTTCACCCAAGGATATAAAACCTGCCAAAACACCACTTCCGGCTGGTCAAACACTCTGCTCCAAAACAAATACCAGGTCAGTAGACTCTACCACCTACTCTCAACTAGTAGGAAAATTGATTTTTCTAACTATCACAAGACCTGATCTCGCTTTTTCCGTAAATCGCATTGCCTCTTATATGGCTGCACCTCAGCAAGCGCACCTTGACTCTGCTCTGCATATCTTAAGGTACGTACTCTCTACTTCTGATTATGGCATCCTTTACAGTAACAATCCTATCCTCTCCATACAAGGTTTTACAGACGCAGATTGGGCAACCTGCACTGATACCCGCAGAAGCATTGGAGCATACCTGTTCTTAGCTGCGGGAGGTCCCGTATCGTGGCAATCCAAGCGGCAGTTGACAATCTCGAGATCATCCACCGAATCCGAATACAAAGCATTGAGCGACGGCGTTCAGGAAGCAGTCTGGCTTTCGCGTCTCCTCACTGAATTACAGCTTCTTCCGTCAACAACTGTTCCTGTCTCCCAAGCCAACAATGATATCAATTCCACCTTAGTCTATTCACCCTTAGCAATTAGCTGTGACAACCAATCTGCACTGAAACTAGCCCGCAACCCTGTCTTCCACGCACGTAGCAAGCACATAGAAATTCACTATCACTTTGTGAGAGAAAGGTTACAAAATGGCAAAATTGCACTCAGATATATCAATACGGCTCAGCAACCTGCTGATTTATTAACGAAGTCTCTAGGTAGAGTCAAATTAGAACTCCACAGAAAGAACATCAATATTTACAGTCTACAGTTTCTGAGAGACAAACCTCCGAGCAATTAAACCCTAATCTGCTCGCAGGTACACTTAACCCTAATCTGCTCGCAGGTACGCTATCGCCTCCGCTACTGTCCCGAAAGACTTGTACTCTGCCCCTCTAAACCTGTGGACGCTCTCCTTACACTCCTCCCAACTATGTAGAATTCCTGTTGTTCTTCCCCTTCTCACGGCGTACAATTTCCCCTCTCTTCGTGTCGGCACCAGCAACAATCGTTGCGAAGGTTCTCCTTGCCCCCGAAAGCTCTTGTGGTCCTCCTGTCTTCCTACGCCCAAGTCTTCTATAGCACTCCGCACCTCCGACTGCTCCCGACGGACCCGATGCTCTCCAACAGCGCGGTCAAGACGATCGAAGATAAATTCACAACAACGTAACATCAACGCAGCCAACGCCCACGCCAGCAACAACAGGATCTTCCCCAAACTCCTTCGGTCACCTAGAAGTGCGTCATTCTAAGCATGGTTCCAAAAATCTACCATCGTTCTCGGCCGAGACGATTGCGCAATGCAAGAGTGTTAACCTAAACACTGGGGTTTAGTTTAAGGGGGGGTATTAGCATTTCTCATCTCTGTAACCATTAGGGTTTCATCCATGGATGAACTTCCACATGTACTCAGATTCAGACTCTCCGCAGTATAAAGCTGCTCCGTGTAACCTTCTCCTTTATCTAATGCATATGTCTGATTTACAATAGTATCAAGCAAGGAATTGTTGTTTAAGGATTACCTCAAATGAGAGTGGCATTAGGTGCAAAATGAAGTCTAGAAGAGGCCGTGTATGCGGCACGTGAGAGAAAGAAATGACCGCTGCCCGCGTGCTTTTTGACATGGCACCGGCTGTGCGACCATGATGCCAGCAACCGCCACGGGGGCTCAAACCAATGACCTCCCTGTGAGGCGTGTGGAGATCGTTGCTATAGTGGCGAGCTGATAGCATCTAGCCACTTGGGACCAAACCCCGAGCCAACCCGATCATGTTAGCTTGTATATTCCGAGGACCTTTGTTCACAGTGCGCCACCGAGGTGCGTGCGGGCAGCGACTCTGGCATCTGTTGCCAGCGGCAGAGGGCATTTGGGCAGGGGGTTCACCTACTCTGGGCAGGCTTACACGGCCTTTTCCAGACCCCGTTTTGCACCTAAAGTTTCTTAGCCATCTGCAACAAGGGTTCTTAAAAGTGAACTGTTAACCATCTGTACAAAGGTGCCATCCTCAACACGGTCCACCATCTTTTGACACAAGATACGACATCTACTTTGTTTTAACATTTCTTTTTGTTGATTCCGGCATGTTTTGGCATGTTTGACATATGTTGTGATTTTTCAGGCCTTCTCACATTATCTCTATTTATTGCTATTTAAATTTGGGCAAGTGCTTTAAGAGCTCTCAGAGCTGCCGGTTGTCTAATTACCTCTATCTAGGTTTGTTGGCTTGGCATAAATGTAGCTTGATCACAATAGTTTAAGTACAGATGTAAATTTTGAAGTGATTGTAATGTGACATTCTTAGTCATCACAAATTTACAATTTAATATGTATTATTCTTGTTATTGGTCACTGAGGCATATTTGATTTGTTTGATGTTTCTTAAAGTTGATTGGTATGGTTATTCTTTACTACTGTAAAATAAATAACATGTATTTAAATTTAATTTTTCGTAAATACATTATATACAATATTATAAATTGTGAAATTTATGGAATCAATATCAACAAAATTGAATAATTTTAAAAATAATCATAGAATAATTTTGTAGTGCAATCCATTTTATATTGCAGCATTTTTGGCTCAGTTATTGCACATATTTATATAAATCAAATTTAACCCTTAAGAATCCAAGAAAGTCAAAACGGTTTTTTTAGATTTTGGGCAGCTTAGAGGGAGGGGTTAAAAGTATTATTTTTGCCTAAGATTTATTCTAAAGACATCCTATACTGTATGTGTTCAAATTTGCAAAGCCAAATTCCAATTTTAAAACCTTCATCTAAAAGTTATAGGTTTCAAGTCCAAAACGGGCACTTCAAAATTACATTTTTATTTTTATTTTTTTTAAAAAATCTTGGAATATGTTCATAACCAAATCACTACTCAAATTCCAAAAAGACCCAAGTCAAAAAGTATACCAATTTTACAAGGTCAACCTCCAAAAATTACAAAGACAAGCTTCAACATTTTTAGTAATTTTTGAATTATTTCTTTGAAAACTTGTCAAAATTTTAGATTTTGGAATTTTTCAAAAATAATTCCACTCAAAAATCATAAACTCATATAGACACCAAACCACCATTTATTTTTTTCTAAAAAAAAATATACGTAATGTCATGCATGTTTTATTGTATAATTGTTTTTTAGAAAATAATTTGCATGAAGGTCAAAAAAGAGAATGAATCTCTCAAATTTTGCATGGATGTATCCAACTTGATTACCTACATAGAAAAAAATAATATGAGCAAAATGTTTGGGGTAACAATCTTCAACTCTCCATTTGCACCATGGAGACAATGCATCTCAACCAAGGCCCAAAAAACCTTTTAAGCAAACTTTGGATGTTACAATCTTGCAAATGATAAACATCCAACGATCATTTTTTGAAACAATAACTTAAAATGGGCTTATCTACAAGATCTCACGGTTGAAAGTCTTAAATAAATAAATAAAATTGGTACATACCCCCGGGAATACATAGAGGTAGAAAATCGCAATTTTGAGGTTTCAAGCTCCCAAAATCGCTTGGATTTTTAGGGGTTAAAATAGTTTTAAAATTTAAAAACCTAAATTTATATATAAGTTATTTTAGATGAATAGATCCATGTCAATTATCATTAACGCTGTTTTACTTATGTATCATATAATACAAAGATTTAACATATAATACTGCAAGTGCTGATCCCACTCACCCCACTTCCATGCTAAATCCAAGATGAGTACATCATAGAGCTCACATCAGCACTCATCATTGAGCCGTAAAACGTCATGAACGCAGATCCGCAAACCGCTGGAAAGGGCTCGTCTTCTCTGAAAAAGCCACATGGGGTGTAATCATAGTATTCACAACGTGGTGTCTCTGTGAGGCTGCGATCTTGTTTTCGTTGCGCAATTTGTGTGCGATCTGAGTTTCGAGTCTATGATATGGTATAATACTAAAAATTAAAATTAAAAAAAATTAAAACCACATTTAGATTTAATAGCTAAACCAGCTATAATAATATTTTCAAGCACTATAAAGTTGAACATTAAAACATCTTTAAATACAACATAATAACATCCACACATAAATCTACCATTAAAACTTGTATTTTTATTTTTAATAGAAATCTTTATAATTCATCAATTCAATGATTTGTTATAAAATATGATCAACTTTATGAACCAAAAATTATAACTAAATATACAAGAAACGTTATTGAGAGCTAATAAAAAAAACATGATTTTTTCATATTGTATGGTTAGATTTTCCCTCAAAATCATACTTGAGACCAACTTTGATGATTAAATCAACACATGAACCAAAATTCTAAGAACCAAGGATTTAAATATGAAATAGCCAAATATTGAAGATTGTTATTTTGAAGCATCTCGATATATGATACATTCGTGCATGGAAAAACATTAAAGTAGAATTATATGAATGAAAACTACTTATTAATTTTTTGATTTAAAAACAAATTATATTATACATTAATATGACATTAAATTCATGAAATAACTATTCAAATGAATATGAACAATTTTTTAAACATGTTTTAAAATATTTATATACAATTCCAAAATATTTATAAAAAAACCAAAAATAACAAAATAAGAATATACAACCAATGCAAAAACCACATGTTGAAATTACAAAAAATTACTGATGCACTTGTCAGTTTTAAAACTAGATTTAAACTTGATGTTATGATAGGATTGAACAAAAACAAATTTTCAAAGAAAAACTAAGTAGTGTGATTCTATTTTAGGGAATCTCATTTAAGATTCACAATTGATTTGTGAATTGTATCACCTTAATGGTACAAGTATTTATCACAAATGTATTTCATTTTAAATTTATACTCTTTACAAGTTAAAAAAATTCCACACATAACAAAATAAAATGTAAAAAATATATAGTGCAATTTGTATTGTAAGGTCTTCATCTCATTCAATACATATGAAGATGTTGATTTGTTAAATTGTTCTAGCTCTAAAGCTCTTCACATTGAAAACAAGGAATTATTGTTTGTTGACAGTGAATGATGATATGAGCTTGCAATAAAGCAGAATGTAGGACAATAGTAAAAAATAGGTCTTTATAGTGGAATTCAGTGTGCACGTGGGTACAAGAACATTCCATTTGACTCATGATATATAAAATCACTCATGCTTACTAATTTCATATTTAAAATTTACGGGGACAACTAAAGAATGATAATAATCGCAATTTCATCAAGCACAAACATTCCAAAAACATATACGTCAATAGAACTTCCCCTTGAGAATGTGATAAGCGCATCTCCATTTCGAAAAGAGTGCAGAAATGTTGCTCACTTTGTTTTTCTAAGTTCATGGGATGCATTCGTGCAAAATTTCCAACCACAACACCCTTAACTACAAGTAAATGGGTGTCAGATTGAATGAAAGTTGAGAAGAAAATGTTTGAATTGACAAAAGTTGCATTTTCATCATCCGAGGCTATCAATTCAGATATATTCATTCATTTTGTCAATTTTCTATCAACTTTGCATTCACTATGCTAGTGTGGACAAACCAAAAATGGAGCCACTTCTCAAATTCTTCGGATTTAAATTTTGTTTTTACCGAGTTAAATGTTTTTGTGAATGTAAGTGCTCGAAGAGGAAAGCTACGTTTTTTTGTAATTTTTTATGATCAACATGTCGTTGATTCACAGACCCTAAATTACAAATAATACACAATCATTTCATCTAAATGGTGCTATCGCCAAAGATAAAATGGCTCGTTTTTTAATCTAATTCTTTTGTCTTCTATCAAGCAAGACAATCCCTCATTTCATCTTTTGCTCGGGGATTGCGAACATGCCTTGCCTGGCAGCGCCATAGATAAGAGAAACGTGGTTCTTTTGCGAAAATGTGGTTTCACTAAATGAAATCTACTTAATACCCTTTTAGTTTTTCTTAAAAAACACTACTTTGATACTTTATCAAAGCTATAAAAGTCACATATTATAACTCATATAAGTTATGCAAAATGCGTCTAGTCCTTTAAGAGCTAAAGAATTTAAAAATCACTTTAAATTTACATAAGTTTTTAAATTTTAAATTTTTTAAGTACATTATCAATATTACATTCAAGTTGAGGTATTTTAAATGGTGATAGACCTAAAATCACTATATATATATATATATATACACACACACACTGAATTGGAGATAATGCATTCATTTTTAAAACTTATAAAAATAATTCTTGCATTATGGATGATATTTTAGAATAGCATTTGCACTAGCATATGGTTACAATTCTAGTTTTATATTTTGGCTTTATCAACATGATATTACAATGTTCTATTATATTCTATTGCATCAAAAAATAAATGGTGTGAAATAAAAATAAATAAACTATGGCTAAATGATTATCAATTGTTTTTAATTTGGTGAGGATCCACTTCACTAACAATGATGGTTGCAAGTAAATGTCGTTCAATTAAAACAAACTGTGATGTACTTGAAAGCTAGATACTTTATAAGATTTTTTTTAAAACTACATTGTAAATGAATGGACATTAAGGACATGAATGGAACACGCAAACACTAACACAACAAGCAATTCACGCTATTCACACCAACACAACAGAGCACAAGTAAAGATGAACTTCAATCATTATAGATGAGATGTAAACGTCTCTTAAGCACAATCCAAGGCTAACTAGCTACAACCGATACAACGAGTTCGTAGAACCAGCTCCTTCTTTTTTATTTCCTGCAACTCGCGGGACACATCTTGCAAAAGTAATATAACAGCATCCACCTTCGACTGCAAACCTTGCATCTTAAGGTCCAAGCCTTGCATCTTAAGGTCAATTCCGTCCACCAATCCTTTCATCTTGGATTCAAATCTCTCCATCTTGGAGTCAAGGCCCAAGAACCGGGACGCCATCACGTACTGATTCACTTCGACGGCTATAGAGGAAATGCCTGAAAACACACGCCCCGATGTCTTCGAGTATTCCTAAAAGCATCAACAAAAGGAATAGAGTTAGAAGCTGGCTGAAAAGCAATGAGAGATGGCGGAGACTTAACCTCCACCGTCAAAAAGAAGAATTCCGCAATAAAATCTATGTATTATAATATTTAAATTTAATTACTTGTAAATAAATTATATACAATATTATAAATTGAGAAACTTGTGGAATCAAAATCAACAAAATTGTATACTTTAAAAAATAATCATTAAATAATTTTTTTAGAGCGATCCATTTTATATCGCAGGATTTTTTGGCTTGGTTATCGCACAAATATATATAGATTAAATTTAAAATAGTGAAGAAATTAAAAAACTTAAATTTAAATATAAATTATTTTGGACAAATAGATCCATCTCAATTATCATTAACGTTGTTTTACTTACATATCCTATAACGCAAAGATTTGACATGAATGTGATTGTAGATTTAATATACTAATCAAAGTGATTCTTTTCACTAAGTATTTATGTTAATACTGTTCATGTTGTAAAAAAAATTCCGTCTAGAATAAGCCCATCCTGTACAGCGTGGCAGCGCGCTCCCCAAATCAGGCGGGAGCCACAAAACTGGCGCCAAACCCATTCAAAATTCGAACCCTCCCGCGAGCCCCCACATCACCCGTAAGTTGATACCCGCCATATACTCCTCCAACACCTACCCAACATACCCACCATACCCTCCGCAACCTCAGGCGGACCTCAACCCATCTCTCCCACCTGAGCCCTATAGATAACGATCCCTCGCACTCCTCGAGCAGTGTATTTGTTTCTTCAGCTGCTGTATCTGTGCAAGGGTTTGGAGCTAGGGTTTGTTGCGAGGGTTTGGTTTTCCGGTTCGTATTTCGTCTCCTTGAGCCATGTCGGGTCGCGGCAAGGGAGGCAAGGGCCTAGGAAAGGGCGGGGCCAAGCGGCACCGCAAGGTGTTGCGCGACAACATCCAGGGGATCACCAAGCCGGCCATTCGCCGTCTCGCTCGCCGTGGAGGTGTGAAGCGTATCAGCGGGCTTATTTATGAGGAGACTCGCGGCGTGTTGAAGATCTTTCTGGAGAATGTCATTCGTGATGCCGTGACGTACACTGAGCATGCGCGGAGGAAGACTGTGACTGCCATGGATGTGGTGTATGCGCTCAAGCGACAGGGGCGCACTCTGTACGGGTTCGGAGGCTAGGGTGTGGGTTGCCTTGGATCCGTCTTTTTATCAATCGGTGTTCTTGAACACCACCTTTTTTTAGAATTCCTTTATCATACTCTGGGTTTCTGATGTTTCGTGCTGTGCCGTGGTGGGCTGCGTCCACACTTAGTTTGTTTCAATTTCGATGTGGTATGCTGAAAAGAGGCATGTCTGTTTGGACTTAGGTTTTGGGAGGTCTGTCGTGTTTCTCCAGAGACCTGGGCTCTGCCTGTCCTGTTCGATTACTTCTGAGAGAATGGTGCTCGCTATTTCCTTACAGAAACTGTACGTTTGGATCTTCTTACCCCTTGTTTGTCTCCGGAATGTCGCTGTGACACTCTGTGAAACTATGCCGTGCTCTGCGGTTGTGCAATGTTTTCTTGTATCGTGTCTTGGTTGCAATTGTGTACCCGTGTCTGATGTGTACTGTCCTAGCGTTTGTAGCTCTGAAAGATGTATGATCTTGGGGTTTTCTCCAGACATGAGGGCTGTGAGATTTTGTGTTTTAATTTGGTTCCCATTGACGAATTGTATTGATTCGGACCATTTCATTATCTCGCGCTATTTTAGTGTATGATCGTTAGAAGTAACGGTTGATTTGCTTTTCTGACCCCTAAATGACGTAACGGTCTTCGGGATGTATCATGTGGGTAACTGTGAGCGTTCTGCCCTTGTGCTTGTCTTCCACATCTATGTCAGTATTTTTACAGATGGGTGTGAGTTAGAAGGCGCGGTCTCTTTGTCTGATGTTTTGTTTTGGAAAGAGGCCACGGCGAGATAGCATCCGTATTTTCGTTGATTGGTACGTTATTTTGATGTGCAGTTTGTATTGAATCAGTCAGGATGTCGAACGTTTAAAAAATTAGGTTACCGAGGTCCATGTGAGATGAACTTTATTACACCGATAGTCTGAGTGCACAACTGGGTGCTGTAAATCTACCACTCTGTTTGATACGAAAAATTAACGACGATTGCAATTCAACAATATACCACCAGGTTGAGCGTTAATTCAATCTATTCTCCACTCTTGATAGATAAGCTCATGGACCGATCAAGCATCACTCATCTCTTTGTTATTACCAAACGCATCGGGGTTCTTGCAACTCTAATGACAGATATCATATTCAGTTCCGTCTGCTGAGAAACCCAATTGCAATTCCAGTACGATCCTAATGGAGGTTCTTGTGGTATCCGTTGGAGCTTATTTGGTCGTCGTGTGAGTTAAGAATATGCAGCTGATGCTAAATCGTTGATGGCAAATGCTCGAGCACAGGTAGCAAAGTTTCCCTTCAAATTTGGCTATGAGATACCCGTTAATTACCTTGCAAAGAGGTCGCTTTTCGAGTGTCTTGGGGTATTATTTATCATTTTTTGTTGTTTTAAATTATCTCTGAGGTGAGATAGCCACTTCAGCATTGGAATTTAATGCACTGTGGCTGTTCCTTGTGACAGGCTTGCAGATAAGTCCCAGGTGTACACACATGCATAAATGCGCCCTCTCGTAGTCTGTAAGCACAATGATGTTCCTTGCAATTCTCTGGTATTTTCTCAACCATCAAAAATGAATTGCTGGTGTAAGATTAAAAGACAAGTGTTATAAAAAATGGAGCACTTTTGAGATTGAATCTTTGGTGGTTTACGGCACAGCTGCAATGTTCATTGGGATGGACGATGAGCATGGACCTCGCGTGTGTCCTAAAACCAACCACTGAAGCAGTTTAGGGTATTTTGAGCAGTTGGTAAATTCTGAAAAATAAAATATGAGAGGCTTCAAAATAGGATATCAGAAGGATTGAAAAAAATTGCAACAAGTAATATGTACCACTCCCGACACCACTCTCCTCCAGACGTTGCCTATCAGCACAGTCAATTACAAACACCTGCACCACCATACTTCAACGCAGAAACCTAAATATAAGTCACGAAAAATTCAGAACCATCGGCATTGACATATTCATAGTCCACTGCAGTCTGGCTAATGTTTAGCCCCTAATTCAACAGAAACTTACAGGTGTGCAATTCAGGATGCTGCAATTCACGCGAGCTCATATCGTGACAAAAGAAAATGAGAAGAACGACACACTAACCGTACCCAAATTTAAGATTTGGTACTGAAATTATGCTTCCAAAATGTAGAGAAAAAACAGCTCCTCAACAAAGGCCAAAGAAAGTCTTAGAAAGCAAGTAGGGATAAGCATGAATCCAATTCCAATGCCAAAGTCATGAACCACACACCTGCCACCCTTCGGACGGAGAGGCCATGCATGCCGAAGGTTCAATTTCCAGTTCAAACCTGCCCTTCCATGCGAACATCGGCACTGGAACTCTCCGTTACATGTAATGAAAACTCCACTGAGATCGGCTCCATGCACTGGATCGACAGATGCACAACCGAAATGTTGCAAAGTACGATAGATCGAGAATTATCGCATAGCTCACTTAATCACCATCTTCAGCCGAAACGTACCTCCGATCGATCCCTCCACCGTCATTGTTGTCAAGTTGAGTTTATGTTCACACATGAATGATACTCCAAATGACATTATTTTTTTATTCTTGTGAATCTGAAGGCAGCCGAACATTTCTTTTGCTGAAGAAGAACCCATGATATTTGGGCGCTCTTAATTAATCGGTGTTCTTTTTTTTCCCTCTCGGGGTAAGACGAAAAAATCTACATATTAAAACAAAGCTAAAGAAGGGGATCGGATCACAAAATGCTTGAATCCAATACGACCCTGTACCCAGCCAAAGGTCGTGATAACCTGCTACTAAAGCTTGACAGCTTTTGAAGCAGGGACTACTGCTAATTATCTAGCTCTGATTTCACTGCGCTGAATCAGGGACTTGCTAATAGTGAGATCCCCGCCTTCACGACGAATGGATTCCGCTCGCCTGGCGGAATCCATGAAGGATGACTCCCCATCTTCCTTCACAGTGGCAAGCCCACTCTTGCCGAATGCCAGCAACCGCACTGTATCGAGCGACTGCTCTTCGTCTCCCGAGTTCAACACCAGCACCTCCGACTCTGAATCGTTTTGTAGCATGGCCACCACACGGGCCATGGTGGGTCGCTGCTCTGCTGTGTTCTGTACGCACAGAAGAGCTATGTTGATCAGCCGTTGCACTTCCAGCCTCTCATCGTCCCGCAAGTTGAGCTTTGGGTCTACCAAGTCCATCAGATTGCCCTCCCTGTGCAATTTCCATGCCTGCAATCCATTCGCACCTCCTTTTAATGATAGTTCAAAAAGTTACAGATTGATCATTTGATTCATAGCTTAAATAAATTAAATCAACTCTGCAGTATTGTGTGACACATCCGATAGTGCAACATGTTCCTTAACAAAGCGCTGTACGTATCAGCGTCCAAGCCGGCTACTCATTTACATACACTGAATTCACCTGATAGCTGAAGCTGAAATGGTAAATAGCGTACCCATTTGGAGAGATATGCTTCGTCTCCTAGTTTTAGTTCATCAATGTTCCGTCGGCCACTCACTACTTCCAAACATAAAACTCCGAAGCTGAAAACATCAACCTTTTCACTCAGTTGGCCAAGCGACGCATATTCAGGAGCCAGATATCCCCTGCATTAGACAGCCATGCCTACAATTAGAACCACGGTTGCGTTTACGATTGAAAGTCAGGAGTGGTACTAGGACCTAAAAATACCGCAAATCAACATCGGCAACTATCTGGGAAAATGTCACCATCATGAATCAGCTTCGTAAAATAATCAGATATATTCACCAGTTCGCCAAATTCAGTCAGCGGAGCCAATTCATCATTCATGTGACCACTCAAATCGAGTGTACGAAAGGAACCAGAAGTGCCCAAATATGTGGACACACAAACAATAAATATTAATCAGAGTAATCAGAATGACCAGAAATGCGATAAGCTTACTTGGTACCAGCAACATGCACCGTCATAATGTGGCTCTGTTCATCCGGAAACAGCAGGGCTAACCCGAAATCTGCAATTTTGGGCTCGAAGTTCTTGTCAAGTAAGATGTTGGCGGCTTTGATGTCTCGATGGATGATTCTTGGCTGAGCCAATTCATGTAGGTAATGCAAACCACGAGCTACTCCAAGGCAAATGTTTTGTCTGGCAGCCCAACTCATGAGGGTCTTGAATTCATCTCCTGCAGGGATATGACAACACACAATCGTGAGCATTGTATACTTTTAAAATGAAGTGATAAACATGTTTAATCATGCACAGGGTTTTATTCAGGCTCAGCGGGACCGGAATGCCAAATTGAACGCTGATTTGCATAAATCCGAAAACAGCATGGCGAGCTTTAGCACATCGAGCATGAAATCAAACATGCTGTACTGTACAAAACGAATTCTGCGTCATAGATGAGGGTTTAACTCACGGAGAAGAATTTGGTCAATGTCGTAGTTATCCACATACTCATAAACAAGCAGCCTTTGGTGTCCATGAAGACAACATCCTTTCAAATTCACAAGGTTCCTGTGTTTCATTCCGGTAATCAGGACAACCTCGTTCAAGAAGTCATCGATAGCTTCTGAAGTCTTGATAAATAACTGCTTCACAGCTACTACGGTTCCATTTGGCAGGTTACCCTGTAGCAAGAGGCCATAATTTGCATGCGGTTAATCACATAAAGGTGCAATCTCTTCATCGGACTCAAATGAAGCAATTCATTGACTCCTCTCGAAGTGCCATCCTTAGAAACGACCTAAGTTGCAGAAGACTCATAGAGGTAATAATGCTTGCCTGGCTATATTAGTACTCGGAAAGTTATCCGAATCAATTTAAACAGAGTAATAGTTTCTACTAAAGAATTTTCTAACATCAACTTCTTTCATTAAAAGCAAAATCGATCAATGAACAATTCGACTCCCTTCTGATGTCAAGTCATTACCTTGTACACGGCTCCATAGCCTCCTTCACCCAACTTCATATCTGGATGGAAGTCTCGTGTGGCAGCCCTTAGCTCGTTGTACGAGAATATCGTGGGCTTTACGTCGAACTCTTCAAATTCTGCATTTCACAATGCGCGTGTAGTTAGGACAAGCTCCAGCAAACCTTAACAAGAATTACAATCTGATAGTGATCCAAATTCACAGTTGCCTGCTCCAACTTGTAACGTTATGTAGAGCAAGAATTCTTGAAATTTTCAACAGTGATGTGTAGTACAATGTACTCACTTTGCCGAACTTGAAGTAGGAGATACCGGTGGTATCTTCTCGTTCTGTACAGTACAGCAGCGACAACAAGCATCACTATGGCTAGCGCTGATATTGAACTTACAACCGTGGCTATAATGATGATTTTGCGGTTGTTCGACTTCAGAGCACCTGAAACAGACGTCCTTCTGATGAGGGTATATTTGAGGATCTAGTAAGTTCGATTAACCTGAAATCCAAAAAGTTGAAAATGCACCGTGCATAAAAACCAATGCAACGAAATTCCCGGTTCTTACCTTGAGAATCAAAGCAGAGTTGCTGGCAGAAACATCTTGTTCCATCGTTAGAGTCTCCTTGACAGTATGGATTGCCTTGAAGCCTGCAGAAGGCAACATTGTCAATACGTAAGAGAAATATAACTGCTCGTTAGTGCATCAGAATGCTACTGACGCAAGGAATTCTTTAATTTGTATCGATGAATAAACAGTTTTAAACCTTCTCTAGAATCGTTGGAGTGTTATGATTCACCTGAAAACTGTTGAAATGCCTGCAATATTCCCCTCAGGGTAGATGACGTTGGAAATACTGTTGTTCGTTAATGACACTGTCCGTAGCCCTTCTGATGCATTACCAGAATTTCGCTGGACTAAGCCACGTGCTAAAAGTTGAGTGATGTTAAGAGTCCCATTGATGTGATTGTCATCTAGATACCTGCAACATCCAGTTATGTCTGATGAATAAAACGACGGGAACTGACACTTTCCTGTAGCCAGGGACTGCATAGGTTGATCAAGTGACATATCGTATGCATCTGTAAAGGAGTATATATGCACCTCTATCGATGTTTACACATCCTGGGTTCAAAATTTCTCCATCACATGCCACCCAATTGAAGCCCTTTCATGATGTTCGTGTCTTTGGAATTTTGCGATAAGGTTCACTTACAATTCATTAAGAGGGCCCAGATCTGAGCCGTCCCAGAGGCTGACAGAACCTGTCAACTGATTGCCGGATAGATCGAGCGCAGAGATGGCGCTGTTGACGCTGGTATCAACCACCGAGGACAATGAGAAATTGCCTGTGAAATTGTTGTTGCTCAAATTCCTGCAAGATGTGCACATCCAAGATTCCCATAAGCATGATTTTTGAGCTCTAACCTATGACTGTGTTTAACTATTACCAACAGAAGACGAGATTATGCCTGATACGTACTGCCTCTGATGAAAGTATAGATCGTCAGGCACTCACCAAAAATATCATTAGCTTTGAGCCTGTGTCATAATATGAAGCAGTACAGGTATTTGAGGAAATAGGAAATAATCATCATTCTATACTCACACAGTGTTCAAAGACGTAAGCATCGTAAGATCTGGCAATGACCCGTTGAACGTGTTATTCGACACATCCCTGCGAACAGCAACACACATGCTTAAAAGCCTTCACTCAAATGTTTTTGTATAATAACCGGGGGAGCGATTATGCAGCAACTGACCCAGCACATTGTCTGAGATCAACCGGCTGTATCCTAAATTTCATGGAAGTTGATCTCATTGGTGAGAACCTACATTTGCAAGATTATATTCCTATTAAGTTCTTAGACCGCTGTCTCTCTTAGGCATTCTTCTCATTAAGATCAAGTCATGGATAAAACGAGTTTTTGAGGTTTTCAATCAGATTCAAGTTCAAGTACAAGTGCTCAAGAAATATGAAGAATGCAAGGATTCATATGAAGAAGTTAATTACAACTAGAGATTTATGAGTTGGAATGTGAGGTGATGGCACTTACAAAGATTGCAAGTACTTGCACATAGTGAGATTTGGTAGTGCTCCAGTGAATTCGTTCGCGGATAGGTCCCTGCATAGACAAACCGTCAATGCTCATATGATGAGGTCACCGTATTATCCAAAAAATAAATTTTTGAAAGGAACTGTTGAATGAGTAGCATTAATTTCCCAGTGCCCAATGTTTGGCATTCTTCACACTCAATCTCCAAATACAAGACCTCTAAACATTGAGGCCACTACTCTCGAGCCACTCACAGAAATGGCCACTGACTTTTTAGATAAGAAGAATCATCGCAAATACCTATTCATATCCTGAAACCCCAAATGAAATCAAACCACAGAATGCATTCAGATTCTTACAGATCGGCTAGCTGGGTCATGTTTTCAAAGGCTTGTTGAGGTATGCCTCCGACAAAAGAGTTCCTGGCTAGCTTAAGTGTCTGGAGAGAATATAATTCGCGGATTTGAGGAAGCGGAAATGTCCCATTGAATCCATTTCCACTCAGATCTCTGAAAGAATTCCACGATCGGTACATTAGTGGACGTTCTAACCAGCTGAAGCCATCATTCAATGACCACATTCTGAACCGGGAATAGACTCTCAAGAAGCACGAGTAGGCACTCCAGTTCATATCGAAGCTTACATTGTCAAAAGAGTGAATGCATTTGTAAGATCTGGAAGCTTTCCGCTGAAAGCATTGTCACGGAGATTCCTGTAAGAAAGAAGCAAGTTAAAGAACCAGGGTCAGTCAGCTTCAAGTCTAAACCCTAAATCCTAATTTGACCTCAAAGTGGGAATACTGCAGAATACATACTCTGCAAGTGATCCTGGTTATGTGAGGGATGCATAACCAGAATATTCTCTGGCAAGGGCGGCCGAAGCTTACAGATTATACAGGAATATATTTCCAATTTCTTGGGGCAGAGGTCCCTGTAGGTCTGGATTTCCAGTAAGTTCCCTGCAACATTCAATGCTTGTCAGTAAAAGGAGTCTAGGACGAGATGTGCAACCCCAGATACTTTCCATAACATAGCTCTAAAGAAGTGTAATCTTACAGTCCTGATGGCAAGAGGAACCTGTAATTAAGGGGTAATTCATGAGGACTCACAAAGTGGTCAGAGTGGTGATGTTTCCAATAGCTGGTGGTAAAGCTCCAGTAATTGATGCATTGTTGAGAGTCCTGCCCTCCGAGTTATTCAAACGAAAATTAGGTTTGTCCAAGCAGAGAATCTTCAAGGCAACCGCTACAAAAGCAATTAACGGTCTAAGAACCTCGCTCCAGCCACTACCAATTTTGTGGAGGTGGAACCAAGCCACAGGCAGATACGGGATATACAACAATGGAAATATTTAGCCTAACAAAAGATAGAACTCGAATACGGTAGTATAGGAAGACAATATTACAAGCCAATGACGAAATAGCTGCAGTTATTTGTCCCTGCTCGACATGCAGCAACGTCCGAAAAGCACTCTACTCCGCGCCAGTTCGGCGCTTTGTTCGTAAACTTTTGATTGCAGGGGTATGGTTGAGTTGAGCTCCAGCCTGCCAAATTGCTGGCAGAGTTGGGAGTACTCTTGTTCCATTCCCCCCAGAGCGCCTGCAGACTATCCACTGCCAAGCCCACCCACACAAACATGAAAATTCAGAAGCACACGGAAATTGGGCCTTTGTTTTCAGTGCATAGAATTCTGTTCACGCTGAAGCATGCATACTATACGCTCGCCGTGCAGTATGGCTTATCCATAACGAATTGGGGAGAAGAGCAAGTTGTGCATTTAATGACTAACTGACTAATCCTACTTGCAATGTGAAGTAGACTTATTCCTGCTCAATTTTCCACATCAATCCACACCACTTTCAACATTCTGTGGAGGTTGGAACGCCACACCTGTAAAACTATACTACCCAAATTCGCATCTAACTCGTTCAGCCGAGCTAGTAGTTAAACACCAATCCGAACACATAACTCTCAATTAAAACATCATCGGTGAATGAAGCTCTCAACCCCGTGAATGAAGCTCTCAACCCCGTGAATGAAGCTCTCAACCCCGTGTCTGTAGTACTACATCAATGAGTCCGACACATAAATATTATTCCAGCAGCCTCCTAAATGCCGAAGCAATCAATTCCTCATACTAGACTCCAACAACCTGGCGTAGATTGACTCCTGTGTTCTGAAATAGTTCAAATCACTCAATCCTTAACTTATTTATGTTCAACAACTAACCATTTGCACTAGCCTAGATATCAACTGCCGGATTCAAAACTCACCTGTGTCTTGTTGGTATATCGCATATTTGGTCGCGCCATCGACTCTGAGAGGCACTTGGCACAATAGAAGCGCCACAACTAGAAAACTAACTTGTCGCGACGCTCCAACACTGCAATCCATATCTAGCTAAGTCCGTGACCTGAACTAGGACCCTAGACACCGCGAACTGCTCAACGAACTGATCACAACCAGACTCAAATCTACAGTAACCAGACTCCTTTCGCACTGTGCAACCCAGTTGCAAACTAGAAAATCTGATCTCTCCTTCAACATGGCTACAAGTAAGGTTCCAATCTCGATGCAGTAAGCTGAACTAGTGTACTGTTGCCATCGATCAATGAGCTCGATGGGAGTCGAAGCTTGAAGACGATCCGATGTCGACGACGCAAGATCGACCGACCGGTCAAGGCTCGCGTGATCGGAGGACGCGTCGTCAACTTGACTAAGATATTGATGTGTTTTTACAATGGTTGTTGGAATAGTTGCGGATATTTTTGTTACTCTGCGGTGCAATCCGGAATGGTATTTATATGCCATGTGCTGCACGTCGTCCGATGCGAAGCCCGGCTGGAAGTAGCGCAGGCTTTTCATTCTTTCACTTCTCTTTGATTTGGTTTTGTATTCTCACTGCTCATGGGCCCTCCAAGTTGGTGATTTTCAAGGGATCTCTGTAATGTAGTCCTACGAGCCTTTTCCGGGGACAGGGTTGATGAATCCCCTAGTTTTTGGTTTTTTATTTTAATATCTCAAGAGGGATGCTTCGAGAGTAATTCGGGGCCACAGGCCCCATTTCTGAAATCAAAATCACCAAAAATGGTATTGGGGTGGCCAAACTGAGAATTTTAGGGTTTTGGGAAAAAAAAACCCATTGGCTCCTGTAAACGCTCGTAGCACTAAAATACATGGATCTATTTTCAAGGGTGTGTTGGGAGAATTGGAGAGCATCTTTAAATCTCAAATTTGAGCATGAAAAAGTTACTCCGTGTAGTAAGGATATCCCTAGGAAAGTTACTCTATGTAGTATCCATGTTTCTAAGAAAGTTACTCCATATAGTAGGTAAAAGGTGCTTGACTTTCCTTCTTAGAGTAGAGAGAGGTGGAGAGGTCACGTCAGAGAACAAGGATTTTGCATGAAATCTGAAATTGTTATTTACTATTGAATTGTATGGAAGGCCCAAGTCCTTTTGTGTGCACTGTGCATTAGAAAATGGGTGGAGAAGACTGAGGATGTATTCTCATGGACCATTGGATCCAACATTTTGACTATGAGTCTAGACTATTCTTCAACTTGTCATGCAATTTGAAGAGTGTTATACAATTGATTTTTTGGAATTAAATTCTCATTTATTTGGAATCAACCTTCAGTACATGATGGATTGTACCACATTAACCCCTAAAGTTGAAAGGCCTCAAAACTGCCAAAACCCCTCAAATTTAGACTTTTTTAATACAAGGTGTAAGTTTTTAAGTTTTGATGTATTTTGGGGGGAATAACCGTAGGATCTAGTACCTTACTTTTACATGTATATGAGGAGAAGCACAATAAAGTGTACCAAAAAAGTGCTCCGCTCATTGCCAATTTCAGCCCCTATCGTAGAGACTTAAAAAAGTGGCATCTTGGTTGTTGGTATGATGGGAAGAAGTTTGGGTATAGAAAATAGACTTGATTATCTAAAGTGTGGAAGAATACGGTACAGATTTGCGTCTTCTACAATGCTGTACGAGAACCTCAAAGTCCGACAAAGTGAATGCAGTCATTTGAAAAAGTGATAAGAACATCCGTCAAATGTTGTCGGAAATCACTTTTGATTCCATGGGGACCTCCGTTTGTGAATTACGGTTGTAGAAATGACAATGACCACTTCAAATGAAAGTTTGGACGGACGAGAAGTATTTCAGGGACGTTTTTAAAACACTGTTTTCCGTGAAACTTTTTGTGAGGTTTTTTTCACCGAACATTGTTTTTTAAATTGGGAAAAACATCCTCTAAAGACAATAGAGGGCCCAAAATGAAGAAATTAAGACTTTGGAAAAGTTCATTTTCATGATTTAGAACTAGGTCAAATTAAGTTTCAATTGAAGATGTTTTTTTATGAAGGTGCCTGTAAGATACCTTATGACACCTTAAAAAGTGATTAAAATGCTCAAAAACTACACCAAAATGCTCAAAATCAGCTTTGAGCTTTAAAAAACAGCACACTTCATATTCACTTCTTAGTGATCACATATTGCACTTTGTGGTACACTTTATTGTGCTTCCCCCCATATGTACCCCAAATATTAGATTCAAAATCCTTACCGTTTGTGAAATCATAACGTTCTAAGTTGAAAGAAAAGTTTTTTTTTTCCTTGTTGCAAAATGGGTTTCAAGTGTTTCATGAGCCAAAAAAACCAATTTCGAAAGCAAACTAGATGTGAGGCTCTTCAAATTCTTGTTCCTAGATGAGTTAGGAATATGTCCATGCACTTTTTTCCCTCATACGACCTACAAAACCTAAAGAAATGCTTGATTTTTCACATGGAGGTATGCTGAAATTCAAATGCAAAGGCCGATTTATGATAGTAAAAAAGACATACAGAGAAATATTGGATTGAAAATCCGAGCGGTGAGATCATGCATTCAAATTTTATCTACATGTAGGAAAAACAAAACTTGAAAAAAAGTAAAATCTCAATTTTGGGTGAATTTTTGAAGTTTCTGTGATCTAGTTAATTTTGGGCAGATTTCAGCATGCCTGAATAGTGTTTTCAAATTTTTACTACGGATACCTCCTACAGCATGAGAAATTTTAAATCATGAATGGTCTTGTTAGAAAGATATGAAAATTTCCCATATTGTGCCAAAGTTACAGCCACATCCAATAAAATTTGACTCATAGGGAGCTTCACTGGACCCTAAATCATACCAAAACTGTTGAGTTGATGCTTTAGAAGTTAAACAACAATAGAAATAGTGAATCCATAGTTCAAATGTTGGGTATGATATTTTATGAAAACAAGCCTTTACTATTCTTTTGGACTTTATCACATTGAGAATATACTTCAATAATATAAAATACAAAAATCCCATCCCAAATGTATTGTCCAATATCACAACAAAATTCTTACTTCAAAAAATACAAAAAATTGACTAATATTCTAACAAGTTGCAATGAAATCAAATTGTCACCGCAATATGTAACCAGGGCAAATTAATAGGACTTCAAGTCCAAAGCAAGTATGTCAGCTCTATTGTGATTAATGTTGTTGATAGATTCAAAGTTCAAACAACTATACCGATGGTCCATGAAATTGCCATCTATGAGATCTTACAAGCTTAAAGTCCATAAACTCTATGAATATGTCTTCACTAACACCTTTCTAATCCAATTAAATCCAAAGTTTTGGTATGTAAGATAGTCATAAGGGCCTTATTAGCATATTCATTCATCCATATCATTATAAACATCTTAATTTCAATAATCCATATGTCATTCACTACTTGGACTTAGCTTATAATCTTTGGCTCATGAAAAAGATCTTGTCAAGCAGTGCTATAAGATGCATACTTTGCAAACAAGATTTCAATAAGTTTTTAACAATATATAAACAATATAATATTTGTTTTTAAAAGCTCATATATTCCTTAATATATACAAGTTGTATTGTAATGGTTTTTGGTTTTTAGAAGAGGATGAGCAAAAGCTACAAGATGCATACCTCAAAAGACTCAAGTACTATATTATGAAAGACATATGTACTCCTATAGCTTTTGCTTTTATACGTTTATATCTTCTTCAATATCAATTGTATGGTGTTGTTATTTGATTCATTGGAAATGTCATGACGTGGGCTGTAAGATCGTACTTTGTTTGCATGATTTGAAAAACTTTTGAGTATTTCATTATACTTCTAATTTTAGCAATATTAAGGGATGATTTGCACTAGGGACCAAAAACTCGTTCTATGCAGTTCTAAAATTTGTAATTGGCTCATTTATGATGCCTAAGGTTTACACTATCAAAAAAAGGTAATTAGCCAAAATAATTGAGGTCTTGAAAAGGCCTAAGTACAAGCATAATGGATAATTTTGAAGGGTCCTTTAGATTTTGCAACAAAAGAGGCAAAAATGGTTTCGTCATTACTCATCGACATGATCTAAAGCTTAGAATGCCACTTTGTTATTTTTCAAACAATTGTTTTTGAAGAAGCCCAACCTTACTATGGATGAACTTTAGATCATCTATGGTTCCACCAAATATAGGAATTCCTTTTAAAAACTCTTCTACCAGCCCAAATTCTTTTCTTATGTCCACATTTCTTCTTGTTGCCTATTTGAGCTTAAAATTGTCAATTTTTTTGTAATGAAATTATCTCAAAATTATATTTTTGGATCTTTATTGCATCTTTTTGTATGTTTTGATCAGTGATTATTTTTTTTTTAAAAAAAGCCAGGTCTCCAGGCTAGCGTCCCAGCGATAGTGTAGTAATTCACTCTATTTTGAAATTGTCCCCAAAAACTTGACGTGGCTACATAATGCAATGAAATGCAGTTCTTGGGCGATACAATCAAATGGCATGGAGAAATTGTAGGCTAATTGTCGTTCACGAATGGAGCTGTGCCAGGCTACAGTTTATATAAAAATTTAAGTTTTTGGTTATTTAATGCACCGCAAGGAGACATTTTGGCCAGAATTCACAGCAAAGGGAGAGTTTCAAAACCACATTCATTGAACCAGATTGAACTAGATTGACAATATCGAAAACCAAGTTGAATTTATATCCATGATCATAGCTTCACAAGACAACGAGAGAGAATATGGTGCAAATGAAATTTTTCATTGGATCTCGCAAAACTTGCGAAAATGATGGAAACAATAAGACTTAGTGTCCAAACAAAGTTGCCACACATGCTAAGGAAAGGCACTAAGGTTTTTACATCCATTAGGAGCAGTTTGGGGTCTCCAACGGGCCTTTTCCATGCTTTCCGTGCCAAAGTTTTGGGCATGCCCGTGCACTTTACCTGCTGGCACCAACTGTGCCAGCAGGTCGCCAAAAGCGAGCCAAATCGCGAATGGGGGGGTCCGGCCAATGGTCGCGCAGGAAGGCTTCCCTCCCCCGCGCGTGTAGTCCCGCAGGTCGAGAACGGAGCCTCTTCGCGCACGGAATTCGAGCATTGCAGAAGGGTGTCAGCGGTGGTGGGCTTTATGAACGCCTGCGAAACTGACTCCACAGGCCACCTACCGAAATCGAATTGCCGCTCCCCCTTTGAGATGCAACGTGCACAAGGTGTTGATGTCGAAATGCTGCCAACGGTCATTCCGAACCTCATGCGTTCCCCTGAGAGAGTTGTCGTTGTTGCGTTGTCAAGCAGGATGGAGCGGTGGAGGCCTCCAAAGGCTGGGCGAAGTTGTTCGATTTGGGTTGTGGGTGGTCACGCATTGTGCAGTAGAGATTTAGGGTTTAGCTGTAGTGGTCTTCCAACGCTGCCAGCGGTCTGCCATCCACATAGGTTGGAGAGAGTACCTGAGTTGGGAATTGGGGTTTCGGGATGAGGTTTTAGGGTAGGTCGTACCTTGGTTGCGAGGCCGTGGACGCAGGTTTCAGCCGTTCGTGATGGCGGAGGGTTTGTTGACAGCGTGTAGTTCTGGCGGATGATGACAGCGACGACACCATTTGTAAGTTTTTGAGTTCACAGTCGAAAATTTCATGCATTCTAGTGGTATGGCTTCACGGCCAAACTCCCTCGTACAGAGTGTCATTCTGCATAATACTCAAGACTTGGAGGGCAACTGGATCCCCATGAAGGTGGATCGTGATTCATGGGTTATGCTGCAACCAGCTTCGGATGGGCCTTGGGGTAGAGAGGCAAGGCGACATGGTGGAGAAAATTTTCGGGGGGCCTTCAAAGCGCAGATCAGAGATTTCTCTTGGATCTCCACGGAGCATGGAGCATGCGACCTCGATAAGGTGCTTGTGCAACATGCATATCAACCAAGGCATCTGCGCTTGGATCCTGCGGAGGCAGCAACCAAATTGGGAATGGCAAACTACCTGTACGCGTCGGTTTCGGAGGATTGGGTACATCCCGCATCTATCCTTGGTCCCATTCTTGTGCTCCATGTTGAGATTGGGGAGGCAACACGGAATCGACAGAGCCACGCGGAGTTGCTGGACATAGGTACATTCTTCCTTGGTGGTCTGTATTTGCCTCCAACAGGTGACACGCTGTACGGGAAGGTTGAAGCACTCCCGCTTCCAGGGTTCAACGATGTGGAGTGGCCTTTGCCAGACATGCACACATCTGAGGCGTTTAGAACAAAGCTCACTCTCGATTTTGCAAATGCTATGAAAGCAACAACTGGTAGCAGCTTCGTCCACCAGCAATGGTTTATGCCAATCCATGTTATGGTTGATTTGTTTGCGGTAGCTGCTGACAGCATTAGGCGGACACCTACATTGTTTGTTTTGAGTAGTCCATCCGAGGCTCTGCTGAGCAGTCTAATGAACCCAGGGTGGAACGAGAAGTTCCACATTGGCCAAGATGTCATCAAGTGCGTTGCCAACAGGACCAGCATTGTTTTCCGCTATCACGTGGGAAGACAAACATTATACACCAGGTTCATGTATACAAGGTATAGGGGGGCTGCCAACAGTCAGTGGGAAGCCTTGGATCACCTACCAGAGGAGGTGATGGTGGAAGTGTCTTGTATGTTTAGGGGGAACTTGCTGCCAACATTCGAAGTTGGCAAGGGTTGGCCAGTATCCCACCTGCGGCACGAAATTGCAATGGCACTTGGAGATGACGTACCTGGGCAGTACAACCTGGTTTTGATAGAGGCCAACGGTGTTCGTGAGAAAAAGGTACGAGTCTAGCCGAATTCATGTAGTCGTTTTGATGTGTTGGGAATTGGCTGTTCAGAGCTCCTTGCTGCCAGCAAACGAAAATGACAGGATTTGTTGGATGCAGATCAACCAGCGCCATGAGAGACACCTTACAGCTGCGGATGTCACGGTTCCCAAAAGGATGAAGATTGTGGAGCTGTAGGAAAAGTGATTTCGGGGATGGGTAGTCACAGTATGTGGGAAGTCATTAGGTTCTTCGCGAAGTCGTTAGCGAGTTGAGGTAGTGGTTTTGCTTACCATTCAGGACTTTCTGTGGGACATCCTGTATTAACGTGTTATATGGAGGCAAATTTGTGATTACCCTTGATCTTCGTGCTGCCAGCGGAAATAGAAAAGAAAAACAGTTACAATTACCAGTGGTGAATCCTAGGGTGCAAAATGAAAAATAGAATAAAATACAAGAAGTCTGAAGAATGGCCGGGGTTTCAGAGGGCCTGGGTCTGAATCGCAAAATTGCTTCGAACTTGTGGTGGCGCCATTGACGCTGGAGCCTGCTGCCAGCGCAAAATAAGAAAAGAAAAACAATTGCATACAATAGAGCACATGACCCTTCAGAGGCACAAAATGGAGTTTGGCACTTGACAAATATGAAGTAATTAGGAAGGAATGTAAAGTTTGTTACTTCCTCCGAAGAGGCTGGCTCCTTCGTGAACCTGGTGCTCTGAACTGGCAACGGCGGGCACAATGCAGCTCTTGGTGCCAACAAAGACGAAAAAATGAAGGTTGCAAATAAAAAAAGAACCACGCTCGATTCTAATAGAACAAGATAAAAATAAAAAACAGTTGTACATAAGAGATGAAGTAGGTCGCAGATGGTAAATAACAACAATGGCCAAAATTGAAAGGGACCATGGTGGCGAATAATGAAAGAAGAAAAAAAAAATGGCGGCTAAAGAGCAGCCCTTGCTGTCAGCAGTCCACAATAAAGAAGAAATACAGTTGCGAATAAAAAGGAAGGGTTACAAGAATGCCATATCTTTCAAAGAGACATGGCAGTCCAGAGGCAAATTGTTTTCAAGTTCGGAAAAGTTTAAGAAAGGTGGCCCATAAAAGTCCGGACCAGAAGTCGCTGCCAGCAAACCCCTAACCCGGCCTACAAAACTATCCAAGGTGGGAATCTACTCCACGTTTGCGTTTGTGGCAATTGCCTCAACAAGGCTCGACAGTCCCTCCATGTTGGTGTCGTCCTCGTTCTTCTCTGCTTCAGGTGGTCCTTGCGTGGTGGCGGATGAGTCCTTGTTCCCATCTCCAGATAGGGCTGCCTGGGTCTCCTGAGGAGAGCGTTGCGTGGGATCGAACGCCAGGGAGTCTGAGTCGGGGAGAGCATCCTCTGCAGTTGCTGGCAACAAACAAGAGTTAGAAAACAAGAAAATGTAAATGTAACAACAAGGCAGGCAACAAGAAATGGGTAGATGGGATGAGGGGCCACAAACCTTGGTCGCCCTTGGCCTTCTTCCACGGAAGCGCGGCCACTGAGGGGGCAGCGGGCCTCTTGCTGCCAGCACGTGGTGAAGCGGGCTCGGCCAGAAGGATCTCCTCCGTGAGGCGTAGTTCCTCCGCGGCCTTGGAGTCAAGGTCGAAGCCCCACTGCCCAAGCCACCCTCCAGTCATTCCCCGCTCGCATCGACGGCACCGGGCGTCCTGGGAGAAGACTGCCTCAAACATACAATGGGGATGTGCCAAGCAGCCGCAGAACAAAGGTACGCAGCAGGTGTCAACGAAGTAACGCTCGCAGAAGGGGCATGGGTCGTTCAGGGCTATTGGCAACACCTGGAACTCCAATGGATAACGAGCCAGCACCTTCTTCGGGCGCAAGAAAGCTGAAGCCAACTCCAAGGCCGAGATCTCCGCTGTCAGCGCGGAGACCTCGGCGTGGCGTCTCTGCTCATCGGCTTCCATCTCCTCCAACTTCTTGTAGACCCTGTCAATGCGGGCTTGGGCCTCCATCAGTGCCTTGCTTGCAAGCCCCAGCTTGTCTTGGCCTAAGCGGGCCGCGTGATCAAAGCGCCTCTTCTCTTGGTCGTTGCCATCAGCCGCGGCCTTCTTGGAGGCCTCGCGGGCGGAGAAGATGTCGTCATAGAGCTTGGACTCCTCGGCCTCCTTGGCTTTGATGTAGTCCCGCTGGGTTGCAAGGTCGACCTTCACGCGGTCCCGGCTGGCCTCCACCTTCAGAAGTGCCGCCTCCAAGGACTTCTTCTTGAGGCGCTGCTGCTCCAGGACCTGCTTCGGATCCGTTGCCACCAAGGGCTGCACCTTGATGGCAACGGCAGCAAGGGCCTTCACGGCCTTCTTCTCAGCCACGGCCTTGGCAGGAGGGGGCAGGGATCTAGGTCCCCTGACCTTCTTCGCCTCCGCGGCCGTGATCAAAGCCTTGGAGGTGGCTCCAAGTGGCTTGGCTCCTCCGCTCGACTCCGCCCCTCCTCCCTTGCCCTTGCTGCCAGCACCGGGGATGTGGCCAGCGAGGAAGTCGATAATGGCTTCAATCTGCTCCCTCAAGGCCGGGGGAGTCAACTTCTGCGGATTACGCCCTGGCAGCTTCTCACGCCCCTTCACAATTGCCTCCGCCTTCTGGGCGAAGTTGACATCCACGCCCTTCTCAAAGTAGAGGTGGCAAGCCCGAAGAAAGGAGGTCCCGAATGCCCAGTTGTCGGGGTCACCTCCATAAGTCCACCGGTACATCTCGCAGTATTTCCTCTGGGCCTCCGGATCCTCACAGTCACCAACGTAGTGCCGCCCAGAAGAACGCTCTGGCCATCTGTCGATGAAGTCGGCCTTCCTGCAATGCTTGTCGCCGCTGAGGTCACTGAACTTCAACCCCTTGTTGGAGAGCTGCAAGGTGCGGGCGAAGAAGTCCTCATCGTAATCCGCAGCCTGCCTACCCAGCAGAAATGGGGCGAGGTGGTGGAGCTGTGCATGAAGTGCAGGGGGTAAGCCGTCCAAGTCGAAGGCGTCATCCCACGGCGTCTCAACATCGTTGCCATCCTCCTTGCTGTCAGCAACCTCGACGACCTCCTTCTTCACGACGGCCTCCTTTCCCTTCCTACGGCTCGACATCCCTGGCGCTGGTAGTGCAAAAACAACACGTTTTACGAAAGGGGGATCGCGCATGGCAGCTGAAAAAGGGAAGACCACTGACAAGACATTATTCATTCGGTTTAGTTGAATTTAGTTCTGAAAACATGAAGCCTCACAACTGAAAGGACCTTCGCGGCCATGGCTGAACGACCTCACCCAACTGTGCCATGCCCCTCTACGCATTGTACAACAACAAAGAGAAATTGCCAAAACAGAGTTGCAAAAACAAGCTGCTTACCTCTAAGCCGAAGCTCAGTCAGAGCTGTCTTCCGTTGCCGAAGCTCTCTTCGCCGCGCTGTAGCTCTCCTCTGCGCGGCCTGCTCTTCTCTTCCCCTTCTGCTCCCCTCTGCAGCCCGAACCCGCTCTCTACGCCTTCACTTCCCTCTTCCCCTTCAGCTTCCCTCTGCGCCGCGGCTGTCCTTCGGCGCCGAAGCTCCCCAACGCCCCGCTGCTTCTCCCCGCTGCTCGCGCTGGCCTTCTTCACTGCTCCCTGAGGCGCCCTAGCTCCTCCCCGCCCCGCTGGTCGCACCTCCGCGCTGAGCTCCTACCGCTGCAGTGCCAGAGCTGTGGCCGCAGCCTTCCCCCCCCCCCCCCCTGCTGCCCGCGCAGCTGCTGCGGGCCCGATGCTCGTGACAGCCACCCAGCTCCTCACTCCCCCAACTCCTTCCTCAGAACTCGACCCCGCTCCTCGCGGCTCCGCCGAACTCCGCACTCCTCAGCTCCCCCAAGCGCACCGCCCTCGCCCCTCCTCCTCACAGGTCCTCCACGGGTCGCACCTCCCAGTACGGCTGCACGGATGAGTCCTCCACGGCTCCCTCTGCACCCACAAAATCCTCACACCCCCCTCCGCCTAGTTCGAAATTGCGCTCTTCAACGGTAGAAATCAAGGGTATGGAGAAAGACAAAGGATGAAGAAGCCGAAGCACTACCGTGTCAGTGCAAACCCGAGGCGCCTGCTGGAAGCAAGAGCGCGGCAGTAGAAGAGAGGAGTGAAGCTAACAGTCAACCCCATATCTTTTTTCGGGAAGAAGGCCCAAGACTGGTGTGAAGGAGACTCTTGCTGGAGTCAACCGCCTGCCACGTGGGCAGCGTCCTTCAAGGGGGGTATGAGACTCTTAAGCAATGTTAATTAGGGGGGTCGTAAAGGAGGTGTTGGGAAGGTCACAGCAACCTTAATTGTCAATCATTTCCACGGCCTTATACATCATTTCCCCATTTGATTTTAATTGCAACAAATTGGCATAGAAATTAAAATTAAAATTTAAGGGTGAGTGACATGTATGATTACTAAGACACATTCATTGAATTCATCATTATGAAGAGTTATAATCCCTTGGAGTGGTCTTTCTAGTGAAATAACCACAAAACAAGTTTAGGGGAGAAACATGGTCTAATTCATTCAAAAAAAACATTGTTGCCAGCCACATTCTACATAGGTATAAGTTATAACATAATTACCAAGGCACATTGCGGTCAAGTCACACACGGCCATTGCTCGCGTCGTCACTGTCCTCATTGCTGCCAGCCACCTCACTGTCAGTGGACTCCCCTTCTTCTCCATGGGTGCCTCTTTAATAATTATCGAGATTAACTTAGCAATGGATAAGCCATTTTAGGGAATTGCTCGAAAAAATCCTCATTTTTTGATAAATCTATCCGTAAATGGCTATTCTAGAATGAAACCAAAAAACATGTTAAAGAAGATCCACTGTCTACTCCGATCAAAAAAATTAAAAAAAATTAAAAACTTGCTACATTATAGATGTCCATCCAATGAGTTTAGAACGCATAATTTGTACTCAATTCATACAGGCTCGTTGCCAGCGTCATCGCTGTCCACGTTGTTGCCAGCGTCGTCACCGTCAGTTGAGTTGCGTCCTTCCTCAAGATCCACATTGTTGCCCTCCTCCCCGGGGTCATCTTCGTTGGCAGATCCTCTTGCTTGATCATTGTTGGCTCCATCACCTCCAACGGTGTTATCACACACCCAAGCTTTGCCAACACGCCGTCGCCTTGACCGCCAATTCTCCAAAGCCCTGGCAGCATTTGATCGATGCCACTGTTCTCGCCTTCTACGTGTAGCCTCCATGCGGGCCTCATCGTCCGGGGTATTTAGAACCCTGGTGCACTCTAATTTCTTCTTATACCGATGCTGTATATTTCGGTACCAATGTTGGAATTGTTGCAAAATCACACTGATGCGCTCTTTGCCACCACCGTGAGCTGTATGCGCTTGATTCGCTGCCTTCGCTTGATGATGGGATTTCTCCATACCCTGGCAACTCCATACGGCCAGACTACCGTATTCCTCCACAAACCAACTGCCATGCCTGACAATTACATGCTGTCAACAGCCACTCCAAGGTTAGTCCTGGATAGAGAATTGACGAAAGTGAGGTCAGCCATCAACCCCTAATTCATCCCAAACCTCGTTCATATAACTCACCATGTAGTGCGACACATGCTCCTCTCCGAAGGCCTCCAAAAATGTTCTCCCCCACGTTTCTATCTTCCCTTTGAACTGGAGTCGTTGTTCTGCTGTCAGCACCAAGCCGCTAAAATATGGTAGAACCTCTTCAAAGGCTTGCCACATAGCAGCCCTTGCCCTACGATGTGCACCGCCGCCACTATTATTGCTCTCTGCTTGACATATGTCTTTCCAGGCCTTGTCGTTTCCAGACCATACGCTTGGTTTAAATAGTCTGCTAGCAACAACCCCACTGAAAGATGGCTTCTGTGGCACATTCCCTGTGCTGCCACTCAGTTTCGGATCCTTTCTAATCTCCACATTGCCACCGTGAGCCCCGATAGCTGACAAGGACTTCTCCATTTGCTCTATGGCTGTAGCCCTCAGTCTTTGATCTTGTATGTTCCAGACATAAATGATGTGTTGATGCACAATCTTCTCCGCTAGGCGAACTAGGGCGTGAAGTGTACAAATGTGCACTCTTTGCAACGGAATTGGCAAGATAGGCCTCCACCTTGTATGTGCACGCATGTCACATGGTTCTGGCTCCACAGAGTTGGCAAACAGTCCCCCCACCCAGTTTGGTTTCCCACGTTTTCTGATGGCAGCACTCGCCTGGCTTGCTGTCCCTACGGTAGGCTTAGCCCTCTTCTGCTCGCAGTATATGCAGTTCATCGCACACGACGGCCCCGACTGAAGCCCGTACATACACTTGATCGTCTTCATGTCCGCAGCGAGATGCCACTCCACATGGAATTCTCCAACTTCAGGGACCGTGAGTTTCTCGCCACTGGACTGTGCTGCAATCACAGATGGAAATTTGGATTTCCCAAATATCCACGACAGAACTTCGTAGGACTCTTTTTCCACTTGAAAGGTTGCCACTGGCCAGATTTCCTGCTCCGACTGGACTGAGAAAAACAGGGCATGGTTTCTCTGAATGTCTGGGTCGAGCGCCCTATTCATCAATGTGATGCTGACCCGTTCAAACTTCTTGCCATTGACAATCTCGGCCTCGTCCAATTTCATGACAAATACCAGCGGTGCCCCTCTTAACTCTGTGGAAACATGGCGAGTGGATGTGTAAGTCACGGTTAATTGATAAATAACCCTGCTGGCAGCAAACTCTGAAAACAACAGTCTGAGGTGATTACGTTACCTTCTTCCGTGATGCCGTAGAAGATCACCATGCTCCTTTGGACCACCTCAAGGTCTGTGAATAGGGAATTCTTGTCAGTCAAAACGACTTCCTTTACCATGTCCTCGGACTTCTTGTTCTTCTTAGAACTTGCTGGCAGCGTAAGTCGACCTTCAGCATGGTAGTATTCGCCAATATACTGTGGCAGGTTTGCATTTAACTCCTGCCGAAGCAGTTTCACGTGATAGGGGCTCGGCAAAATACTCCCGGAGACTCCTTTGTTCAGAGCAGCAATGGGAGCCTTCACAGATTTGTAGAGAGCACCATATCCCCGATGGGAAACCCCTGCCTGGTCGCAAGCAGCAAGAATTTTGTCCGGTCCAATACTCTTACCAATCGATTTGAGCACATTTTTCGCAATATCTGACTGAACATGTGCCATTGCAGGCTGAGAAGCGAGCGCTACACCTTCATGCCGTGACAAAATTCGAGCTAGTGCTACTGCACTCCTATTTTGGGACTCTTTATCCCCCCGCAGTCGAGAGCACTTCCGGTTCTCTCGGTTCCTTTCGACAACAAACTGCACCACATCTGGTTGCAGCACTGTCCGCACAAGCTTCACTCTTGCTTTTGATCCACCTGATCCAGGTTTTAACTCGTGAATCCCTCTGAGAGCCCTCCTCCTATTTCGCATGCCCATGGGGGTCTCCTTCTCGAAGCTGGCCCTCCGCTGGCAGCGGTCAACGTCTTCTTGGAGACCCCGCACATGGCGCTCCAATTGCTCCACCCTTTGGGCATGGCAATCACGGACAGCCTGTAATTCAGCTTGCAAATCCCTGCATTTCTTCTCTAACTCAAGGCAACGCATTCTCCCCAATTGGACATCTTGGGCTGCCCTTGAGTTGCTGGCCAGAGCTTCGCCTCTAAGCTGAAGCACTTCTTCGCTCAACTGTGCCAACTGGATCCGCGTCTCCTCCTGTGTAGAACCATGTACACAATGATCCAGCAGCCTGTGTGTATATCCGCGAAGACCCTGCTCTCCATGACATATGAATTCAACAAACTCTTTTAGCGACTTGATTGGAGGTGGCTTCCCTGTCATTGGGTCAACAGGGTAAATGTCTCCATTGATCCACAAGTCAATGTTCGTGTCTCCACGCAACCTCCGTGTTGGAAACGAGCTCCTCATGCACAGCTCCACTTGCGTAGAACCTCGTCTCATGACCGGGGCATAGCGTGTGTCCAGTGCAAAGTGGGGAATGTACTGATTGCTTCGTTCAGCCCTTGCTGCCATCGTGGACCCTACAGTCGGTAATCTTGATTGAATCTCCCCTGGTCACACTTGGTGATTTGCTGTTATTCGAGAGAACTTGTTCTGATCTTCGGACACCTCCTACACCCAATGAAAAACTGAATTCACAACCTCAAATACTCCGAACCTAATTCGATAGACCTGCGTGGCATCTACAAGCGCTATCGACCACGAAACCTACATTGCCTTATGCCGTTGTGGCAGCAAGGGCTAATGAAATCGAAATTCAAATTGCTCAAAAACCCAGTAGCCCCTGAACACCCCACAAAGGTTTATCGAATTAGGTTAACTTACCTTCCCTTCAAGTACATCAGTTTTCATCTCTTCGTTGAAACCTTGGTCGCCGACTGAGAACAACCCCTCGCCGCCGTCGCTGCCAGCGGACGCTGCCAAGAAATGAATTGCAATCTCAATTTTGCTCCTCCGGTCTGGGGCGCCATCGCCACTCGGAATCTTTCCCGCAAATCACATACGATTGTGCGTCCCACAGTGCCAACAACGACTTGCTTGAAGCAGAACAGGGCGCTTCGTTTTCTTGGTGCTGAACGGCGTAGAGCCGGTGGCGCCATCGCGCCCAGACCGTTGTGGCAGCAATTCGAAGTTGACAATCCGTGGATCGAGGCAACGGATCGAGGCACTTCATTAATCGCCGAGCAATAAATCCCAAGGATTGGCGCTCAACAACCACCGTCCACGCCCTCCCGCCAACAAGGCAAAATCCGGCCACGCAACTCCCGTCCGTCCGCTTCGGGCAGCGTTTCAGACCCCTGCTGACAGCGACAGAGGGGGTTTTGGGCAGGCAGCCCACCTAATCCGGGCTGCCTTACAAGGCCCGTTGGAGACCTCATTTTTCCCCTAATGTCTAAAGCTACAAACAACAACAAAGCTTCTCTCGAGCGGCATCCATGCTAGGAACACCTCTATAGCTCTCATGCTTGCCTACAGGCTACAGCTACACTTGCCCTACATCCGCTACCATAAAAAGTACCACACAACACTTAAAAATTCACTGAAGGTTCATGCAATATCGGTGCTTGTTAGCTCGCCATGTCTGGACAGCCTCCGTACTACACGGGAAGTTTTTCAAACTATACAAATTCTAAGTGAACATTTGAACATACAATGGCATGTGTTCTCCAAGCTTGTTCTGGAGCTTATCCTTGATAAACCCAAATGTGGAGAATGCGCGCTCATCCTCCACAGATCCTAAAACAATTGTCATCGCCATCTTTGCAACCTTAAAATATTCAGGAAAAGCATGCACGAGCAAAGCATTTGAGCCCAAAATTTGCCAAAGCTTTGTTATGGGATTGACAGTTAAGGGTGGGATAAGCACTCCCTTGGAGTTACTCTTCATGGCCATCTTTGACATGGCCATTTGAGAGTCCAGATCAGATGTCGACAAGAGCTGCGGCACCCAATCCCCATCCCCTTCTAGATTGACACACGGTTTTGGAGTGGCAAAAAAATCTTTCAATATCGCCAGGACAACAGAGAAGCTGTTGTCGACATTATCTTGGAGCCAGTATTGCGGGAAGACTATTCTCATGCAGTCCATCACATGATTGGCTGGGAAATGGGTGTTCAACTCCTCAATAAGCGCCTCACCAATGTCTACAAGGAAACACAGTCCACAAGCGAGTTCAAAAATTCATTCCCTCTTCTTGACATACAAGTCAGAGGCTCACAAAACTCAAGTTTGAAGCTGAAAATAAACAAAACATGAACTTTGAATTCAAACTGAAATGGTATCTCAAGCGGCCAGAGAGCAATGGAGCCAACCAGTGAGCAAGGCACAAGCTCAAGCACAATTAACAAAACTGAAATGGCAACTGAAGTGACCAGGGAGCATTGGTCGACCAGGAGCAAGGCAGATTGTCTGAACCTTGGCAGCCGTGGAGGCAAGCATATTCTCAGTAACATACTGAGACTTCCTCATGGCCGAATTTGTAATGGTCGCAAACATGTTTGTCGACACCTTAGAGCTCTGAAAGCGTGAGTACTCCACACTCTCATGGGCGCTTAAATCTGGCATCCACCAAAGCAACACAGACTGCGAGGTAGCATTCACGATTCCAATGAACAAGCTAAACTCATGCAAGTCTCGGAGGTGACATACAAGAGGCCAAGCATGATCTGGCATTTCTTCACAACGGCCACAAAATCACAAAAGGCCACATCTCGACTTTGCCCAAACTTCATCAATGACTGCACACCCTCAAATAATGGCAAGATACAAGCCATGGAAAGCAGTGTCTCAACATTGTGCATCAAATGATAAAGAGGGCGAGAGGGGGGTGGCCGATTGTAATCTTGGGCTAGCTTCACAATCAACAAGTGGTATTTAGAGAGACTCACGCTCTAATGGAGCTAACATTCCAACCCAGCGGGTCTTGCAATGTTTGAGAATCTTGAGGCGTTTCGTTTCCATAATCTCAGCAAGTTTTGAGAATTCCATCGACTTCTTAGGTGACTTCAAAAAGTAGGTGTGTATGGCAGACAGCAAGCACTCCAATCTGTGAACCAACGCCGTTTTTGAGAGCATCTGCATGGCCAGATTGGTTTTGTGGTTGCTGCAATGCACCGCCAAAAGAAAAGGGACAAACTCCCTTTGAAGGTGGAGAGTGGCACCGCCCCTTACGCCTTGGTACACCGCGGCCCCATTGGCGCCAAAGCCAATCAGTTTGCTCTTGATCTGATCATGAAAGACCGCCAAGGTCGCCCAAAGCACCCTAGTCAAGTTATCAGACCCTGTCCCTCCCGAAACTTTCTCTAGCGTTAGCAAAAGCGGAATATAAACAAACTCCTTGACCACATAACATGCACTGAAATCCAGGTTTGATTATACACGGTCACGTCACCTCATCACAGGTCATGGAAAAGAAATCACATTTGACAAGGCAAGACTTGATGACACGAGACTGTATAACTTGATGGAAACACTCAACAATACCCCAGCCGCTAGAAACAGACCAATGCTTGAAGGGGACCAAGGGACAATCAAGATAAGATAAGACATCACGGTAGGAGGGGTAGTCGGTCATAGGGCGACCAGAAAGTAGCATGTTCAACACTACGACGAATTGACACTTCTTCAACCAATTCATCTCCACATGTGTGTTGAGCTGCTCAAGGACGGTCGCCTTTGTTAAAGCCGCAAACAACTTCTCATTCTTGTAGTGGCGGTTGTTCTTGTCTCTCCAATACTCGCCACACTTCACGATGAGATGCGGCATGTCCTCTGTTGCATTGTACCAGCCCGCGTGCTTGTTGCAATTTTCACGCTTGCAGCACATCGTCCTTAAGCGGCCCTCAATCTTGGTACACACCACACACTTCACGGCCACCATAAATTCACCCTCCTCTCGATGCTTCTTTGCCCACGGAAGGGAGGCAGCCCAGGAGTCCTCCCACCTGCGATTGCGGCAGGGATCAGACTTCTTCTTCTTTTCTTTCTTCCCACCAAGCAAGGCACAGACTCTGGAGAAAGGCACATGGGATGAGACCACGTACCTTTGCCCCCAGGCGAGTCTGCAAGGGATTTGTTACCGGGAGGCTGCGGAGGGGTCGCTGAGCTCGCGCCGCTCTCACGTGGTTGCGTGCCACCAACCTCCAGCAACACGCTCTACACGTCACCCCACGGACCACTCCGCGCGCCACCAACGAGCTCTAGTGATACAGTACTCACAGCTCTTTGAGAAAAGTGCGCACTGCGCCGAAGTCCTGATTTAGGCAGCGAAGGAGTCACCGTGTTGTCGCCACCTCCGAAGGCGGAGCACTCACCACGCTCTACAATCATCACATTCCGCTTGCGGAAAACTCTGTCAATGCCCGGGCTCCCGAGTCCTCCAACTGCAGGGGTGTATTACGAACATTGGCATTCCGCAGAGTGAGGAAAAAATCCGCCCTTGCCTTCTCCACAAGTTTGGTCTGTTGCATGGACAGGGTTTGCGTGGACAGGGTCTCTTTCGGACTTTTCTTCGACCCCATTTTGCACAAAATTGCAAAAAATTAGAACTCCCAAGACAACAAAAATGCGCCATAGGAAGAAAAAAAAAAAAAAAAAAAAAAAAAAAAAAAAAAAAAAAAAAAAAAAAAAAAAAAAAAACGAACGTTAAGACCCTAATTCTCCTCTACCGGTAACAAATTAGGAAGGTAGCTCAAATAAAACCAGCCATTACTAAAAGGTCCGGGTCACATTAGAATACGGCACATTCACACGAACCCTAATGAAAGCCCTTGCCTTTCCAAAGCAAGCACCGAGAACCAACAAAACAAGCGTGACAATCCAAGCAAGAAGCATTGAATAGGTCGGCATTAAAACTGCATGATACTAAATCACTGAGCAACAAAAAGCTTGCGGAGGTCTTGATTTAAAACAAACATGAGCGTTCTCAACCGGGTCGCCATTCACCCCAATACCCTCCAAATTCAAACCTCAATCTCAGGCAAATCCGAAAGCAAATCTCGCAATATCATATTACAACAATTACAAAACCTTCACCTAATTTACACGCCATCACTAGGAGAAGCGCAAAAGAGGTTCATTGGGCCACAATACCAAACAAGCAATTACAGTATTGAATGACAAAAACCCCAAAAGCAATTCATGAACTAATCAACAAATTCACAGAGCAGCTACCTGCATTTCGTTTCTCTCCCCCACCTCGCATTTACATCTTGCCGTCACAACAAGCAAGTTGCGAGAGGAGACTGTAATGGGATTACAGAGAAAGAAGCCACTTCCCACAAGCAAGATACACACATGTGACATATTGCAAAAATCCAGCAGCCACACAATGAGATGCAAGATGCACCAAAGCGCCATGCGAAGGAGTTCAACAAACAAGCTAATGATCTGCCCTAGCACCAAGCAAGGATGGGGTTATGATGAGGAGGGCGCATGCTAAGTTTTTTTGGAGGGGGGGGGGGGGGGGGGAGGAGGGGGGGGGGGGGGGGGGGGGGGGGGCGCCATTGCGTGGGCTTGACGCCAACAACAAAGGGAGGAATTGGCGCGCGCCATTTTGGATCCGCTTCGCAGACTCCCATCCCCAACTTTCATCTCTGGGCTTACTTCTCATCGATGGCATATGGTGCGTGGCGAACTTGCTATCCGCCAGTAGCATTTTGCATAAATCTGGCTATAAACCTGGCAACAATTAAGAATTTCAGCCGGACATAGTTATCATAAAAATAAAATAAAATAAAAATAAAATAAAAACAATATAGAACAGATAAGAGGGCTAATGAAGTGTCTGAGATAGGTAAACAACAATAGTCTACATGGTTTAACAAAATGGACAAATGGAATAAGAGGAGAACAAGTGTATACAACCAAATTCTAACAATTGCAACTGAAATAATGGAATAACATTCCTCTCGAACTTCACCTTTTTGTTTCAAACCATTTCAACATCAATTCTAGTACCATCAACACAAAAGAAGATAAAGAAGACTTAAGATAAAATAGAAGGGCTTTTGAAACAAGTCATTGGTGATTTCGGTGTGCTTCCTACTACATCTTATGAATCTACCAATTTCTTGAAGAATATAGATGGGGATTTTGCAGCATTACTAGCCCCTAAAGTTCTGAGGGTATTTTTCATCAAAAATGCCTTAAAACAGCCCCTCTTCAAAGCAAGGTGGATTTTGCAAACTTGGGGTCTTTTTTAGTACATCTAACCATAAGATCTTGTAGCTTACTCCTATGTCTACATGTCCGCTAAATCTCACACACTCATTCCTCACCAATTGCAAGATCATAACGTTCAAAGTAGAAAAATAAGTTTTTTTCCCCTGCGAAAAAAGGGGAAAGCAGAGTTTTGAAGGCTCAAAAAACCATTTTTCAAAGTAGTAATGGAATGAATCTCTCCATATCATTTTTCCTAAGTGAGTTAGGTACATGTCCAAAACATATCATATTCAAAGAAGTTGTGGAAGGTTCCTAAACAAATCATTTTCTGCTAGGGGGTATGCTGAAATTCACATACAAAGGCCGTTTTTTGACAATAAAAATAGCATATGAAAATTTTTTGGATTGAAAATCCAAACAGTGGAAACATGCTCTACTGCCTTATCTATAAATAGAAATTTTTATTTTTGAAAATTATCTAAATCTCAATTTTTGGTGGAATTTCAAAGTTTCGTCTTTGGGCAGATTTTGGCAGATTTGGGCAGATTTGGGCAGAATTTGCTGCATTCACAGGGGCTTAGAAAATTTCAGCAGCTGCCCAAGAAGCAGTGTTTGACACTTAAACCTTCATAACTTTTGATCCCGATGTTGGATTTTAAAAATAAAAATATGCACACGGAGCTCTCGGAATGGCACACCTCCATTTAAAATTTCAAAAAATCTTGATTTAAATTGAAGTCGTAGGTACATGCCCAAATTCTAAAAAAGCCCAAATGTGGAAGTTTGTCCTTTAGGGGCTAGAGAAGGTTTAGCTAATCTTTTAAATGATGTCATCTACTATCATTGTCCGCATCAATTACGGTGAACTTTATACATATTTTATAATATTGCCGCAAGCTTTCAACCAATAGGTCATTCATCACTGTAGCTTCACGAAGCAAGTCATTTGCTTTATTCTTTTTGAGTGAAATATTTTTAGTTTCACCATTATTTTCTATTGAAATAGACAAATCAACTTAGCCAGAATTCCTCTTCTCACTTTTGTAATTTTTGCTCTTATACCATGTAATTTGCTACCATCTTTAATCCCTCATTTTGCTACTTTCTTCTTTGGTCATTCCACTACTTCAGTAATCCAATTGTCTTCAATGCCATTACTATTAATGATGCATATGTTATGTAGAACCATACAACTTGATACAATATTAAAAATATTCCTCAAAGGTACTTTAGATCTTTTTATAATCGTCATCCATTGATTCTTCAATATCCTAAATGTTCTTTCTACACACAACCAAGTAGTTGATTGAATAAAGTTCCAATTTGATAATACATGGAAGGTCTCATTCCATATGCTACATCTTTTATCTATTTGTAGAATTGAAATTTACCTTCAATTCCAACTTGTTCTATTCTCTTAAATTGGAATACAGTCCAATTATGAAAACTACCAGACAAATCAAATTCAAAATCTCTAAACACGCAATCTAGTCCAACAATCCGTTGTAAGATTGTTCAATGAAAGGACTTCTACTATAGTAATCTTTGGAACCAATGACAACAGCTAATACATGAAATGTATGACCCTTTGATTGCTCTATTTATGTAAGGTACTCCATGCAATTGTTCAAATCGTAAAGCTAATACTTTAAACTGCAATTCATTTGGAGTTTAAATAATAAGTGATTAAAGGTGCTTCCAAACATATCTACAAAAAATTTGTGCAACCATTTAAATTTTATTCTTGTGAGTTTTATACAAATCTTCTACACTTTGCAGTCCATCATCACTATCCATCCTTTACAAAGACATTCCTATCCTATCTTGTATAGGCACAATTGGTCAAAAAACGTATCTTTTTTTTCAAGTGTGAACCCAATTTTTCATAGAAAAATCTACCAACAACTAAAATCGACTCGATTCCAACTCTTGAAATCCTTCTGTGTACATGAACTCAACAACAAACCGCCCACAAATTCAAATATCTGGGATTTAGTCCATATACTCTTCTCTCTACAATTGAAGCTTTTAGAAAACAATCTAAAAAAAACAAACTTTTACCATTCTCCTTATAAAATAAAGGCTTGCATACATGCAACATACTTCGCAAGCATATATAAACACATGTATAATCCTAATATTAAGAAGAGACTCATCCGCTCCTCTTCCATTGGAACCAGAGTTGCTTCAATTCTAAGAGAAGAGAAGAGAAGAAGAAAGTGAAGGTTAGAGAAGAGAAGGGGAATTTTTTTTTTTTTAAAAAAAAATCATGACAAAATCTTCCAAAACTGCCCTTTTAAGGCATTCATTAAAAAAATCAACACGCCCATTTTTCAGTACACGGTTTTACCTCCGGATTCAAATTTGACTTACACTTAGTAAGAAGCCCAAGGACTTTAAGAATTATATTATTTCTGAGTGTAATTATGGAATAAATTCATTTTGCTGGGTAATGGCTCTTGGTCTGTAGTGTAAACCACCCCTAAACCAGATTGTAAAATGGTGGTAGCCACCACACTAGGAAGTCTTGTATACGGTACTTATTACTCATAGCAAGGCTACACCAGGCCAACCAGTCCAGCTCAACCAACTTTGCTGGACATGAATGGTGCGGATTGTACATTTATCCGCATTATTCATTCCAAAAGAGATGCTGGAAGTCAGCCTTCAACCTCCCACAACGCCTCTAGGGTGCCATAGCGCCATAGCCAAACCTCGCCATGCCCATGGCAGCTCCAAAATAAGTTCACCTCGTCACCACAAATCGAACAAGGGACACGTCGAACGGAAACCAGCAAGGGCTGAGAAAACTCACAAGCTCAGAATTTTCACAAAAATATCATATCGTCAGGTGGAAAAATTAAATCCATGATGGAGCACGACTGTTGTCTCTACAGGTTGGTCACGAAACGATCAGCAGGAGCTCATGGAAGTGAAGGCTCTGAGGAGCTGCAATTACTCTACGACGAAAACCTTGTTGCTTTGAGGAAGTTTCCCTTAAAAATAAAACAATAAAAAAAAGCAAAATTCTTCTGACGAGCCACACTGCCAACCTCATAGTCTGAGTGTAGAACCTGACATAAACCATGACAAAAGTTCTCATTCTGACTGTGTGACCTTTTCTATCTACCATCACCAACTGGATTGATGCAGAAAACGGAGAACAGAATTCAGAAGTTTGTTCAGGTGTTGCTCGAATTGGCAGCTCGAATGTCACGCCCTGTCACATTCGGTTCCTTTATAGTCACCATTCTGGTGTTCTACGTGCACATTCACTAACTTTTGCTAGTTGTATGATCTTCACATTACTTAAGAAGAGATAACTAGCAGAGACAGCCTAAACAACAGTAGAGCGAATATATGAGACGATTGAGAGAAGATTCTAAGGTGTTATAGAAAGAAGCCAATATTATATGTTTGTGGCTCTCCTCGACGTAGGATTGATTGCCACAGAAGGCTAACTCAGCTGTCTCTTTAAAAAACTGCCCATGGCCTATTAGTCAGAACACATTGAACAAGAGTTGACCTCCTTCCATTTCTCGATTGTGATGATGTTGAACGAGTGTGTACTACTAGAGATTCCCTCTAAGTACAATCACCACAGAGCTCGCAACAATACTGAACCATGTTGGAATAAAGTTCATGATTGTTAAGTTCCACATGTTCATATTGCTTAATGCACCACCTTGCCTCAAGAGCATCAATGGCATCGCGACTAACCCAGACGAATTGTCATAGTCATACTCAGAGCAGCGGTGATGATGGGAGTCACAATCCAATTGTTGAAATTGAGCTAGCGAACATAAGCACATGAACTGGCGTCAGCAATATCTACTTCAGCATCCAGAGGCTCTAGGAACATGATGCAAAGACAATGCGCCAAGTTGGACCATCACAGTTTCGTATAAGGAGTAAATCAACGAGGTCGAAGCAGAGACTGAGGTGTGATTGCATCCAAGTCCAGAAAGCAGTCGGGATTTCAATGCAGAACCAGAGGCAACATGAAAACAGAGCATATCAAAACTAAGACAGGACGTTTGTGCCCTGGGTTAGGCCACGGCGATAGACAACAAAGAAGCGACATAGAGAGCATAGTCGTAGATAATCTTAAGATTGCGGGGAAGCCTTTATTCAACACAAGTACATCATACACCAAACTGAGCACTTGTCAAGATTTCCACCCTACGAAACCACTTCCGCTAGTGCGGAGAGAACTACGTTTCTGCAGAAATATCGACAGATAGTTATCTAGTTGGGCTTGGCGACCAAGAACCCGCAGATCTGCACCTGCCTCACGTTGTCGAAGCCCAACACGCGGACGAAGCAGTTGGGGTACTCCTTCTTGCACTCCTGGATCTCACGGAGCACCTGGGAGGCATCCTGGCACCCGAACATGGGCAACTTCCACATGGTCCAGTAGCGACCATCATAGTATCCGGGGCTCCTGTTGTTAGCGCGGGACACTCCGTCATGAGCGTTCTGTCATCAACAAACACAGCTAGGTCAGCGACAATACATTCTGGCCACAGCTGAAAACCTTAGATTGTCTCCGAAACAGTAATGCAGAGACTAAACAGACTGAATTACAGGGTAAGAGTACTTACGATGTCGAACTCCAGGCAGGGGATGAGGTTCTTCTGGATCATGTAGTCCACCTGCTTGGCGATCTGGTCGTCGGTGAGGTCGGGCAAGTAGGAGAAGGTCTCGAACTTGGTCTGGCCCATGGGGTTCCACACCTGCATGCACTGCACGCGGCTGCCATTCTGCACAGAGCTCAAGCTCTTGCTCTTGGCAGAGAAGAGGGTGGCGCTCTTGAGGCCGGAGAAAGCCTTGACGGAGGACGACTCCGAGGTCGACACTGCGGATGAGGCTGCAGCGAAGGCAGCGGGGGCCACGACGGCGGAGGCAGCAACCATGGAGGCCATTGCGAAAGCGTGAAGCGCACGAACAACACGAGAGAAGACTAGTTGGCAAGGAGATGCAGCAAATGTGGCTTGGAAACTTGCGCTGCAGAGATAGCCTTATGTAGTCAGAAGTGCAGTAATCCACACATCCAAATCCAGAGGTGCCCAGTCGACGGGGAATAATAACCACAGGTGCACTACGTTATCTCCTCAGGATTTGGTTCCCGGCTCCGCCCATCCACGCTTCTTGTGGATGGAGAGAACACGGTGGGTAATCATTCGGTCTCAAATTATTCACTCCGTTGGTCTGCCCTGATGAATGTCGCCACCACAAGAATTTCTGGAGTTTCTTCAAAAAAATTAGCTCTTCTCTAGAAATTCGACCTCCTCACTCTTCGAATCAATTCTGAAAAATAAAATAAAATAAAATAAACATAAAAAATCCCAAATGGGTTTTGCAGATAATATACCAAATGATTAAGTTAGCATGATTTATGGTAATTAGGGGTTGATGATGCTGAAAGTGAAGGTCGGATCAAATAAACCGGTCTGAATTCTGCTCAAGTGTTGGCCTGAACTGGGTCCTTGATGTGAAGTGCAGTCATTGTTCCATCATGTTGTACCATGTGTTCTATGTTGGGTACGTCCTAATTCACCTAGTGTACTAAATTGTACGAGTTTCACACATGAAGAGACGTAATCAGCAGAGGATTCTGCTTTCAATCGGCCGCCGCCACCATCAGAGTCACGCGAATGTGGGAGAAATGTGAGCGTTTTGAGGGTATTTGGAAACGACCCAGAAGTTAAAAACGATCAATGTCTCTGTTTTGCGATTTCTGCAGGCCATGTCGAACGTGTTGCTACAAATTAGGAGAGGAGCATGAAACCCAATGGCAATTACGAAACTAATAGCCTAGCGAAATCGCTCAGTAATTCCACAGCTCTGGAAGTGCCGTTGCCAAGGAAATGGCTGGCCGGCTTGGTTCCCAAAGTCTGGCGCTGCAGATTCTGCAACATGAACATTGTAATGACGATGGTGACATGATTGAAAATCAACCTTCGAGCAATCTTCAGCAAACTGGCATTCAAACTCTGAATCTTGAGACATGAAAACTTCGTCATTTGTGAAGATTAGCCATAGCCATAGCCATTGCCTTGCTCAAGTGGAAGTTCCAGCCGCAGCGACAATAGTATCTGCTTTCCGCGAAAGAATACTTCGATGCGTGTAAGATCACGGTCCCAGACCTAATTTCAAAGCACAAAGACCTAATTCTATGGCGGTGCGGCCACTTCCTCTCCAAGCATGTCTGGGATTCGGAGGAACAGTAGGGCAAAGCATGATCCTGCACCCGGACAACAAGACGCTTATCTACCCTCTCGGCACCACCATCGTCTTACGAGACAAGGTATGGAACGACATTCTCGTTTTGTTCGTGCAAAAGCATTCAACTCAATTCACCTCCATCAGAACCACAGTCGTTGATTTTCGATGATTGCTTGCGTGCAGGGCGATTTGACGAAGCAAGAGTTTCTGCAAGGGCACAACAATCGGGTGTCATGTGTGTCGGTGTCGCCAACAGGGAAGTACTTGGCCAGCGGACAAGTAGCGCCCATGGGCTTCTCCTCCCCCATCATCGTCTGGGATTACGCAGGCCGTAAGCTCATACACAGACTCATACTCCATAAGGTAAATCCATCTTTCATGGTCGAATTTTCAATCAACTAAAGTTTTCAATCGGCAGCTTCAATCAACAAGTGGGTACGTGGTGATGGTGTTTTCAGGTGAAGATTCAAGGGCTTGATTTCTCTTTCGACGAGGAGTTGCTCACATCATATGGTGGCACAGACGATTGCAAACTGGTCATCTGGAGAGTCAAAACAGGTTGCAATCATTTTCTTCATTCTGATGTCCCTGTTAGCTTTGCTCTGCTATGCTCTGTTAGTTTTCTATCAACTCTGCTCCTGGTACGTATTTCATCAATTTACCAATATGGAATGTGCTCAGCATTTCAATGTGATTGATTGTGATTTGCTATGATGTGATGATACTCTGCATGCAGGTGAAGCCATATGCGGAAGTCCAACTCCGCTTGATTTTGCAATTCATGCCAAATGGGGGAACAAAAGCCGTAACCTCCTCGTCACAACGGCCGACATGAAAATCGTTGTGTGGAGAGTGGAGGCCGAGATCCGCAAGCTTTACCCATCATATTGTGACACCGGAAAAAAGAAACGCTGCAACCAGTGTGTGGTATGAGTACACTCTCCGTAGCACCCACCTCAAATCAAAAAAGGCAATCCCACCAAGCTGTAGTCTTGTTGCATCATCACATAATATGTTAATTCACTATGCATAACAAGCCACTCGTTACCTTGCGCAGATCATTGATGATAAAGATGAGTTCATGTATGTTGGTACCCGAACTGGCGACGTAATGCAGGTAGCATCATTGATTCATTATCTTCACAACTATACAACGACTGCTTCGTTATTTTCATAACCTTCAGTGGTGAGCAAGGCGTTACCTTCATTGCACATTACCAGACATAATGTTAATGGTTGAATCTTGTTCAATCTTCTTCAGTGATCAATGAAGGATCACATAAGAAAGGCATCATAATTTCAAAGCAATCCTTGATTACCGAAAATAACCTTGTCCTTCCTATCCAATAATGGCCAACCACCTCTACACTAACGACCATGACGCTATGACGATATTTCAACACTGCCAAGTGCATTTGTGCAATAAACATCATAGATAACAAGCATGTGAAACCAAATTGACGCAACCCTCTTACAAAACATGCTTGCATACATATCCTGTTAGTGCAGATCCATGGTGTATTTTGATCACGTTCATCAAACCCCTGAAGCAAGGACAAAGTTTGTACTTTGTCCTTGCTTGTGAAAAAGATTTGTTAGAGTGCCTTGTATCATGTGGCATGGTGTGAGTATCCCTTCTGTTTGAAAAGTTTTGATCCAAAACAGTGCGAGTTGTTTTGTAATTTGACACCAAACCTTTTGGTGAATCTGCCACATGATTAAGTCGTAATGGCGAATGTTGAGGAGTGTCGCAGGTGAGTCTGGGTCCAAAGATGTACAGAGCAGGAGGGCCGAAGCCATTCGTACAGATGGGCATCCTCTGCCTCCAGTTCACGCCCTTCAAGGACCTCGTGGCAGGCGGCGGCGACGGCACCGTGAACCTCCTGCGCCTGCCCAGCTTCAAGAACGCCAAGAGGGTCAAGCTGGAGGGGGCCGTGACGTCGCTCGCAATGTGCCCAGGCAAGGGCGCCAAGGGCTCCTTTGAAGTGTATGCGGGCACCGCGATGGCGCAGATATACCTCGTCAAGTACGACGGCGCCAAGAACAATATGACGGCGGTGCTGATCCAGCGCAGCCACTTCAACAAGATCAACGATATCGCGTTTCCCAAGAACTACAGCGACCTGTTCTGCACTGCGTCCACGAACGACATCCGGCTGTGGACACTCAAGGACATGAAGGAGATTCTGCGAATCCAGGTTGCTAATGAGGAATGCGAGCTCAAAGACTCTCTCAACCAGGAGTGCCTGTGCTGCGCCTTCATGCCCGATGGCAAGACCATCATCAGCGGCTGGACCGATGGCCGCATCCGCGCGTATGCGCCGCAGACCGGCAAGCTGCAGTACACCATCATCAATGCGCATCAAAAGATGGGCGCATTTGTGGGCTCAGATAATACGGTACGTGAATTCATTCCATTGCTTATTCTTTCATTCCCAAACTATGCACCAGAAGCTACTAACATTCTTGAGTCTCAAACACCTTTGAGGATCCAAACACCTTTGCAATGAAAACATATTCGAAGCCGTTTCCAAACCGTTTCAAAAATGGTTTTATACGTGTTTTGAAACGTGAGTACATTTCACAAATTGCAACTGTTTCGAGTTTGATTGTTTGGAATCATGTTTCGACATATTTTTTTGAAAAGGGTTTGTAACTATGATCTTGACACAGATACAGTTTTATGGAATGGCTTTTTTTCACACTGGTTTTCTGAAAGGGGGAACTTGGCAAGGATAGTGGAGAGACTTGTAAATTACACATGATGTTTATTCAATGGGAGAGTCAAGGATGAGGTCTGTGGTCTACTCAAGAGTGTAGCTTATGATCTTGTTACATACGCTTTTCATGTCCAATTGTTTCATTAATAGCTTCCGATTTGTTTCAATATAACCATCATATTTGTTCTTGAGTTGACAAAGGATTCGTAAGAACAGAATTTGACAGTTTTGACCAATTAGGCCGTTCCAATGGTGAATTCACTTTGATCGGCCACTAATTTCAGGGGGTCCAAAGATCAGATTTATATTCGTGTTAATTTTTTGACACTGCTTTTGAAGATTTATAGAAATGCTTTCAAGGAGTACTTTCGCTGGCACCAACAACAGACAGCTTGCGCATCGTCAGTGGTGGTTGTAGAGGAGATGTAAGTTGAATCCATCGCAACATGCAATACAACGTCTTCGGTTTTCCAGCTGCTCTAATTTTATTAGTTTCAAAGTCCAGTTGGTTAAATGCATCTGGCTAAATCAATTGGCAGTGTTCTGAAATCATGGGATCAATCATGAGTTGATTAGGTTCGTGTGTGGAGAATCGGCAGCCAAAGCCACTCTTTGCTTGCTACGATGACAGCTCATGTACAGGGCTGCACCTATATTTCCGTGAGTATTAATTCCTTTCATCACCGTAGTGCATGGCATAATTTTAGTCATTTGATCCATCATTGTGTTCGGAGACGGTCTAATCAAGATGGGGACCAAGGGTTGGACAGATCAAGAAAGACAACAGTGAATGTGTCACCTGCAGCAACGATGGCTCTTGCATGGTTTGGGATTTAAATGTAAGTGGATTTTAATCCGAAAATCAGATTGATGCATTCTAAGCTATGCCTTACTGAACTCGTAAATCAGTAAATAGGTAGGTGACAAGTGATGGTCCCGCAGAGGTATTCAAGAATTAATAGCATGGGAGCCAGCAATTTCTTCAAGTGTGTGGTTTACCATCCCGACGAAAGCCAGATTCTCAGTTGTGGTACAGATCGCAAGGTACGTAAATACATGATTCAATCTCACAAGTAGTCTCAGACAGCTAGTTTTCGAACACAATTGCGACTAATTGAAGCTATGACTTGATTACGAGTTGTGCTGAAATTGAATCCTTTACTGCTCATCCCGGTGAAGTTCACACTCGTGTTCAGATTACATTTTGGGATGCATACGACTGCCAACCGATCCGAGTTATGGAAGGCTCCCTGTCTGCGGAAATGTTGGCCCTGGATGTCAGCCCAGATGGGGAAGGCTTAGCGAGTGGAGGCGGTGACAGGGAGGTGAAGCTCTGGAACTACGACGAAGGGCATTGCTACTTCGTTGGCCTGGGCCACAGCGCTGGCATCACAAGGGTAAACATCAATTCAGAATTCCTCCTCAATAACCACACCACAGGACTAAGTCGACTGTAGAACCACCTGACATAAATCATGATGTTCTGCGATGCGTCGTTTTTCATTTCTGGTTGTCGTTCATGAAAAGATTCCATTGCACAGTCAGTAACAACTGAGCCTAAGTGTGAGCTGTGTGTCATTTTACCAACTGCGTTGATGAAGTATGGGCATCCTGTCTGACGCAGCTCAAAATAAGCCCGGATATGAAGAAGATTGTGTCAGTAGGAGAGGACGGAGCCATCTTGATCTGGGACTACAGGAAACCGATCTCTGACTCGCCGCCTGACCCCAACAAGAACGTGACTGTGAAGAGCCCTGGATCCCCGAAGTGACGACCCAATGAGAGCATCTGCATTCGCACTGTGCATCATCCATGAAGCAGTAGCAGCGCTGTTTAGTTGGTCGCAGAAGCATCTCACTGCAACTAAGGTACGACACGCACATGAGCGCAAGATCAGATGCTGGGCACCATCAGGTTGACATGTTCTGCATCACACCTGTGACCAAATTCATACTCCACGCATTCCGAAAGATGTACACTACTAATGTCAACTGTAACAGTAAACAGAGAACTTGAGACATTGCAGCTCGACATTTGGATAAAAATCCGAAGTGTCACTACAACAAAACCTTAGGTATGAAACACGAGATGCATATGTGGAATTCTATGGTAAACTAATCTCGAGGTGAAAAGAGTCCCACAACATAGCATCTCATTGCTCTTCAGCATAACCATTCACGTGACAGAAACGAGAAAAGCGAAAATGCACTGATACTAACGCCAAACTCTGCGTAATATATTCTTGAATGGCGACGATGCAAACAATGTTGCACCATCACTTGACACTGTACATGTAAGTGGGAGCTACAGGTGCATCACGGCGGTCACCTTGACTCTACAGAGACAAGTGAAAAAGGATTGTAAAAAGTAGAAGCAACCAAGCAAAGCTCTCGGCTAAATTTAACCTGATGCTAAAGCCTAGGTGCTACTGTCATCCTGTTGCATGACGAACTCAACAATCGGGTGCTGTGATAGAACACCTGGTAACATACAAATGCTGCTTTCTCTTGGCTCACGTACTGTGAGAGAGTGAGCTGACCCTCCAACTCGAAGAAGGCCGTTGTGGCAGGAAAAACCCGGGGTAAAGGGGTGCACACCAACATTCTTGGAGAAAGAAAGAAAAAAACTCTCGTCCAGCGCAAGCCTGGATTGCTCGCATCGTCGTTACTCGCCCACATGAAGGCGCAGAAGTAGCTGTAAATCACACGGAATGGCTGTGTCGATGAAGCTGGCTCCGCTAGCCATGCCCACCAACATGGAAAAACAACGCTGAACTGTTGCAAACGATGAAAAGAGAAATTGCGTAACTTGATGCTGCGGTCGTCGTCGTCGTCTTGGGGCTCTGCGGGAAAGAGCAATGGAACACCCGCGCTTGAGATGGAAGCCGACGCTGCTTCCAGTCATCTCGAGCAAAATTTATGCAATGGTGACAAAATCACCAAAATCCAGCGCTCGAAGCGTTTCACGTCGTGACATCAGAAGAAAAATCCTTCTTTTGGCTCGTGACTTCACGTTTGGGACGTCCAAAGACGCCTTTGAATCCCGCTATGGACAGATAAGAAAAGAGATTGCCGGAGTACTCAGGTACTCTCCAAGGTCAGTGATTTGACATGTGATACAGGTCACGTTTCATTCGCTTCGGAAGCGACTGGGAGACGGGAGCTGACGGGTTTCGGATTACTGGGACAATGAAACCATCGTTGAAGTTGTTAGGGATGTCATACACATCCTGATTCCTGTTGGCACGGTTCCTGACGTGCCTGGGAGCACGGACGCATCGCGGTGGTGCAGCGAGCTGCGGCGCAGGAGGTGGGAACTGTGGCACCTCATGCATGGCGAACATCTGCTCCTCGAAGAGACTCAGATCCGCGGTCCAGTCATAGTCGCCGCCGACGGCAGTGACGCCATCGACCTTCGACGAGGCGAAATCCGTGGAGTTGAAACCATCAGCGCAATCGGCGAAGTTGAGAAGCTCGTCTACGCGCCACCCGGGAACCGCGTCGGTCAGAAACTCGCTGATGCTGCTCTTGCGCATGCCATTACTTGCCTGAGTTGCAACACCAGCTTGCTGGCCCATGGACGGAGGAGACATGAGCTGAGGCACCGCGAACTGCTGTTGGCCATTCAACTTCATTTCAGGCACGCCGTGGACGTTGCCAGAGAAAGCTGGAGGCGGGCACAACGAAGGATTGAATGATGACACCGCTGGCGCTCTGTACACCGACGCTGCTGCTGCTGGTGCTGCTGGTGCCGCTGCTTTGAGGTTGGATGTCTGGCTGCTGAAGTTTCGTGGCCCCTGCAGAGTGGATGTGGGACTAGAAAGCGCCGATGCACGGCTGCAATGTGACGACTGTGACGACATCGTCGAACACGCCGGGCTCGGCATTGACGAGCAAAACTCCGACGCGACGGGAGTTTCTACTGAATCATCCTTTAGCTCCTCCAGCGCCACTCTCGTCCCGGTCACCAAGAAGCGCTTGTGGTTACACGAGAGAGTGTTGACGGTGTGAATGGAAACGTCGCAGTCACGGCACAGCAACGCTCGGTCCTCCAGGCAGAAGAAGAACCCCCGCTTCTCCTACAAATTCGAACCACCACGTCCCAATTCAGTCAGATCCCACCCCATATTCTTAGTTTTGTAACCCTAAGTACACGCACCCCTCGGCACTCAACGAAATCTCCCTCCTTGCCCTCAAAATTCTAAAATGCTGATGCAACCAAGACTCCGCTCACATGCCAAATGTGTCACTTTAAGCGAGTGTAGTTACACCATTGCTAGAGCACCTTGCACAAAAGCTAGCCACTTGCTCACGATATGCTCTAGCAAGTTGCTAAACCAAGAAATCTCTCTTGTAAGCAAGAAGGGCTTTGCAAGTCGTAAGAATCTTCAAGATAACGCATGAGTGAGAAAGAGAATGTGAAGTAACCTGGCAAATGTCACACTTTGCCGGCTCCGGCGCGGTGAGGAGGCTAACACGGACATGCTTGTCAGACAGCTTGTTGGCGGCGTGGATTCGCACGTCGCAGTCCCCACACAGTGCAGCCTCATCCGCGCAGCACATCACCGTAGCGAGATTCTTCTCGCACGCATCGCAATGTATCCTCATCTTTCCCTTCCGTAGATCCGTTGTCGCTGATTGTCCTAAACCGAGGGTAGCAAGCTAACAACACCTCCAAAAATCCCACCGCTTGCACTCACCCACACACCGGGAAACCAACCCTGTGGCAAATGTTAACAAACAAACAGCCCAAACACACTGCAACGTTTTTCTTCCCACTGTGCGCCGCTGCTCCTTGCCCACCAAGTTTCCTCCTCTCCAAACCGCTTCTCCAAATATTAAAAACCACCACCAGTACCAGTCCAACTTGACGCGAGAACCTAAACCAAAAGCTACCTGAAGCCTTTTCCTCTTGGGGCTATCTGGCCGCTCCGGGAGCTGCAGTTACTGGGGTGCTTACACGCAGCCTGGACTCCTCGCCACAGTAAGAGCCCCCTCTTCCTGCAGCTGTTCCACTCCCAAGTGACTCAAACCCGGCGAGAGGAAAAGTGCGCTGAGCGTCTCCCCTCGTCGATGAAACGCCCCGAATTTGTACAGAAAAGGCGAAAAGCGCGTCACGGCTTTTTGCAAGCGGTCTCGGGGTGGCGAGCTACTAGGCTGCAGATGGGCCGAGCGCTACCTTCGGAGCCGGTCTGACAGTCTCGCCACATGCGGAGCAGCGGATGCGGTGCTCTCTCTAGGCTCTCCTACACAGTCTATTAAATCTCTCCCTCATCAAATACCATAAAACTCCAACTTAACTTACTATTCCTCCGCACCAGCTGGATGATCGATCATCACCCGATCCCTCCTTCTAACTTCACTGATGAACTTACTGTAACTGTTGATGATCGAATGTGGCCCGACTCTACCTAGACTCTACCTGTTGATCAGGTCCTGTGTCTAGATCAGGTACCCACAGTTCTTATTAGTATTCTCACGCAACTTGGTTCGATTTTCCTCGTGCCGACCATGTTACTCATCCTCCGAGGAAGGTAAAAAAATCTCATCTTGATTTGATGGTGAGCATGGTGGTTCACCGCCATCGCGTTGGGCGTCGCCCCCACCTCGCCATCTCCGCTGCCAGACATGGAAACTTCGGGTGGAATGATAGTTTTATTTATTTTTTGTTTTATGCATTTGGTTTGCTTGGTAGTTTTTGATTTTTTCTTTTGGATTTTTTTTTAATGAGAGGAGAGAAAATAATCAGGAAATCATAGCAGAGGAGGAGTCTGTTGTTGCAGGACCACCGCTGCTGCAATTGCGCCAACCACCTCTACTGCCAGCTGATCACTACACTGGCTTATCTCTCTCTCTCTCTACTCTATATGTACCGCCATCCACCTTGTGGCCCCAGGGCTCATGTGACCCTGGTGTGGGCCATCTTGAATGAGTGAAAAAAACTTTCAGTTTATTGTGCCCAAGGAGGGAGATTGCGGTGCATATGTGCGCAAAATTATTGTGTGATGTATAGTAATTTAATGGAGGGTTATCCAAGAGGAATTTTTTTTGAAGGATATTTTTGGTCCGTGCATGTGGGGTGTTTTAAGTCAATAGCTTTTGAATTTTTGGGAGAAGAAAGAAATAGGTTTGGTTGTCTTTGTCGAGGTTGGCGTGAATAGTGAATAGAGGGTTTTTGTTTAGGTTCCTACAATAATTGTACGGAGTTGGATTAGGTTTATTGTAAAGTTAGTGAGTAGTAAATTGTATTGGTGTGGATTGATAACATCATTGTACTAAAAGTAGAAGGAAATAATGACTTTAACTTCGTATAGTGATATTGGTACTTTGAACAATTTTTGTCGTTAAAGACCAATTCAAATTTTCATTGAATGTATGGATAGTATTCATGATTCCTTTGTAATTTATATATTTCTTGTAGACCATGACACAATTGAATGGTTTTTAACAATGATAAAATCGTCTTACACTGATAGAAAAGGCTTGGCCAAGAATCATCTTAATAAGTTTAACATTTTCATCAGAAGTAAGAAGTGACAGATGTTTATTCATCACAAAAAAAACATTTATTGAAGTCTAGGAACATTATCCTTTCAATGTTGAAATTTGAATAGAGATTAAAAAAATTCTAAATCCACATGCTTTAAAAGTTACAATAGGATAGATTGTTGATTGTTATTTTCATAAAATTAAGGTAAACCATATTTATTCTCTTTTTGTTCTTGTTTATACAAATTTGAAATTTTTTTAAGTTACAATGTTTAAAGTGTAGAATACACAAACATTTTAGAAAACCAATTATCATTAGAACAAAACTATAAAAAGTTGTTAATAAACACATAATATCATATACATAGAATTTATGCATATAGTTTCACAACAATAGTCGGTTCATTTATATCATTTCGTTTAAAATATAAAATCTTTGGAAACCTCATAAATTTAATTTGATTTGGTCATTGATTTTTCTTCTGAAATTACATAAGACTTCATGCAATAAACCTATAGTTTATAATTTTATTTAACTTTTTTGTCACTATACTAATACCAGTAAGAGAATGTAAACATCAGGACTTGAATTTATTGATAGCCATCAATGTTTAGTTCTTTATGTACTTTGATGTAGTCTTTATATATTATCAAATCTATTATTTAAAACCTACACAATGTTTAATACAAAATCTTTAATGAAAATAAATATGAAAAGTGAACTCATAATAGACTAAAAACTTATGTTATATAAGAAATTACAATAAATTTAGGTCTTTTACTATAAAAGCATAGTATAATAAGACAAATATGTCTAGCAACCTCTATCATTCTACACGGGTTATCCTCTTTACCTCAAATTACACTGGTTGTTTAAAGTTGAGTTTATTTTTCTAGACAATATACATACTTGTAAAAAATACGTTTACAAAAAAAATAACACACACAATACAAATATCTTTAAATCTTGGTTGAAAAAATTACACTGAAAATTTATATAACCCTGGGTAAACAGTTATGTGAACAGTTAACACCTCAAAGGAGGATAATCAGTGTAGTCCAAATAATGGCTCCTTTCCAAAACCCATGTGTATTTTTTGCTTGCAAAATGTTTTGCCATGTTGCTCCGTCTTTTTGATGAATAGTGTGCTGGGCTGCATGAGAGTACTCTTGTCAGATGCCTCTGCAATTCTGGGAGAAAAGGGTTTACAGGTACCATGCCCTGCATGTGGCCTTTGATGGATTGAACTACCAATTGCCTTGTGTTTCTCTCTTGTCCACCTTGCATGACCATTCCACCAGATGCTGGAGGAAAAAGCACGCGCTTGCATGTGGCATAATTTGGAGATGATTGTGGTGATTGGGATGATAATTAGGATCTAATTCCCGTCAAATGGAGGGTTCAGGATGCTCCCAAGCGGCTGCAAATATGTGGTCCCTTGCCATATATGTTGTAGTTCCCACAAGTGGAAAATTTATATGACTTATTCATGGTTCTTGGTCAACTTTAATACATATGTGGAAAATTATGAGAGAGTTTTCTAAGATGTGGGCTACATGTTTATTGAAGGAAAGAGATTACGTGGGTTTTGAATGGTGGAGAAACTCAAGGCACTCTATTGGAATCTTACTTACTCTAATTTATAAAAAACATAAAAAATATTTTTTAAATATTAAAAGTGAGATTGTGTACATATATGCGCTGCTCTTCACATCCACTTATTTATGGGCAGAATTTTGTGATTTAAAAGCTATGCATATTTTTAAGAAAACCTCAACATCAATACAAGCGGAATTGTGTTTTTTGGAATAATATTGCATTGACTATGAATGTTTAAGGTTTGGTTCAAAATTTGGCTAGGATAGCGGAGAGGTGGTTAGAGAGATATTATTTAGATGTACATTGCGCCATATATTATCATAGAGAAATTTGAAGTATTTTAACCCCTAATTGGCCAAGGATGTTTTTGCTCAAAACTGCCACCAAGTAGTCCCTTTTGAAAGCAAGCTGGATAGTGCAAAATTGAAACCAATTTTGGTATTTCCAACCCTAAGATCTTGTATCTAACTTCTATCTCTATGTGCATGTCAAATCTCACACTCTCATTCCGTACCATTTGAGAGATCTTAACATTCAAAGTTGAAAAAAAAGTTTTTTTTACTCTGCAAAAGGAGGACAGCAGTATTTTGGGGTCCAAAAAAACCATTTTTTGAGTAGATTTGGATGGCGTTTCTTTAGATTCTTGTTCCTAAGTGAGTTAGGTACATGTCCACAAAATCTCATACCCATGCAAGGTGTAGAACCTTGAGAAAATCATCAATTTCCACAAGGGGGTATGCTGAAATTCACATACAAAGGCTGTTTTTTTACAATAAAAATAGCATATGAAACATTCTTGGATTGAAAATCCAAACGGTGGAAACATGCTCTAGTGGCTCTTCTACATACAGAAATTTTTATTTTTGGAAAAAAATGAAATCTCGATTTTTGGTGGAATTTCAAAGTTTCGTCTTTAGGCAGATTTGGGCAGATTTTGGCAGTTTTGGGCAGTTTCGGGCAGAAATTGCTGCATTCACAGTGGCTGAGAGCCTGCCCATGGAAGGGCGTTTTATGCTCAGAGGAGCATAACTTATGCTCACTTCATCCAAAAAAAATAAAAAAAATATCCCCATAAACCTTTTGAAAAAACCTTTTTCCACAAGAAATTTCAAAAAAATTCAAGTAAATTTGAGTTTTTAGGAACCTGCCCAAATTTCAAAAACGCCCATTCTAGGACTTTGGCCAATTAGGGGTTAACGATCTTACCAATGTAATTCAAAAAGAAAAAAAATTAGATGATCCATCTTCAACAATACAAAAAAGATTCTTATATGAACCATATCATTATCTCATGTGTCATATACTCCCTCCGTCCCTCTAAAAGACCATTGTTTGCTCAAAAAATATGTCTGTAGATAAAATCGTTGTTTCAAAATTTGACCAACATAGTTCTAAAAATAGAATTGTCCTTAAATCTGATATTATTAGCAAACAATGATCTTTTAGTGGGACAAAGGGAGCAACTAATTCAAAAAGTGTTTAAAAATTATGATTCCATCGTAAGCGGCCTCCCACAAACTTTGCAGATGCCTCTAAAAATATACCCTTCCCCACTCCACAATATACTTGTCAAATCTGAAATTTGTGCGGTTTCAGAACCCTCTACCTTGTAAATTTCTATTAGTCCCCAAGGCCTCACTCAATCACTTCATCACAGTTTCTAGTGTAAAAGGGTGGACCTGAGATAAGATTTGATGAAATGAAGATTCCACCATCTCCATTGTCCAGTACATGGCTGTAATCCTACAATCAAATAACATCCTGATACCCTCGGCAACAAACACCCGTGTAACCGCATACACTCACTCGCCCCCAATCAACGAATAAATTGAATCTACAGAGCAGCAACCGACCAAATATGGTCTCCTTCGTAAGGACTGTCCTCTCATTTCCACAAGTTAGAACAAATAGATCAGTGACTGTACCACCATTATCTACTCCTCATGCAGTGTGAACAGGCCCACAGTGTGGTATCAAATTGCCTGGGCACCGATTATACTTCGTCCAGTCAGGCTATGGTCGGCCCCTATTTTGTAATAGCCAATGCCATTTCGGAATGTACATATCGTATATTATACATAAATTGCATCTTCACGTACCAGTTCCATGACCGCCGACGATTCCATTTGTGGGTTAACTTGGTCTGGAAGGAGATCCGATCATAACATCACTGCTCACAAGCAGCTGGTTAAAAAATAAGTTCAACTCTATGACTTGTGTAAAAATATTAAAATATATATATTTTTATTTTTATTTTTTAAAAAAAATTTAAATTTTTTTTGAGGCTCAGGAATTGCTTTTTTTTTTTTTTTTTTTTGGGAAGACACGTAACACTTTGTATTACAGCAAGAAAAGAACAACTGCCAAGGGACTCCAGGAGCCCTGGACTTGGGAAGGCATCAACTGAAGCTAAGAACTAGATGAGGAAAACCTCAAGAGGGCGGATATAGACCCAAGTGACAGAAAGGATGTCCCTAGAGCCCAAGATCGGCGCCGAGAACATCCATTGCTAATTGAAGCGAGCGAGAATTTGAGCTTGGTCACAGGGGAGGCAGCGAATGGCACGAAGTGCTTTTAGCCAAGTAGCACGGCCAGCATCGAACAAGGCATCCGAAATAGCTTGGTGAAGCTTATCACCTTGCGAGTCCTCCGAAGCAAAAACCCGGGCGTTCATGGAGATCTACGCTTGCCACAAGACTGCGCCACAAAGAACATACCAGATATGGCCGAGTTTGCGGAGTGGACAGGGCCAAAGAATACCAAAAATGCAAGTCTTCTAGCGGAAGCGTTGAAAGTGGCCACTCCCTCCGCCCCGAAGTCGATGTATGATAGCTTGGGCATACTTCCACATGTTGAATACTCTTTTGCAATTGTAAAAACGATGGAGGACAGAATCCGAGTTGGCGCTGAGGTAAACATGGCAATCAACCGAGATGGTGGATGTAGCCTTCATAAATTGTTTTTTGCAACCCGTAGCAAAGCTGAGGAATTGCTTTTGGCAATCAATTGTTGAAGATTTTTCCATCAGGTATAGGTGAGATTTGACGGCCGGAGTCGAACCGCCAACCATTTAGTACCTCGGCAACAGCCACTTGGTACCCCTCTCCATCATATGGTAGTTTTAGGGTCATTCACGTAAAGTGCTTAGAGTTACATGTCAACCGGAATTCCACCGCATCTACAAAGGTATAGAAACTCTTCGTTGAAGCACCTTTAGGGGCTTAAAGATTAACCCTTAAAAGTCAATCCGAGCCCGTCGGGCTGGGTTTTCTTTTGAGAGAATCTTGCTCATAACTTACACTCCATTACATCAAATGGGATATTTAGAATGCCAAACCGAGCACCTTGAAGAGATCTACACTTCTTCATAATAGAGCCAAAAGAAATTGAAAATAGAATTGTGCTTAAAGTGGAGTTTAAAAGAGATTTTAGGAGTGGTATAAGGAAAGCATATGTCCTTTTAAGGGTTAAGGACCGCTTGGGTGCTCTTACATAATAACTGGAAGGGAGGAAGGTTGGTGTTAAGTTACACTGCATGTTATTTCCAGCCTAGACATCCTGCCAAATACAATGGAATTATGGATGTGGTTGGAGTAGTAGTTGAGACTGTTGAGCATTCAAATTTCCGATGAGCACTACAGTCTGTAAGCATATGAATACCACTGTAGAGTATCGACGCTTAGCAGATTCCATGCCTAGGATCGTGCTGATCAAATCTCTAAATTAGCCGCTGCATGACTTAACAGTTAGCAGTTCACGCACTACAACACAAGCATCGCATGCACAATTCAAGAGTCTCGGACAACGTTGACAGATTGAAGGTAAGGAAGGTGGAGGGTAGGACAGAGAAGAGTCGAAACGATGGCTTTTCAGGAGCACCTTTTTGTTGTAATGAATCGTTGTTTAATTAGCATTCCAGCTAATCGGTTGCTGGTTCAAACAAACTTGGGGCCACATCCGAAGTTCTCATGGTTCTTGTCAATAATGCAATGCTTCACCAATTCTAACCCTGAAATGTCAAAGGACGTTTTCTCTAAGGTCAGTCTGCCTATTCCCAAGCATTAAGGAATTCTTACAGTTCTTCACAAATGGGCAATATGAACTTTTTCCTTTACATTAGCAAATGCAGTGGAAAATTATTCCAGATTGAATCATAATTTTATAATTATTTCTTCATTTATTATGAATTTCCAAAGTGGGGGACAAGTAGATGCCTATTATTGGACATAAGTGGGGCATGAAACTATCCACTTTTTTTCTTATTCTTTATCACATGCCCACCCATTTGTGAACAAAAATCACCCAATAAGGGAAAAACACCTAGCAATTGTATACGAGGCATATAATCATGAGCTCCACTTTGGATGGAATTATGCTCGGTTTAATATGAGTTAGTAGGGCCCGGATTAAGGTGGGTGCCGGAGAATAGGCAGATTGACCTTGTATTTTTTTCTTCAGATAAATTTTTCTATTGTAATATATTCTTAATCAAATTCATACTCAAATTACCAACTTATCCAAGTTGTAAGATATATGAGTTTTACATAGGTAGACTTCAAAGTTTGAGGAAAATGAAGTTTCATGTTTGCTAAATACCAATTTCAGTCCACATTAATCTTTACGATCACACAAATGAAGAAACATTAATGGTTCAATTTTGGTAAATGAATAGTATATCAAATTATTTTAAAACCTTACCACTAAATTTACTGTAAAAAATGCTTGAATTAACTTTATTAGGCTTGAAGTAAAAAAGAATCAATTTTAGGAATTTTGGCCCATTTCCAATAAGGATCTTTAGAATTAATGTGTTCACTATCTATAATTCTTTTCATACTCTTCATATGAAATACCAACAGAGAGCCATTATTCCAAATACCATGAATATTGTCTTATGAATAATGTCTCACTATTTAGTGGTAAAATAAATGGATATTCTATTTTGTGAGTCTTTTTGGAGACCAAATTTGTTATCTTAGAAGACTACCTTTAAAATAAACAAGGATTTCATAATAAATAACTTTTTTGGAAATTCTTATCCATTATTGCCCTCTAAAGCTTCTTCTGTTTAAATTAGAATGGTAGGTAATCCACAATACCAAATTGATCATCCAAGACATTGGTTTAAGTAGAATCAATGCTAATATTTGGATTTGAGTATTTTTCAATTTTAAAGCAATGTACAAAATTTAATATTTTGGATTAAGAAAATATAAAAACTAATTTGTCTCATCAAGATTTCATCTTCTCTATTCAAAGAAATAAATTCAATAATCAAAATTACATTTTTAACATGCATGAATCCTTGTTTTCATGGTTTATAGTGGTCTTTCTCAAACAAAATCTTCAAATTGTTGACGCCACAATTCAAAGGTTATCCTTATAATATCAAACTTTCAACCCTTTACAATAGTAGTCTGTGTCCACTATTGATTTTCTTCTCTGTAATATGAACTTCGAAAGTTTGAAAAAAATTCACAAAGCAATTTTCTTTATTTATTTCTTCACACCTAAAGCACTTTTAAAAATAATGATATGAAACAAATTTAGTCAAGTTCATTGTACACCTACATATGTGTGATGTTTATAAAACCAGTAGTTGTAAGTGTTAAGGTAAATGACCAGTAACCGACCATGACCAATTTACGACCGCTGGGCAAAATCTTCATTTTCTACTATAAAATCTTTGCTTTCCTGAATATTTTGGGTGAAAAATTTCAATGATCGTAAACTAGTACATTGCACTTCTGTCTCCTTAAATTCACAGTAATTTCAATTTTTGAGGAGAAATTCTGTAAATTTTTGTACACACAAATACCTTGTCTTCCTACATGGGAAAAATTTCTGCAACATCATACTTTGAAAAATAACCTCCAAAATTGCTAAAATGGTAGGTTACTGGTCATTTACCTTACTACAACAAAATTATCACAATAAATATCATTCTTGTTACCAAATCATTCCATAGATTTGGCTACTTCACATATTTTCACACAAAGAGAAGTTTTTTTTTTTTTTTTTTTTTTTTTTTTGAGTCAAATGGTGCGCGAAATCCATTGCCAATGAAAAAAATACACCGCTGCAAAACCAGGCAGGGGCAAGCCAAAGCCAGCAAACCAATACAAAACCTCACCTAATGACCTGATACCTTAATACCTGAACAACTAAAAGCCTACTGTTATCTGACTAATAACTCCACGCCAAGGTCGCGTATGGATCCACTAGACGGTGTCTGCCTGTGTGCGGCAGATAACGTTGTGGTACTCCCACAACCGCTCAAATGCACGCCGGAGCTGAAGGCGAGCTTAAAGTTGATAGCGCTCGCTGCAGCTGACTCTTTCCCATGAAAGCCATGCAAGATCAACAATGGCATCCCAAAGAATGCACTCCAGACGGTCAGTGGACAAGACTTCGTTTCGAAATACTACAACATTCCTACGTAGCCAAATGCACCAAATAGTGGCTCCCCGAATGAGCGACCAGGTGTCCGCCCAGGCTAGGATGTTGGCAGGAAGATCAGTGCCCAGTAAGCACTGATCCCAGGTGAACCGAGGCCAGGGCATACTGGCGCGTAGGATATTTGCGAGTGCGTAGAGCACAGTTTGTGCAAAATCCCAAGCAAGGCGGGCCGCTCCACAATCAAAGAAGCAATGAACCAGGGATTCAGGTCGGCCAAAGTCGCAGGCTTGGCATTCGGCAAGAGTGAGAGGGTGAGCTCGATGGCGCCATTCATTGACTGCGACCCCCCTATGATATAAACTCCACATGAATCCTGCTTCTTTGCGGGGTCTAGCGGCCGTCCAAAGGGCACGCCAATCCGGGGAGTAGTGAGTTGGTGCAAGCCCAACCCATTTCGCGCTTATTGGTAAGCTGAGTTCAAGGCGGGGGTTCCGCCATATGCGGCCCTTGCGGGCCAAGTACTCATGGAGGTCGTCTCCAGGACGCCGGATCCATCGCGCCGGGTCGAAGCTAAGGCATTCGAGTGGAGCGAGATACCTGAGAACCGCCTGGGCCCGAGGCTGAGAACCACGGGGCATCAATAGAACGCGGACCGGCAAATTTTGCCGGCTTAGGTCTGGTGGGCCTGAGGATAACCGGTTCCCGGGAGGAGTCGACGGGACTGTTGTCCGAGAGTGTACGTCGCATTCTCCGGGGGAATAAAAGTGAGTAGGGATCTAGGGGCGAGCCGAGGGCGAAACCTTTGGGTGGCCTAGACGATTATCTGTGGATCCGCAAGGAGATCATCCGCAAATATTCCCAACCAGCCTCCAGGATTGGCCGCGTCATCGTCTCCAGGCGCCATGGCAAGCCATTCAACACGGACGCTCTGGTGGTAAGCTTCAATGCGGGCATGTTCACCATCCTCGAGACCAAAGAGCTGACGTAGGACGGGCCACTACCGCAGGGTGGTAGTTCTTGGTTCCTACAAGTCCTGGAGACTAGAGAGCCCGGAAAAGGCTAACTGGCCGGCGCGAGCCTCTGTACATGCGAAATTCTGTCCAACAAAGTGTGTTGTCCACCATAAATGGGTATTCCGAACTTCATCAAAGTTACGTGGAGGCACGGTGTCCATAAGCAGACTTAGGAGATGCCAAGAGTAAACCAGGCGCTGCTAGAGCAGTGACCCACGCGACGCCGAGAACCTTGAGAGGAGCGTATACTATAGACTGCGGGGCCAATGAACCGAGCGAGGGGGGCGAATACCAGCCAGGCGGTGAAGGAGGAGTTGATAAAGAGGGGAGATCCCCGGTTCTAAACCTTTAATGGCCCATTTATCCATGAGGGCAATCAGAGCCTCATTAGGGTCCACAATGTTGAGCCCCCCGGCAGCCTTGGAGGCACAACAATCCTCTCAGCGCACGCGACTGCGGGAAGTCTCTTCGGTGCCGGCCCAAAGAAAATTCCTAAGTGAAGCATGGATCTTCCGAAGGATTGCTCGCAACCTTCCCTAAATACTTAAAAAATATCACAAAGTGGACAACAAAACTGAATGAACAATGATCGCTCTACCGGCAAGCGAGAGATGAACAATGGTCCAGTATCTGAGTTTCTTGGATCTCGACCCTGGCAGCCAAGAATCCGTCTACATCCACCGTGTCGAGGGACACATCAAATGGCGTCCCGAGAAGTTTGGACAAAGTCCGTGGCGATGCTACAGAGCAACCAAAGGACGAGAGCCATGGAGGGGGAGGGGGTCACGCATACCAGTAAATGGCACATTTGCCACTGTTGATCACCAGGCCCGTGGCCAGCCCAAAGGAATGAAGTAAGTCTGATGCCGCACAAAGGTAACGGTCAGCGCCATACAATGAAAAAGTGGCATCATCCGCGAATTGAGTCAACACCTGCTGAGTGTGGCCGTCCGGGAGTCAAATGCCGCGCAAAGTGCCGAGGGCTGTGGCATGAGATGTGGCGGTAGTGAGAGCTTCTGCTACGAACAGGAACAGGTAGGGTACTAGTGGGCACCCTTGCCTGACACCCCTCCTGATGGGGAAGGAATCGGAAACTGCCCCGTTGATTGAGACCGTGGGAGCTGCATTTTTGAGAAGGAGTCGTACCATGCCCACGTAACTCGCCGGCATGCCCAAGCGCTCCATGGTTTGGAACAGAAAACTCCACCGTACTGAGTCGTAGACTTTGCTAAAATCTAGTTTGAGCATGAGGAGAGGTTGGTTGGTATCCTACGCCCCAGCCACCGTCTCATACTGCACCATCACCGAATCAAGGATGTGGCGCGTGGGCAAGAAGGCCAATTGACCTTCATGAATCACGTCAGGGAGAAAATGCTGCAATCGGAGTTGTAGAGTCTTCGCCAAGATTTTATACGCAATATTAAGTAAAGTTAGCGGGCGCCAGTTCTTGAGGATTTCCTGATCCCCATCTTTTGGCAGAAGGACGATCAGACCTTTGTTCATAGACGGGAGTAACGCGCCACGCCGAATAGGGGATTGGATCATCTCCGTAAAGTCTGGCCCAATGACATCCCAGAATTTCAAGAAGAATTGCAGGAGGATGCCATCGGGCCTGGGCTTTTGCCTAGTGCCAGTGATTGCAAGCCCGCCAGCAAATCAATCTCATCCGGGGGCTGCCCGAGAGCTTCCAGCGTCGCTGCAGAAAACTTGTCTGTGAAAGTGGGTGGAATTTGGTCCAATAACGTAGCCTCGGCTGCAGCCTGTACAGCATCAACAACAGGCGGGGAATATAAGTCAATATAGTAGGCAAAGATGAGGCGCTCTTTACCAGCCCGATCCTCCACCCTGGAGCCTTGTGCGTCGCGGAGGGCCGTGAGAGGGGCTGTAAGTACACTCTCGCGGATAGCCTGAAAGAATTCTTTGCTGATGTGATCTCCTCGATTCTTCCAACTGATTCTGCTCCGGACGCGTCGTCCTGCAATCTTCTGAGCCTAGAAGGCCTCGAGGCGGAGGCAACATTTGCCGCGGGCTTCAGCGAGGGCAGGGTTAGCCGGGGACGCCTATAGTGCCTGAGTGGCGCTTTCCACAGCTTGAATGAGCTCATCCTCCAGTGCCCGGGAAGTTGTAGCCTTTGCCTTACAAAAACCTTCATAAAAACGGAGAATGCGACGCATTTTAGTAAAGAAGGAAGCACCCGGGGCAGCTGCACGCCACAGGCGAGTGATGTCTGGAGCCGCGGCATCAAGCCAAAATGTATTCATCTTCCAATGAATTTGGCGACGGGGCTGGGCTTCAAGTTGGATTGAAGCGGACAGAGGGTGGTGGTCAGATCTGGTAAGGTCGCCTCGAATGGTGTAGGAGAGAAGAACCCGATCAAGGGCCTCGGCGGTGGCATCAAACAAATAGAGGCGGTCCAGTCGAGCAAGGGAGTTACGCTCCCAAGGTTGGTTATTTCCCTAGAAGAACTTAAGACTCCCTAGGGACCGCGGATTGTCCGCCACTCGTAGCGCGAGCTTCATGGCATCGAAAAGCCTCCGTTCTCTCGCAGGGATCATCGAAGCATTGGGCCGGGTCTTGTCAGTACGACATTCGACTATATCAAAATCTCCCAGAATGATCCATCGACATGCATGAGGTAAATCACGTGCCATGGAGGCCCATAGGACGCAACGGGCAGGAGAATCATTCGGTGCGTAAACGTTTACTACGCCCACATCTCCACCAGGAAGGCCTCGGATAATGAACCAATGAGACCGATTATCTTGAAGCGCTCCTTGAGCATGAAGAAGGCGGGACCATCGCAGATGGAGCAGGGTGAGGACGCCCCCGCAGCCAGCCCCCCGTCAGCTGCCCCATGGCCATAGCCCTTCGAGGCTTTGAGGCAAAATGCTTGAGTCTGACGCCACAGGCGGGACGTGGCTTGCGTGAGGGCCGGGCCACGCAATATATGTTCCTGTATAGTCACAATGTTGGGTGAAGGCCTCGAATCTCGGATGTATGCTTGAATCGAGTCCACCGCGGTATCATCATTGAGACCGCGCACATTTTTAGAAAGCAGATTGACCTTTATGGAATCACTCAAGGAGATCGGGCGTCTTCGTCGCTCACTACAGGGGGCCGGCGAAAACCCTAGACATCGTAGGGGATCGGGCGCCTGATTTCGTAGGGTTCAGTGCGGTATGGCGAAGTGACGAGGTGTGTTGCTGCTCGCAGCTCACGCAGAGACGAGCCTGTTGCGGAGGGATTGGCCTCGTCACTAGCTCGGGATCCGTCAGAAGGCGAGGTAACAATAGTCACGGCCTCGGGTGCGGGAGACAAATGTTGTCCCTGAGCCGGGCGGCTATCCCCCTCAAGAGCGAGGAAGGATGTGAGCTCGCGATGGACGCTTAACGGTGAACCTGGGGGCGCGGGGAGTTGATGACTCGCGTCCTCAAAGACGTCATCCTCCTGCACCATGTCGGGCGCTTCTGCTGCAGAGCCCAAAAACTACTGGGCCGATTGACCCGAGAGGCAGGGGGAAGCAGTATGTTGGTGGCCCATGGAGGACTCATTCGCAGTAGGGGATCCCGCGCTGACCGAGCCAGGGAGTGGAGGTGGACAGTCCCCACTGGGTGCCGGATTGTGCCGAGCACTAGCGGGAGGTGGTAGAGGGCTAGGGGCAGTCATACGACTACCATCAATGGTGGTCTGGGAGGAAGATGGTTCGTCTTCTTCAAGACCAGCTGCCTCACCGTGAAGGGGGCTGGTGCTCAGACGCTCTAACTCAGAGCTCAAAACCATCAGGGCCCTCGGGGGAGCAGGGAGGATCTCAATAGATGAAGAAGGAGATCAAAAAGACTCAGCAGCATCCAGGGGCAAGCTGTCCTTAAGATCAATCTGCATAGGAGATGTTACCTTGGGATTAGGAGGGGATCCACGGTTCCGGAAATGCCATCAATAGGGGCATCTCGTACGGTAGACTTTCTTCCATCCGTTCCACTCGTATTCCGGTGTCTCACCGGAATCACCATTAGGGGAAGATTGGGGTCTCCAATGGGCCTTTGGTTGGAATCCGTGCCTGAAAATTAAGCCATGCTCGTGCACTTTACCTGCTGGCACCAATGGTGCCAGCAGATCGCCAAATGGTGCCAGCAGTTGGCGTTTGGGGGGTCCACCCAATCGCTTACAGCGAAGGCGTTGCTCACTGCTGTCACCCCATTGGACAATACAAGCAGTAATGACACTGTCAACAAGCGTGTGCATACTGCTGTCACCCCATTGGACAGTAGCGGATCTTGTTGTCAGCGGGGCGAATTTTGTTGTCAGCAGGCAGGATATCCTCCAATGAGATTTCGCAGAAAAGTGTCAGCGGGCAGGAAGCTCACCTAATCCGGACTGTCTTACAAGGCCCATTGGAGACCCCATTTTTCCCCTAATGCATTAGAATAATGATTCCCACTGTGGTCCGTGTCGTTCAGGGGGTCATTGGGATCAAGGTAATGAATGGAAGCGTCTTCTATTTCTGCGTCGTTACCATCCAACGCAGGAGCCGCTGCGGTCAGGGCCAAGGGCGGAGGTGGGCTCACAGGGGCTACTTGTGCAGGACTCGGCGGTTGCCCCACCGAGGGAAGGGCTGGCCCTTCATCCCACCTTGACTGACGATGGCGCGGCCTAGGTACGGCTTGAGGGGCGGAGGGACCAACGTCCCAGCCAGATGGGCGGGTACGGAGCCGCGCACCCTCAGTTGGGGCCGAATTCCGAATGGAAATGGCCTGGGGAGCTCCTGTGGGCAGGGCCGTGAAACTGGGCGGAGCAGAACCACCAAGTAAGGATAGGAGAGCCGAAGGAGCTAGACGGCGGGGTTGTGCAGCCATACGCCCTGACAGGTTGTGAAGGGAGCTCAAAGGAAGAACATCAAACTGCGTCCTTCGTCGCCGAGAATGGACCACCGGAGTTAATCCATCGGGATCAGGGCTAGGTCGTCTAACCGAACGTAGAGGCTGGCGCAGGCGCCGGGAGCCCTTCCGGTGTGGTCCCCTATAGCGGCGATCCTCAGATTCCCTGGTAGGGTGGGGCGGAGCCAGACGTAGGCGTTGCCTCGCACGAGGAGGGGGGGGGGGGGTGGGGGGTGAAACCCCGGAGGGAAAAGCGAAGCTGTAGGCCCTTGAGTAGATAGGACCGGGCGTGAACTACTCCCCCCGATGGTTTGGCCTCAAGTCAAATGGGTGTGGGAATGATTCCCGCGATGGGAGCAACTCAATTCAAAAGCATCATATTGAATTGGGATCGAGGCGCTGCCACTAGCCTCCTTGAAGCTAACAATATTCGAGACCCATCCGATGGACATGTCCACCGCTACGCAGAATTTGGAAGGAGCATCAAAACCTCCTTCTGTAACTTCAACTAAGACTCGGCCCACATGTTCAGCGATTCTCCGGGCTAACTTCTGGTACTCCAGGGGCAATTCCGGGAGCGTGATCCACATGGGCTAGAAAAGGTTGGCAGGGGTTCACGGATTAAAACCTTTCGACCAGCCTTGGTAGAAGACGGCACCTCCGTCAAATTCATGGAAAGCTTGTGTCAAAATGTGTTGGGTGGTGGCAAGCCCGTCCGTGCGGATGTAAATCACATGCTGGCCCACTCTCCTGTGAAAGTTAACTACTCCAGGGGCCGCCATAGCTTGCAGAGTCCTCCACCACGAACGCGGTCCCTCGCCTTGAATATCTCCGTGACAAGGCTGGCAACGACAACGTGGTCTATCAGTACTGGAATCTCCTGCGCCACTGTTTGCTGGTCCACCGAGGTCATAGTTGTTCATAGGACCTCCCCGTCCGAAAGACCGTCCGGTCCGCTCGTCCGTCGGTTAGGGGCCATATCCGGTCCATAAGAGAATATTCGAGCATATTTGAGCATATTTGAGCATATTTGAGAAAAAATTAGGAATATTCATAGAATATTCATAGAATATGTCCGATTTTTACCCCGGACCGATCGGTCCGTCCATCTGTGTCTGGAAATGTTGCCCATGTCCGTCCGTTATGACAACCCTGACCGAGGTCAGGGTGCAATTTACTGCGCCTCTGACTAAAAGTCCTGCGTGATTTCTAAAAACCCCTCGAGGCAGCCGCTCGCCATCGCGGCGGGATAACGGGTTCACGGGGCCTCGGACAAATTGTCCATCCTCAAACGCATGGCGGAGGAACAGTAACCCTCAATCCGCCAACCCGCTGTCGCGAGAGCCGGTCACTGCGTCGCGGTAACTATTGGTGGCGGGCGCCATAACTTCAATTCTAAAAAACTTAGAAAATTTATGAGAGAGGTCTAAACCTGACGAATTACCCTCAATCGAACCGCCAATCGATGTAGCGCACCAATTTGTACTTGTTTTCAAGGATTGAGCACTACGGAGACCGCAACGGCTACCGCCACCGAGGGGCGCTGCCTGGGGCGAGCTCGGCCTTCACCATCGCCAACTTCTCGAGTCAAAATCGCATCCACACAAAGAGAAGTTAATCAATGGATAAGAGCATCCGCACCCTACCGCGCCAAGAGTGGCCGCGAGCAGCTATTGCGGGCCCAAGCCGCTCAAACAGCCCCACCGGCACCTTCGCAACTCCCCGCAAGCTCACGGGCCCGTAAAATATCGCTTCGGGCTCGCCAGTTTCAGGTGTTCCCCACCTCTATTGCGCGCTTCTTTTTCGGAGAGAATTCGTCCTATTTTTGACTTGTCGGATCTGCAAAGCCAGCTCATTGGCTACCTCGCTGACCACCTTCGACATCCAGCTCATGAACGGCTTGTCGCATCTGGAGCCATCAGTAAAAGCTCTGCGTATGGGTGGGGGAGCAGAAATTTTGTGAGCCCCGCGAGCATTCAGTGGCCCTGGAAAAACCCTGTTGCGTGTCCAGCACCGGGGTAGGGGTGCGGATGCTCTCATACTATTCTCTACAACACTAGCAAGACAAAACGACTCGTCCTCCTATAAATGAAGGGAATAGACTGCAATAGAACAGCTCAGTTGCACATTCAATTGTAATAGTGGAGAAAATCTAAATAGTATTAAAAGCAAGTGGCATCGAATAACTTTATGCATTAGAGTTAAAAGACTACTTTAGAGAGGTTTGGAGTGGGGCCAAAGGGGCACCAATGGGGCCATGCAGCATTCCATCGCATCATGCAATGTGCTTCACAACAGGCACATGTCAGACCCAATGCTTACTCACCATTGGAAAGTGAATCCCACTCATTTTCATATTTTGGCCAAATCTTCCCCTTTCACACTGCCTAGGTTTGTTCTAGTTTTTATTTTTCTTTTTGGCACAAATTAAAAAACACTGCCTGGATTTGGAAGGAGACTCATGGCTGGGGCTGCTCTGATCATCCGGTGTTTTGGCATTGTTTTTTCTTAGCTATTTATACCCAAATTGCTACATTAAACATTTGGTGGCTAATTTGAATAACGGATTCTTGAAAATAAGAGAAAGAATCAATTGAATGTTACCTTGGTAGTGCTCGATCTTATGGCGGTGGAGTTGAGGAAGCCATTCCATACAAGGAGGACCACCCAAAATCGCTAATGTTCTTAACCCCTTAACGGCCAAAGTCCTAGAATGGGCGTTTATGGACTTAAGGCAAGTTCCTAAAAATTCAAATTTAATTGAAATTTTTGAATTTTTTTGTGGCTGGAGGTTTTCTCAAGAGGTTTATGGGGATATTTTTTATATATTTTTGGATGAAGTGAGGAAAAAATATGCTCATCTGAGCATAAAAAGCCCTTCCACAGGCAGGCTCTCAGCCACTCTGAATGCAGCAATTTCTGCCCGAAACTGCCCAAAACTGCCAAAATCTGCCCAAAGACGAAACTTTGAAATTCCACCAAAAATCGAGATGTTAGTTTTTTCCAAAAATAAAAAATTCCTAAATGTAGAAGAGCCACTAGGGCATGTTTCCGCCGTTTGGATTTTCAATCCAAGAATGTTTCATATGCTATTTTTATTGTAAAAAAACGGCCTTTGTATGTGAATTTCAGCAAACCCCCTTGTGGAAATTGATGATTTTCACAAGTTTCTACACCTTGCATGGGCATGAGATTTTGTAGACATGTACCTAACTCACCTAGGAACTAGAATCTAAAGAGAAGCCATCGAAATCTACTCAAAAAAATTGTTTTTTTGGACCCCAAAATACTGTTGTCCCCTTTTTGCAGGGTAAAAAAAACTTTTTTTTCAACTTTGAATGTTAAGATCTCTCAAATGGTAAGGAATGAGAGTGTGAGATTTAGTAGGCATATGGAAATAGTAGTTGGATACAAGATCTTACGGTTGGAAATACCAAAATTGGTTTCAATTTTGCACTATCTGGGTTGCTTTCAAAACAAACTATTTGGAGGCAGTTTTGAGGAAAAACACCCTTGGCCGTTTAGGGGTTAAATGGCTCCAATGTAATTCATTTCAAGACGGAAATGTAGGCGACTAGTACATTCCTTATTGTTTGTGACCTAAAATAATAAGAAATGTACTAAGGTAGTAATACCATAAACCGATAGAATAAGGAGTTTTGAGCAATTTGAACTATCATTTTCTCATGGAATTATTGCAAGTACATAAACAAATTGAAAACAGAATGATAGAGGTTGTTTTCATAATTTTCTTATGAAAATACAATTTCCTAGAAATATTTTAGCTGAAAAGTTTGTCCACCCCATTTCTTGTGTTGTAGACTTCATAAAGTCTGTTACTGGCATAGGCACTATTCCAAAAGCAGCTCTACCCAAAACCGATATAAGATCTCAACGCTTGTTAGGTATATCAACGGTTCCTCAAAAAATCTCAATGGTTATCTAACTGTACGAAAAATCATGGATCATGATTCCTGTTGGTGCGGTTTTAACACAAGTCTACTACAAATCTTATGGGGGGGTCTTGGTTTATGGTATTACTACCTTAGTCGCCTACATTTCCGTCCTGAAATGAAGTATATGGTAGAACGACCAAAAATGGCGCAGTGCCAAAAATAGAGTTCTACTCATCTTCCCTCAGAGGTACATAATAGCTTCCCCACCCAACATTACGATGTACTGAAGGAAAACATTATAGGGTGCCATTTTAGGGCACCATTTTAGAAACACCTATGAATCCATCTTCAAAAATTCATAACTAATTGTAGAAGAATCCAAAATTGATGATTCCACTTGCTCCAACTTTTTAATTAGTTTCCCCATGCATGAAAATTATTTGCACTGTTAATTTCGAAGTAGATTCACCACGCTGAAATTTGCGCCATTTTTGGTCGTTCTACCATAGAAATACATTGGAGCCATTTCAGAACACTAGCAACTTTATAACAACCCACCTGAGGAGGTGGATGTAGTTTGACTTGCGGTTTGAGAAAAGAGGGCATGAGAGAAATCAGTAAGAGAGGAAGAAGATTCATAGAATCATGGTTTCAATCACAAATAAGTTGTCTTGTTTTACAATTTTGCTTTTTAACAATGTAGTTTCTTTGCTTTGCTTTGAAAATCCACACATATAAAAAAAAATTAATAAAATAATTTAAATTTAAATTTTTTTTAATTTTTTTTTTAATTTTTTTTTTTAATAGAAATTATCTCCACTTTAATTAGGAGTAAGGGTTTTTATAGTGACAATAGCCATTGTTAATTTCCAACCCTAGTCTTGTGATGACTCTCCACTTCTTTTGGATCTCTCTTCGAATTACATAAATCGTCAAGTTATTTTTGACCTGGTCCGGAATGACCCTAAACTACCAAATGATGGACTTGGGTACCCTTCAATTGTTGTCGAGGGACCAAGGGATTGGCGTTTCGATTTTGATCGGCTGTAAAATCTTTCTTGTACTGGATGGATAACCCCAGCGATGGATTGCAAAAGCAACTTGTCCGCTTGGCCGCGGATTGCGAAAAGTAATCCGTGTGTTTCAAAAAAAATATATAAAAAAAAATACTTTTGACATGTGAGTGGAGTAATTCAAAGTAACTCCTTATCTGCACTTCGGACTTCTCCTTTCGTAATCCTATAGACCATATGAGCAGAATATTCAGGTCTATCCCAAGAATATTACCTATGTATTAATATATTATCACAAAATTTTAATCTCAATATCATCCTAATATCATGAGTATTTTTTAAAAACCCTGTCTCCAAGGATAATCTGAAAAAAATCACTGAGTCACATACTGAAGGACACAAGTAACTCATGCCCCACAGCGGCGTTTGAGGTAGGCTTGTTGAATGCTAATCACTTCTCCACATCAGCACCTAATCACCTCCAATGGGGTGGTAACAATTTGGTTCTGGTCAAGGTCAAACCCTATCATCCTTTGACTGGGGGCAGTTAAAGCTGAGCTCCACTTGATGATTAATCCTACTAATTGGGAGATGAACCCTCGCTTCACAATGCACAGAAACTTGTGCCTTGTTTTTCTCATGTCAACTTGTGTGAATTAAAAAAATAAATAAAAAAAAACTGATGCATAGACAAAAAGGTCATGGTAACTTTTTGACATCCTATTTTGGTAAGGCGGGGACAGACTGTGCACCATTTGGAACCCTGTTTATGTGAGGTCTCTTGGAGCTCTCAACAAAATAGAGTAATAAGGTAAATGCACCCATAGTCGACCGGGTCCCCATAACTGATCAGTAGACTTCTTCAATTCCAATAAGTTTTTAGATTTAAAATATTAGGAAATCTAGAAGAAAGTATCAAGCCTGATTGGTAGAGTGGGAATCAAATGGGAGTATTCTTGTAGTAGTACAGTGATGAAGTTTTGGTGTCATGGTGGTCGGTTTTAGGTGGGCCTACCTATCGGTTTTATGTATTACACAAAAAATGACTTTAAAAATTCGTAGTAAATTATATATTGAAGTAAACATGAAATTTAAAATTGCATTCCTCCTCAAACCTATTTTACTTTCATGGAAAAATCTCCCTCAACTTATACACCTCCAATATCAATGGGAAATCTCTTACCTGGTCGGCTTTAGGTGTTTCTACCTTAGTTCAAGATCTTTTGACTTCGAAGTTAGAAAGAAGGAGGTAACATCGGGAGTGACTAGGGGACTATCGGTTAAATGACGAGGGCCCCCAAAAAGGGCTCCCGTTGGAGGAGGCAAAAAGCACCCTGTAATTTGCTTGTTAATATGATGATAGAGTTGCCATAAAAATGCATTTGTTTTATAAGGTCCATCCAATTCTTTGCAATTTTCATTTAGAATTAGAGAATTAACTTCATTTAGTAAAAAATGTTGATTTTTAAAAAAAATCTTACAGTTGGTTGATATTATTAAATTAGTGATTATAAAAACCTTGTCTAAGAAGTCATCTATATTTACTTTTATTTTATTTAATATATGCTGACCAAATACTATTTCTATTTCAATACACCTTTCAAATAACTCTATCATCAAAAATCCATGTCACTAGCAAAACAATCTCACTCCAAAAATTGTCAAAGTTTTGTTACATTATTTTCTAGACCTTATTCGGCATGATGACATTATTATTAGGCTCTCTGGGGCTGCATGCCATTCTTGAAATATCCTCCGCCCATTGACAAGAACATAGGTTGGAACTTGGTTCTAGTTTTATGTGGAGCCAAGGCTCCTGCCAAGTGAGTCAGCATAGACAACCATAAAAAGTAATCCAAAAGGAAGTTTCTATGTCTACTCAGCAAAAAGGTATTCCAATTCATGCCTTTTGGGCACAATGGATTCATCATTCCACCATCTCATACCTTTTGACTTGTGGCTGTGCCCCTTTTGAGTCATACGCTATTGACCAGAATCATTTAGGTCATATACAAAGAAGACTGTTCCATTCAATTCAGTAGTAAGGTGATAAATGATAAACCTATTGTGTGGTATCAATATCAGTGAAGTCAAATGAATTCCTTGTGAAAAAACAAGGTTCATAAAGAATGCATGAGAAAGAATAAATCAATCCTCAATACTGAAATCACTCACAAATTTTAAAGTAAAAAGTGATAACCTACATATTATTTGTTATTTTAAGGTAACCTTGAATTGATGAACATGTGCTTTCGTTGATTCCTAAATGAAATTTGTTTATAATTTCGCTTTTTTGAAATATTGGGCAAGTTCCTACAATGTAAATTTTGAATTAAAATTTCTTTTGGGGATTTGTTTTATAAATAGCTAACATTCTTTTGAGATCGTAAAAAAAATTTAAAAACTAAAAAAAAATTAAAAAAATTATACTAGATAATTTTCATTCAATGACAAAGCAAAATTTTCTCAGTTTGATTGGTCCACATTAACCGTAAAGGTCTAGGAATTTATAATATAGTAATAATACATAAATTTTGCAACTCAAATGTTATTTAAAAAAAAAATAGAAAATGTAAATCATGATAATTTGAAATTATCCATAAGGTTAAAGATTTGAAATCTATATTCTATATTTGACAAATATTTTTTTCTGAGAAATATATTAAAATTCCTATTTCTGTCCTTCTTTATTGATTTTTTTTGGTTCTTTGTTAAAATTATAAGTTGTTTCCATGGAAAGAAAACATGTAAAACATGGAATTTAAAACACCATTAGTTTTTTTTTGAGATAGTAAGTTTTCCATCACCACATATTTGTTGGTTCTTTTTATTTTTTTCCATATAACCAATATTTGACTATTTTGATCTTCTTTTGAAATAATCTAATCTTAAGAGTCATACAAAATGGTATTGGAGAATGTTTTAGTTCTGAAGAGCTTTAGAGGTTAATCTTATGATCAAAACATGCATCATAAAGTCTTTTTAAGGCCAAAATTTACTTTTGAGATTTTATATTGTTATAGAAGCCTCGATAATACTAAAAGATTTATCTTTTAGTAACTAGTTGCTTTACACTTAGAATCAAGAGTTTATTGAGGCCAAAAAGGTGCAAAATCTACTTCTTCAATTGAAAAAAAGTTGGAGACAATTTTTTTAGCCTTTTTTCATGGTTCGAGAAATAAAAAATTATATTTGAAAGTTTTATTTCGTTTAATGAATTGAAGGCAAGTTCATACAAGTTTTAGGTTTAAGATTTCATCCTTTGAGAGTAGAAAGCCAATTTCATTTGTCAAAGCCATGGTTAAAAATTTGTATTTTTGGCATTAAAAGCTTATTTTTCTTCAAAAGAATTAATTTTTGAAGATAGATTTTTGTGTAAAAATGATCATGATTTGATGAAATTGGTCGCATTTGTTCTATAAAGGAAATAGAAAAAAGAAAGAATTGTTTAATTTTTAAAGAAAATCAATGATTACTACCATTTATTTGTAAAAGATGCTTTTTAAGAAGTACATTGAAAATAATGATATTATGGTTATAAAAGCCACAAAAATGTTTGCAACTAGTTAGTCCTTGTATATAAAAGATTGCTTGGCCCGAATGTTAAATATAATGTAATAGTCTAATAGAAAGAGATTAAAAATTTCAGATTCATTTCAATAGCGTTGGAGGTCTTATCTCTTCATATCCAACAAAATTTCTTAATTTTTTAATTTTTTGCTCGATATCAAATATATATATTCAAAATAGAACAAATATTATTTAAAAGAAATTAATGAGAATAATATTTTTTGAAACGGTATGTAATATAACAATATAATATGATACAATTTTTGTGCATTTTATAATTTAACTTCATAATTTTCTAAAATGATGGTACGTAAAGTTATAAATACATTTCACAAAAATTTAAACTTTGACTTGTATTTATTTTCAACAAAAATCAAATTTTTAATTATTTTAAAAGATTGATGTTTTATATTGCATATTATTGTTTACAACATACATGCTTTCTTTAAAAATAAATTATTAATATTTATAACACAAATATTTTTGAATGAAGGTATGGGTATAGAATAACAAATCTTTGCAGAAATAACAAAAAGTTCTATGTAATTCTAAATCCACTAGACCAAAACATAGACTAAAGTTCAATATAAAACTATTAAATTAATCGTAGGGTGTATAAACATTATATTAAGATGTAGTATTTATAACTTCCTCCGTCCTCCTAAAAAACCGTGGTTTCATTAGAATCTTGGAATTAATGCAGTGTTTAAATTTTTGGCAAGTTTTTGCTTAAATCTTACTTCACTTCAGACGTGGCTACTTGTACACTAAAAAAAATGAATAAAAAAGTGGATGAATTAGCCAAAATATTTAAAAAAATATATATGACAATTGCTACTATTTGGAAAAAAATGCTTTACAATAAATAAATTTATGGATGAACATATCAATATCAATGATTCTTTCTAAGTTTTACTTACGTGGATAAATTCTAAGGTGTATGTGAGTCTATCAACGGAAAAAAAAAAAAAAAAACGTTGAATTAAGGGCAATTATATTTTTGATGTCCCAGAATTGGAACTCATTGAATATATAATGCTTTTCAATATATACCTCTATAGAATGTCTAGAGGACATTCACCTTCAAAGAATGACATATGTTGGCAAAATTCAATAACCATACACCAAACAACGATCTTATTTAAAGACATAGTTTTTTACCAAACCACGATCTTTTAGTGGAACGGAGGGAGTACTAGATACTGGAAAAGTCTATTCACTTATTTTGACTTGAAATATCAACAATTCATTAATAAATGACACCTTCAAACAGTTGTTGTCGCTTTACCCAATCACAGACAAAAGCATCAACAAAAATCCAACAAACATAAAATCCCACATCCACCAATAGCGATCCAACAATCATAAAATCCCACACCCACCAATGCATGAACGAAAGGACTAAAATCTCCACCTCCAAAGCAAAATCCTATAAAAACTAACCTCCTTAACCAATAACATGGATTTATTCCATTCATGCGGCCCCTAGAACAAAATCCCATAAAAAACTAACCCCCTTGACCAATAACTAGGAGTCGTTCCATTAGTGCGCACACAAAACCCAATTTTAACCACGTTCCGAAAAATTCGGAGCTTTACCCAAATAAAACATTCAATTTATTTCAAAGAAAAACAAAAACTAAAACAAAAACCCAAAGGCCAGATTTCCTCATCGAAACATGAGCTCCTCCCAGACTGCGTCAAATGAAGCAGGCCCCCCTGGAGCCTGCCATGACTTCCATCCGTCCCATCCAAACACACCCCACCTTAACCTTAGTTGACTACAAGGGGCCCCCACCTCCCCCATTCATTGGTTGGATGGCCTCAATGGATGATGAAGTGGATAACTTGCCTTTGTTGGCGGTGCCACTCGTCAGACAACTTATCATTCCCCCCTCCCTTGCACCAAACTCGTGTACTGCAAACCTCGTCAGCAACTTCATCTATCAACTAGTATGTTTACTAGTATATTTACTAGTAAATTTACTAGTTTGTTTACTAGTAAGTTGTAGCTGCCGAAATTAATCTAAGATGAGTTTATTATTTTCTTTTGTTTCACGTTGCATGGACTGTCTAGACAGTTGCAGTTTATGACTGACTTGAGGGTCGGTAGTTTGGACGACAGCTGATTCTTTGTCCGAATTGTGGGCTGTATTTTGGAAGAGTTAGCAAGTTGGTGTGTGATATGTTTGGTATGGAGATGAGAGGAGGGTTGTAATATGAGGATTGTAACGTGAGGATGGCGGTGAATGGGTGTGGTCTTGACAACATTTCGAGTTGTGTGAGGAGGCCAGAAAGGTGAAGGTTTGAGCAGGTTGGGGCGTCGTCAGGTGAGTGAAGTCATGTTGTTGTGATTGCAGTTGGGCTTGATTAAAAACCATGTGCGTGAATTGAAGGGCATCGGCAATGGTTGTAAAAAAATATGTGGTGAAGTGATGATAGGCTATCAGGTTGTCAGGGAAGAAGACGCGAGAGGATGATTGCAATGGGGTAATGACACAGCTGAATCTGCTTGAGTGTGGTTCCTTTTCATGATGTTTACTCAATTGCTTTCTCTACTTGCATAATGTGCAGCAGGGTGAGTCCAGAAGAGGAGGCTGTTTGTTGAGACGATTACTTCAGTGCCCCAATCGGGTGACAAAAAGAAATGTTGAATTTTCGAAGAGCTACCATAACAGCTATGGCGAACCCTCATGCGGCAATGAGCTCTAGTGGTACAACGCCCCCTTCATTGAGTGATCACATTCTAGATTGCGTCAGTTGCTTTCTCCTGAACAAAGCAAAGGAGCTTATGGGATCGTCCAAATATGACCGGGCTCTCGGTTGGCTGCCTCCCAAGCTTCATGAGCAGCTTCTCAGGAAAGAATCTTTTGTAAGACAATTAATTATTCTCTCCAGCTATGAGTGGCTTTAGCTGTTTTAAGCTGAAATACGAGTCTCTCTTTATTTCGCTCATTTGTTTCATATTAAACACTACAGGTCTTGACTAAATATGCAGATGTACGGCTTCAACTAAAGAGTGTATGTATGTCGTTTGTGTTTGCCTTGAAACAGGCCATAACGCTGGTGCGTGAGGGGTTGGTGTTTGGAACTTGAGGTTTGCTGTATTGCCAGGTCAATAACAGCTGCCGAGGAATTTGCAGGTCTATCCCCTTCTACCAAGTCATTTCATGTTGAGATGGGCTGGATTGTTTTCTCCTTCTCTCATCGCCAGTTGAGTCCTAAGTTGATAGCTAACCTTAATCTAGACAGAACAGTTTGAATTTGCAAGTGTGTTTTTGCAGAACTAGGATAAGGATATTCGAAAAGCCAAGATCAAGCTTTACATTGGTAGTAATTAAATTGCAATGCCGTTGACATCCAATTGGTGAATGGCACCGAACGAGACATGTAGAAGATGATAGCATAATTTAGTTGATCAAGTGTGAAAATTGACAAAGTGATGAGACTCTTGTGCATAAGGATGGTTTCAGCAACAAGGAGAATGCCACCAGCTACTGATCCAAGTACAAGAATTCAGTGTTAAATGCTGCTACAGCCCCATTTCGTCTTCTCATCACTGTATAGGCATCCACGCGCATGTAAGTTCACAGTATCACATATGACAAATCTTGTACATGTTGCGCTTTTCCTACCACAGGAAATGTAAATTGAATTGTTGAGCTTTCAGTGTAATGAATACTGTATAATATTTGGGTTTTTAGAGCTTCCTAGACATGATTTTTGAAGGGATATTAACGTGTACTGCATGCAATGTTTGTTGACATTTCTGTTTGGTGAGTTTGTCGCAACTGCTGTCTTACTCTGTGTACCTTTCACTCATTGCGAGCAGGCTACGCATCATTGCAGTTTCAGCTCATTTGCAACAATATTTTGGTACAGATATATTCGTCAAAGCAAGAGGCATTGGAATAGTGGTATCCGGCACCTGGTTTTTTTCCCGATGGAATCAGCACCTCATCGACAACTTGGCTTCCAAGCACAAAATAGATCAAGTATAATGTTTCCCAAGTTGTGCATTTTGATTACAAAACTTGTAATATCTATCTCTACTTTTCTTTTCATGTGAATTTTTTTTGTATTAATGGATTTGAGTTTCCTTTTAAATCTCAAAGAAATTCATGTAAGCTGTTTTTATAAATACTCCCACTGTTAACGTATTCGTGGATGCATCATTTACTGGAAAAACAAAAGTAGATTTAAACATCCCAAAAAACGTTCAACCTTGCATTAGGCATTGCCACTCAATTATTGTGTATAATCTTCACTTACAGGTCTAGGTGTCTTTACAATACCGAAGTCAAGTTCTGGACTTCGATTCCAGAATTTTCAAAATGTGGCGCACATATCATACACCAAGTGATAAAATTTGCACATAACATACTAATGTAACTTCTCTACTGTGCAGCCACGAGTTGTAGCATTTGACAGGCTTGTATCCTTAGTCTTGTACTTTCTAGCGGCTACATGCACTGCAGATATTGTGGGATTTGCACTTCGATCATTGCTAGCAGTTGGCGGCATCTCAGGTATTCCAGCCAAATCCCTTCGAAACCTGACAAGCATCGAAAGTATCTATGGGCAGATAATTAGCTTATCCAACATGGAACTGATAGCATCTAATTACAAGCTTGATACCTGCAATAGGTAATGCACTGGGTTTGGCAGCAAAAGAGGTAGTAAGCAACATCTTTGGCAGAGCAGTGATTTTTCTCACGAGACTTTTTGTGATTGGCGAGAGAATCAAGGTGCACTGATTAACTACGTGTAGTAATTAGATTTGGAACTCTTTCAACTATCTAGGTTAAGTATATTCAACTTCTATTTCAGGCTTTTTGGTCCTAAACGTAAATGTAATCCGATATTTGTATGCTGCAGTTAATCCTCAGAGAGCAACTTAGCATGGATTGATGTTGTGAATTATTTCAATAGTGCCTCAGTTGTGTAGGCAGGTGGGTTTCCGGCCAAGAATAAGACATTGGGTACCTACAGACAAGGATTCTAGGTTTTGATGGTGTGCCTAGCTTAAGACGAAGATTTAAAACTTGCAAACAGAGAGCAACTTAGATTGAATTAAGTAACCTCACAAGGATCCACCTTTTTAAAATATTTTTGTTCCTTTGTGCGAGTGCAGGTGATTTAATGAATTTCTCAAGAGCGAATTCGAAGCTGCTGGAGGCGAGTTTCTACTTACACAACCAGGATATTTTCCTGGTGGATAAAATCACAGCGCAAGTTGTATAGTACTTGAAGACGCACCCTCAAGTGGAGAAGCAGAAGAGCCACTCCCATGTGCTATCTCAAAGACATGGGACACTGGGGCCCTGAGATCTCCATCATGTGCACCAGCGTTTTTTTTCCCTCATATGGGAGGGTGAGCGAAAGGCATAGTCTTTTTAACAATGACTGCCAGACTGTCGAATCATAATGTGCGTAAGGAGGGTAATTGGCTCAGAACAGAATAATAAACATGGGGAGTGTCTACAGGTTAATATACGGGGGTTTAGATTGGCGATTCAGAGATTTTTTGAGAAGCTAAGTGCTGGTAAACTGTACACGTCTCAACAAGCAGTTTTGGCTTCTTACTTTTACTCATAGCTGAATATTTGGCTAACTCATTTTAATGAAACACAAAGATTTGGCTAACAAATCACAAGAAAAATAATACAAGCACAAGTGACGACTAAAAAACAAAAATTTAAATCAATTAGACAGGGGAGTTGAACCCCGCTCCGAAGAGCCTGCCCAAACGCACTGTCTAATCCCACCGACCCCCACCAAGTTAGTAAAATTTATGGTAAAATTTTGAAACAATTTAGCACAACAAGCTTGCAAAGTTTATAGAGACAGAAGAGCTCAATAAGCTCACAAGGCCGTGCCATGCCTCTCCCTCGCTTCTCTCCAGTGGTCGAATGCAACGGCGTAGGGAAATGATTCTAGATCATACCAGGTCTGAGAAAACAGACGTATGGCAGTGTCAAGGTTCCCTCCAAGCCGGTTCCGGATTTTGCTTTTTACAAAGCTTAGTGTTGAAAATGTTTGGTCATCCTCGCAGGAACCTAGCACAGCCGTCACAGCGATGTTAGCCAGTTTCATGTATTCAGAGAGTTTGTTTGAGAGCAAGGCATTACAGGTCAAACGTTGCCATAGTCTCGTAACAGGGTTCACATCGTGGGGAGGTTCCATCAACTTTTTTGCGTTCCCCTTCATGGTCACTTTGAATAAACACTGCTGCAACGATAGAAGGTGCCAGTCCAAAGGCGGGGTGACATGCTTGAAATTCCCATCAGCAATATTGCCTATGGAACGCATGGTTCAAAACCACGATTTAATGACCTCCAAATGACGAGGAAAGAGCTCGTCACACTTGTCCTGTAACCAGTACCGGGGGAAAATTATTCCCAAGGCCTCCATTATTTCACAATCAGGAAATCTCTTCTCCAACTGAGAGATCAGCATCTCCGCTGCTGCGGTGCACTGGCCCTTCACCGAGATCAGTATTCCATCAAGGTCACTCCGAGACACAGGGCATGAACGACCTGAAACAGGGTCCACATAAACAACCGCATGTGTGTGGTCGTTGACACGAAAGGCAAGCGTTTCATTTCCATCGTTTAGATCAGTCACCCATTCCTGCTGAATGGTGTGACTGTGATCTGAAACAATGTCATGGAACAGCTCAAAATGAGCTGCAGAAAATGATGTCTGACTGTCCACATACATTTCGAAGATCTCATGCTGGCAGATCTTCATAGCGGCAATAAAATCACTAACGAATACGTGACGGGACTGAGCAAATTTAATCAAGGACTGTATAGATTCTAGCAAGGGGAGGATACAGGGGAGGGCGAACAGTGTGGTCACATCAAGGAGACGTGACAAATTTACCTTCGCAGCATGCTCCTTAGGAGAGTCCTCAGCAAATTTTGCAATCAGGGCCTTGTACTCGCCTTGAATCCGTTTGAGGGGCTCCAAAAGTGAGATCCAACAGGTCTGCACTTGCTTTAAAATATTCAGCCCCTCTGTCTCCACAATCTCAGCAAGTTTAAGCAACGCTAAATGGTGCTTGGGGGATCCTGCGAAATAGAGGTGCAAGGTTTTGCACAACCTCTCAAGCTTCTGAACAAAGGGTAATCCTGAGAGAGCCTCCACCGCAAGATTAGTTCTGTGAGCAAAATCATGAACTCCGATGACATAAGGAGAGTAGGTAGATTGTAGTCTCGAAATCACACCACTGCGACTGCCTTGGAATACAAGGGCACCATCTGCCTCAAAGCAGATCAGTTTCTGTGCCAATTCGATTCCCGAAATCCCCCTATGCCACCCAAGCTGGTCAAGAATCATCTCTTTGAGATTGGCTGCATTGGCATCACAGTCAACCCTGCGAATGCAGATCAGGTGAGACTCACGGGAGTAATTTAGACTGTAATAAACGTGAACGGAGAGCCAATGTTGGTTGACAACAGACGTGACCTCATCTGCCGAAGCAGAGATATACATAGCCTCGGAAACACCTCTCTTCAACTTATCCGAACAGACCTGAGCCATCACGATTGCAAAGTCCCACCCCGCCCCCTGACTCCAGTGCTTACGCGGTATGTCTGGTACACTCAGGGTGGCAAACAGATGTTGCATGGCGGAATATTCGCCCATTGGCCTCCCATGCATCAAAACATGCAAACAACATTTCATTTGAACACCCTTCCGACGTCTCTCCTTGGTCACTCTAGCGAGTACCTTAGTGATGACTGTCTGCCCTCCCTTAGCGAACCAGACTCGTTCGTTTTTTATGTGCTGATTCTGATCCAATGATAATAATACTCACCTCGCTTGACTTTACCCATGTCGACCATCGCACATCTGCGACCCCCGTGCTTGAAGAGCCCATCAATCTTGGGCACCAAGAGCTTCTCCCGACCCTCAATGTCAGTGCAGATTTTACATCTGACTTGAGTAATTGTGCCACCTACACCCACGACACTCTCCGCCCAAGGGAGTTTTGTGGCCCACGAGTCCTGGAAATGCCTTGCTGCATCGTAATTCTTCCTCCTCTTTCTCTTCGCCTCAGCCTCTGCCGAGGTCAGTTCGCCCACCACTACGCAATCTGGTGCTGCAAGTTTCCTCGAGGTTGATTTCTCCTCATCGACATGGCAGTCGGAGTCCACCTGCGACTCAGCAAAACCGAGCTCCTCCTTGACCTGCGAAAAATTGAACGCGGAGTCAGTCTCTACAGCTTCAGGTGGGCTGCGACCCCCGTAAAGAAATTTACGGAGGGGAGCCTGTATGGTATGGACCTTCGGCGCCATGGTAAACCAACAAGAACTCGCATAAACCAACAAGCTAACAGCTCAAATCGATCCCCTTCGCCAAGACCCAGCCCGCACAACACAATGAAGACACAGCAAGCAAAACCCAAGTAAAGAACACTGTAAAATCCAGAACCCTATGAGGAAGGTGAGGAACTCCCTCCATGCTGCGCACTCATATACTCCATGCCCAATCGCTAATTCGCTTCCCCTGCTCCCAATTCAGCACATACATTCTGCAAAAGCTTGCAGAAACTAATACTATCCAAGGTAACATGCAGGTGGCGCCAAACAACAATGCCCAACTCGGAGATGGCGAAGCTAAACGGGGAGCAACGAGCAAAATGCACGCAAGAAGATCCGAGAATGCTGGAGAAACTTGGCGAACTCTGATTATATTTGGGAGAGATGAGGCGACATGGGGAGTGGAGGAGAGCAGAATCCGGCGCGACGTGACCCAGCGGGATCGCCAAGGCGGCCCACGATGCTGAGTGTCGGGGCACTTAAGTGTCTCCAATTGTCAAATCCGACGTGACGTTATGGCCCCCCAGGTGCAGATACCCTGGTCTATCCCTGCCAGGGTATTCGCCTGCACCTGAGAGGGGTCGGGTAATGGTGATTATTCGCCTGCAAAAATAACGCTGATGTGCACCATCAACTTTGGGGTATGCCCACCTCTCATCACTGCACATACACTAGACAAAACCTGAGATATTTCGACTAGTTTTCACTTCCAACTTAGTTTCGTTTGGTGCAAACACAGATTTAATCAAGTTTTTGAGTTTTGAAGAACAAATTAGTGTCCTAAATATCCCTGTTGTACACTGTTGCAACATGATCACATAAAATGATAGTTGTCCTCGAGGGATCATTCCGCCCCTCGTGAAAACACTTCGTCGCTTTTTATGAAGACAAGTTTTGGACAACGTCTTTTACTAATTCAAAGTGTTGATGAAGATCAATACTCAGAATCAGCTCGTCTTCTCATTCACTAATCATCTGCTACATGGCTGTGGTTTACAGGGAGGAAGTTTTTTTTGCAGTTCGGCAGGAAGTTATGGTGCAAGTTGCTAAAAACATTGTAGACGTATTGGGAGAGGAGGCTCCGTATTTTCGTAATAGTGTGACGAATTTAATGTGGGAGTTGCGCATGCACATGCTGTATGCAGGTCAAGGTCTCGAGCCTGGCAATTTATAGATAACATTTGCCTAATCGTTTAACTAGTGGATGCTGTAAAGTGCAATGTCATAGGTAATACAAAATAGGCATTCGATTAAATACTTGTCTTCCATAGTCATGACGTTCTCTGCATACATGGTTTTATATCCAAGCCGGATCTACGCTTGCTTGCAACTAATATGAAGGAACAGAAAATTTTTCCATAGTTCAATACAAGACACAGATCAGAAGGACGTACCAGTGAAGAAGTGGATAATCACCAAACGGGGCTGCCTCATAGCATATAGGTAATGTGTTTTGATAGAAAATGCCTTAATATTTCACCACTGTCATCAAACGACTTAGCACTGGGTACCTTCTACAGCAAATATGTATATCACCGTCTCCTCACATGATCACCTGTGGATCCAACCTCTCAAAACAACCAAAATGCATTCCTAAAATCATAGCCCTATCAAATATCTGTGTAGCGAGACTAATTGTTCTGAAAATAACCAACCAATCTCTATGTTTAGGTCTCCTTTTCAACACATAAAAACACCTAAAACCGTTAACTAATATCACAAAAAATCGCACATAAGACTATCACATTCACCCAAAACTAACTCATAGTCACCGAAAGCTAGCTCACAGTCATGTAGAAATTCTCCATTTTGGTCAACCACCTCCTTATTTTATTACAACTTTACTCCACGTGCTGAGGGCATTAAACTAGTAGTCCCCGCACTCACTCCCAAGGTTACCTTGACAATGCTATATTCGGAGTAAAGCAAACTTGACTACTTCTCTAATTTATAGAGACCTCCGAGAGAAGTGGATAGACTCACAGATTAAGGTAGGAGTACGAGAAACGGTGAAAAAAAGGTGATTCGACCAAAAGGAATGGAATTAGAAATTATGCGAATCTTTTTTGAGATGAAGAAGAAGAAGTGATGAAGAATGCAAGTTGTATCGTATTTTTATTCCTCGTAAATGATTAACTACAATTTTTTAAAGTAGGAAGTTTGTCAAATTCCTTCTAGTATACTAGACTCTTCTTTAGCCAAACGTTATGGTGTTCTAAAACGGATAACCAACATCGCCAAAAACTCGACGTAAAAAAACCACAATTGACATCATGTGACAAAACCTGATTGGTCCACCAAAACTTGGGTGCTCATGCAAAAATTCTCATCTTTTACTGTAACTCTGCTATACACCTTGTGGGCATTAACCGGTTATGGTTTCCTACCTTGGAGCATCAACACCAGTGGTCCTCAAGCCTTCAAACATGTAAATTTCGAGGGGCCGGAGGTTGTTCAGTACCGCACTAGTGCTCCAGAGTAGTTTTTTGGGGTTGAGGCCACGTTATATTTCGACCTAGGCTCTGGCACCTCCAGTGTCAAGCGAAGGGCCTGTAGAATGATTATTGCAGAATGAGGGAAGTCGAGCCACCTAGTCCCCTTTATCGTAGTTGATGCCGTTGCCGTTGGAGCCACCAAACGCCGCTATATATCCGGCGTAGGATCGCGAGGGTTGTTTGGTGAGCATTGTTGCAGAACTCTTGACGACGCCCACGAGGACATGCTTCGAGGCTGCGTCAAACTTCTTATTCGGAGCCCAGATTGAGGACCACCCGTCTTGATGCTCTTAGGATTCCAAATGGTGCAGAGTGTGTCCCCACTTAATATACCCAGACTCCTCGATTTAAAGGTTATTGGTTTCTCGACTCTACAGTGGTGGTAAAGGCAGTGCAAACGCCCTTTGACAGGAACATTAACTTACTATCTACTAAAGTCGAAGGCTCAATAAAGGCTCAATAAGCGAGCATCTAAGGGCTGATTGGTCTTTTTCATGTATTTCCTTAGCTGGGAATATTTTTAGCTTATTTTTTGAACAAAGAGGAATTGATGAAGAATCTAACCCAAGTAGTTTTATATTATTCCAAAGAATTTTGAACTACATTAGGAGAAAAATCAGGTCACAAAAAGGCCGTGTAAGCGGCACGTGAGAGAAAAAAACGAGCGCTGCCCGCGTACTTTTTGACATGGCACCGGCTGTGCCACCGTGGTGCCAGCAACCGCCACGGGGGCTCGAACTAATGACCTCCGAGCGAGGCGTGTGGAGGGCACATCTACAGTGTCGGGCTGACACAACCTGCCCACTTGGGACCAAAGCCCGAGCTGAGGCATTCATGTCTCACCTAATATTCCGAGGACCTTTGTTGTGAGTGCGCCACGCAGTTCTGTGCGGGCAGCAACTCTGGCATCCGTTGCCAGCGGCAGAGGTGCCCAAAGTAGGGAGTTCACCTAGAAAGGGCAGACTTACACGGCCTTATTTTGAGCTCATTTTTCTCCTAATGCTTATGAATTTTCAAACGAATTGGGTTGTAGGTTCCTATTTGTGTCCCTAACTCTTTCAAAATCTGTTCACTTGCACTTCTAAATAAAAATGGGGAAAACAAAGAAAAAGATTGGCTCATTTCCTTTTTTCCTTAGTTCATTTACTACCTGTACTAGTCAATTTCAGAACCAACTCATGTCCATTTCAAACCCATCTAAGGGCCGGTTCTCGAGCCTTCTACCTTACTGTAAGTTAGTTTCAGCTTCTGTGTGAAGCTGTGCAGGCAGACGACAGTCTTGGGAAGATGGAGTGAGTCTGTGAATTGAAGGCAATCTGCTTATCGATCGAGGAGCCGCCTTTGCTTCCAACCTCTTGTGAAATGCAGGAGCTAGTGCTATCGATTCTTCACTCAAAGCATTGATTCATTCAAGACGATGATGTCATGTAGGCATAACACAGGCAGGACGTTCACCACCCTCAGGTTTGTTCCTCCTCTGTTCCTCATTCCATCTCCAATGCAGCGGTGAGTGAATTATACGTAATCACCTGTCCTAAGAGGTAGGATCTTATTTCAGCGTTGCGACCTCGCCACGGCCATAGTGAGCATTGCTCAATTGGAGTCTGGTCGTATAAAGTATTAAAGATGGTTGAGCAAGTTGTAATTTAGGGTTCCCGTTAAGGTCATTGGGCCGCACGACGTTCACAATGTTGTCTGTGATTATAGGTAACGGATATGCGAAAACAATTTGAAGGTGACGATCGCTGCAAGTCACGGAGAACCTCGTGTATTGCCCTGAAGGTGCAACGTGGGCGTCCAGTTCACTCAACTTATAATTCAAGTTTTTCTCACTGATATGGCGATGTTTCCAACCTGATAACCCTTGAGGGAACATCAACACCATGCACTAGGAGCTGGTATGTCCATGATGGTTTAGGGGAAGTGTAGATCCTTAGCGAGGCCAACGTGCTAGCCATGGCGACCCAAAGGAGGTTCCACTGCGGTGCTGAGCGGCACCTTCGACCGTCATAACACAGGTCACCACATCCTCTAGCTTCTCGAAGGCGCTGCAATCACTATTTGAAATTAGCTCAACAACTAATCTCGAGGTTCAAGGCCGCCAGCATTCGCAGCAGTACCTTGTTCAGTCGTTATTTTTGGTTTTGAATAAAATTCTGATGTATTGTTGTGAAGTTGGTATATTGCCTGCAGGCAGCAGCAGAGCTGGTGGCGCGAGAGAGGATGGTGGTGGTCGTCAGCACTGGTCAAGTACTAAACATCATTTAGAGGTTGGACTTCGCTACACAGTTCGCATGTGTTCTTTGCTTGGGTCACCCAATTTCATGTCCATGTGTAGGTCATTCACAAGTGAGAAACCCCAGTGTCATGTATATGCCATTTGGTGACGTCTCCCGTTGTGTCCTGAGCCGAGTGTTCCATTTTTGCAGCAGCTATCCAAATTCGAAACCGTTGTCCAACTAATTAGTAATTAGAGGTCGGATATCAAAATTAGGGTTTCAATACTCGATCTGGGCTCGGGTCAGAACCCCGAGAAACAGTTGTGGAATATCTACATGAAGAGCACTGTACTCATGAAGTAGATGCCGTGTCTGGCGCTGGAGTTAGTCCTCGAGGTTGTGGAATATTAGTACAGAGGAAAGGGTCACATTATAATGGGCCGACGTTATCTAGGTAAAATTCTTGAAATCGATCGAATGTGTCCTGTGCATGTAATTCTTGCAATCTAGTGTCGCATTGTCCTATGCATGCCTGGTCGAAGTGCTATGGCATGCTCGGAGGAAGTGAAGTGCAGGCGTTTCGTAAGTAGTCGCATTGTCGAGTTGTTTCCTTCCTCTGACGTGACATATTGCTGGGTTGTTTCATTATGGACGACATCCGTTCTTGCCAGTGTATAAGTTTCGTGTCTGCCGGTATGCGTCGATAATAGAGTAGATGATGTTCTCCTCGAGCTGAACAGCTGTGTGTTTGTAAATCAGGATGTAAGAACTCCATGTCTGCAGAAGGCAGTGCAATCGGTGAGCTGCAATTACTCCACCGGGCACCACAGCAGGTGACGGCAGTGGGCGGAGCAGTGGCATGTGTAGCTTACTAGTTCCGACCATCCTGATGGACCTCCGACCTGTTGGTGAGAGAGAGAGGGGGAAAGAGCTCCTGGTGCTGGAGCGTCCATTTGCTCTGCAGTGATTCTGCATCGCAAAAATGCTGTGTGCACCGATGAATATGATGGGCTCCAGGGGACTGGGGCCAACATCATCGACACCAACTCACCAGGATTTGTAAGCCGACTCGAGAAGGTTGAACATGAGCTCGAGAGAGCGGGTCTCAGATTGAGACCCTGCTTCTCTGGGGTGTGAACAGTACCGGGTATCTGGTCTAGTGGTATGATTCTTGCTTAGGGTGCAAGAGGTCGGGAGTTCGATTCTCCCGATACCCCCCTGCTGGGCACTTGGTCTAGTGGTATGATTCTCGCTTTGGGTGCGAGAGGTCACGAGTTCGATTCTCGTAGTGCCCCACAGTTTTAAAAATTCTTTTGAATAAAATAATTTTAAAGATTCTTTTGAATAAAATAAAAGATGTAAATCACTAAATACGCCTCTTTTTTACACATGCTTAGAATTTGGACATCACATCATACTTCAACATAATTCCTCTAAGAGTCATTGCCTTAACAATCAAAGCTCAACGTCCAAAACGACAAAAAGAATGTACCTATATAAGGTCTCTTTACTAGATTGGTGATCTATCCTATAAACATTAGTATGCTTTCATCTTTGATGGGCATGCACTTCATATATCAATGATATAGTGTAGCACACACATCACCACAACATCGATTTGACAACATGGCCATCACACATTGTATACATAATGGTACCGTTAGAAGTATGTCTCTTCAAACCAATTAAGATCGCATTCAAAGCTTACAATGACGTCGGACTTATAAATCAACATAGATAGCAACTAAGAAAGAGCATTTAGCTAAATGGATTAGTTCCGTATTCATGTGAACTCTCATCATCCAAAACATCCAAAACATTGAGAAGGGCTTCCGGATAATAAGAATTTGGCCATGGAATCACTTGACAATGGCTACAAAGTTGGCCTTTCTCAAGTATTTCACATCCAAGTTATAGACGTAGCAAGTCACTTTTAAGGTGTTGCATAGCATTAGGTTGGAAGGCTAGATGTTGACTTAGCAATGTGGCTTGTATAATGAGTCTGCCTTTATTAACCTATGAAGAATTAATAAGCAAACATGATGAGTGCTTGATGTAATTGTCACTAATTGAATGGAAGCACTTTTTTATTCGGCTAAGAGGATGTTATTGGGATGTCACATTGCATGGTGGTTTGGAGTTGTCTAACTAACTAATAGGTTACGTTGAGATGCATTGCATCTTTGCTTTTTATTGAGCTTGGATTTTGAAATTAGATGTTTTCAACTTGGTTTTAAATGCATCTCTTGACTTGTGTTTATACTCTAACACAATTACTGGAAGAATACTCTCTTTTCACCGCCTCACAGACCAATCCTAAATTGCTAAGCAATAATTGTTGGTGCAATTGGAATGTAAAAATTTGATTGTAACAAACCTCCCAACAGGTTTGCCACCAACTCTTTAACAACTTCACAATAAAGACAAAGGAAAGATAAAAACTCAATAAACTACAAAGGTCAAAATATATTGACTAAGGCTCATCACCCAACCATAGAAAAGCGATCACCAAAAGAAGTGTCTCACCTTCTCATCCCCTAGCCTTTATATACTAGTTCCTCCCCAAAGGAATTATAGTCTATCTCAAACTATGTCTTAGAGTCTCTCTTAGAGTTTATCCTGTAGATCGTTCTATATCCTTTACTTCTATATCTGGATTAAAGATAATTCATAGATCCTTCTAGTAGTAGTACTGAGTAGCTGATACCAAAAGAGAAGAGTGAGATGAGAAGTTTTTTAGATCTTGCAAGCTATTATAGAAGATTTGTCAAAGGATTTACTAATATAGCTGCTCTTATGACCAATTTGTTAAAAAGAAAGGGTAATGGAACAGTTTGGACTGTTGCGTGTGACTTGAGTTTTCAGACTTTGTAGTCAGTGCTAACCCAAACTCCTGTTTTGACTATTATGGATCCCTTGAAAGGAAACATAATATTGTTTACCGAGGCTAGTGATTTAGTTATTGGTGCAATTTTGATGCAAGATAGAAAGATAGTTGCATATGAATCTCGTAAATTAAATTTGGCTAGGTTAAATTATCCAGTACATGAGAAGGAATTATTAGTAGTGTCATTCATTCTTTGAAGGTTTGGAGACATTATTTACTAGGAGTAAAGTTTAAGATAGAAACCAATCACCAGTCTTTGAAATATCTATCAATTCAATCCAATTTGAGTAGAAGGAGTGTAGGTGGATGGAATTGTTAGAAGAGTTTGATTTTAAAATAGAATATGTCAAAGGTAAGAAAAATGTGGTTACTGACGCTCTTTCTAAAAGACCGCTAGCAAATGCTATTTCATGCATCAGAAACTCTCTGAGGGATGAAATCAAAATACATTATCCTAAAAATAATTTCTTTAAAATTCTATATGAAAGTCTGTCTAAAGAAGCTAGAACTGTGAATGAAATTGATAAGTTTAAGTCTTCTGAATTGAAAGATAAAGTTTAATATTATAATATAAGAGTCTCTATTCCCAGAGCTAGAGAATATAGACTAAACATTATGAATAACCTTCATGCTATTCCAAGAGCAGGCCATCTAGGTATTCAAAAGACCTATATGGTAGTCAAACACCATTATCATTGGCCATGAATGAAAAAAGATCTCAAAGAATATGTTGAAAGATGCCTGAAATGACAAGTCTCTAAGTCTGAACAAGTGAAGACTCCAAGATTGTTGCAACCACTTGGTGTACCTAACTTGAAATTTGGATTAATCACTATAAATTTTATTGCTAGATTATCTAAGACTCGAAGTAACAACTACGGCATCATGGTGGCCGTAAATAAACTAACTAAGATAACTCATTTTATTTCAACACATATTACTAAAACAGCTTAAAGTTAGCTAACTTATTTACAACATGTATCTTCAAATACCATAGAATTCCAAGTCAAATTATAATTCATAGAGATCGTAAGTAACTGAGTGAATTTTGGACCACACTTTTCAAAATATGTCCGCACTGACTTTAATTCTGATTGAATCCTTTAAATTACGAAGAAAGAACTCAGCTCTATCACTTTCACCCCAATTAAGAAAATAGACAATATGCAAATCAAACTTTGACTTGTATTGTTGGTAAAAAACAACACTCATGGGATAAGTGGTTGCATTTGATTGAATTTGCTTACAATGATGATATTCATAGTAGTATTGGGGTAAGTCCATTCTATGTTTTATATGGTCAAGAATATAGAACTCCCATTACACTCTCTACTCCTACTACTAGATTTGAAAGCATTAATGATTTGATTAAGGAAATGAATGAAATTAGAGAATTGGCAAAGTTGGCTATGCTGAGTGCTCAGGATAGAGCTAAACACTATGCTAATAGAAAAAGAATCTTTTGTGAATTTGAAGTGGGTGAGAAAGTATTTTTGAAGGTAGCTCCGAAAAGATCTGGACTCAAGCTTGGTAAGCCAAGGAAGTTATCACCTTGGTTTTGTGGTCCTTTTGAAATAGTTGAGAGAATATGACAAGTTGCTTATAAACAGAGGTTACATGAGGATTGGCAAATACATGATGTATTTTATTTGAGTTTGTTGAGGAAGTATGTATCTGATCCTAGTCATAAAGAGATCTTTTTAAAGTTGCTCCTAAAAGAAAACTACTTGCTCAACCAGAGAACATTTTGAAGGTGGAGAATCAGATATGAGGAATAAGACATTCCGTAGATTCTATGTGAAGTGGAAGGATTATTCGGAAGAAGAAGCTTCTTGAGAGAGAGAAGTTGATTTTAGAAAAGATTATCTTGACTTTGTCATTGAGGAAAATGACTTTTAATGGAAAGAACGGATTGTAAGGTAACTTAAGATGATAGATGGATGAATGAAATCTTCTAATCACAGGTGGCAGTCTGTACGTAGAGGATGAAAGGAGTCAGACAACTCCTAGTTGAGGATGGATGGACTAGAGTCAGACAACTCCAAATTGAGAATATGTGCACTAGAGTTAGACATCTCTATATTTGGTGCATTGGAGTCAGACCACTCCAAGATTGAGAACATGTGTACCAAAGTTAGACAACTCAAGATGAGGTACACTAGAATTAGACTACTAATAGTAATGAATTATCTTTACTCTAGATATAGGAGTAAAGAAGATAAAAAGATCTCAGAGAGTCTCTAAGTTAAAGAAATAAAAGAATCTAGAATGATCTATGGATTATTTTTATTCCATATATAGGAATAAAAAAGATAGATAGAAGAGTCTCTGAGTTAAAGAGATAGAAGAATCTAGAAGGATCTATGAATTATCTTTAATCCAGATATAGAAGTAAAGGATATAGAACGATCTACAGGATAAACTCTAAGAGAGACTCTAAGACATAGTTTGAGATAGACTATAATTCCTTTGGGGAGGAACTAGTATATAAAGGCTAGGGGATGAGAAGGTGAGACACTTCTTTTGGTGATCGCTTTTCTATGGTTGGGTGATGAGCCTTAGTCAATATATTTTGACCTTTGTAGTTTATTGAGTTTTTATCTTTCCTTTGTCTTTATTGTGAAGTTGTTAAAGAGTTGGTGGCAAACCTGTTGGGAGGTTTGTTACAATCAAATTTTTACATTCCAATTGCACCAACAATTATTGCTTAGCAATTTAGGATTGGTCTGTGAGGCGGTGAAAAGAGAGTATTCTTCCAGTAATTGTGTTAGAGTATAAACACAAGTCAAGAGATGCATTTAAAACCAAGTTGAAAACATCTAATTTCAAAATCCAAGCTCAATAAAAAGCAAAGATGCAATGCATCTCAACGTAACCTATTAGTTAGTTAGACAACTCCAAACCACCATGCAATGTGACATCCCAATAACATCCTCTTAGCCGAATAAAAAAGTGCTTCCATTCAATTAGTGACAATTACATCAAGCACTCATCATGTTTGCTTATTAATTCTTCATAGGTTAATAAAGGCAGACTCATTATACAAGCCACATTGCTAAGTCAACATCTAGCCTTCCAACCTAATGCTATGCAACACCTTAAAAGTGACTTGCTACGTCTATAACTTGGATGTGAAATACTTGAGAAAGGCCAACTTTGTAGCCATTGTCAAGTGATTCCATGGCCAAATTCTTATTATCCGGAAGCCCTTCTCAATGTTTTGGATGTTTTGGATGATGAGAGTTCACATGAATACGGAACTAATCCATTTAGCTAAATGCTCTTTCTTAGTTGCTATCTATGTTGATTTATAAGTCCGACGTCATTGTAAGCTTTGAATGCGATCTTAATTGGTTTGAAGAGACATACTTCTAACGGTACCATTATGTATACAATGTGTGATGGCCATGTTGTCAAATCGATGTTGTGGTGATGTGTGTGCTACACTATATCATTGATATATGAAGTGCATGCCCATCAAAGATGAAAGCATACTAATGTTTATAGGATAGATCACCAATCTAGTAAAGAGACCTTATATAGGTACATTCTTTTTGTCGTTTTGGACGTTGAGCTTTGATTGTTAAGGCAATGACTCTTAGAGGAATTATGTTGAAGTATGATGTGATGTCCAAATTCTAAGCATGTGTAAAAAAGAGGCGTATTTAGTGATTTACATCTTTTATTTTATTCAAAAGAATCTTTAAAATTATTTTATTCAAAAGAATTTTTAAAACTGTGGGGCACTACGAGAATCGAACTCGTGACCTCTCGCACCCAAAGCGAGAATCATACCACTAGACCAAGTGCCCAGCAGGGGGGTATCGGGAGAATCGAACTCCCGACCTCTTGCACCCTAAGCAAGAATCATACCACTAGACCAGATACCCGGTACTGTTCACACCCCAGAGAAGCAGGGTCTCAATCTGAGACCCGCTCTCTCGAGCTCATGTTCAACCTTCTCGAGTCGGCTTACAAATCCTGGTGAGTTGGTGTCGATGATGTTGGCCCCAGTCCCCTGGAGCCCATCATATTCATCGGTGCACACAGCATTTTTGCGATGCAGAATCACTGCAGAGCAAATGGACGCTCCAGCACCAGGAGCTCTTTCCCCCTCTCTCTCTCACCAACAGGTCGGAGGTCCATCAGGATGGTCGGAACTAGTAAGCTACACATGCCACTGCTCCGCCCACTGCCGTCACCTGCTGTGGTGCCCGGTGGAGTAATTGCAGCTCACCGATTGCACTGCCTTCTGCAGACATGGAGTTCTTACATCCTGATTTACAAACACACAGCTGTTCAGCTCGAGGAGAACATCATCTACTCTATTATCGACGCATACCGGCAGACACGAAACTTATACACTGGCAAGAACGGATGTCGTCCATAATGAAACAACCCAGCAATATGTCACGTCAGAGGAAGGAAACAACTCGACAATGCGACTACTTACGAAACGCCTGCACTTCACTTCCTCCGAGCATGCCATAGCACTTCGACCAGGCATGCATAGGACAATGCGACACTAGATTGCAAGAATTACATGCACAGGACACATTCGATCGATTTCAAGAATTTTACCTAGATAACGTCGGCCCATTATAATGTGACCCTTTCCTCTGTACTAATATTCCACAACCTCGAGGACTAACTCCAGCGCCAGACACGGCATCTACTTCATGAGTACAGTGCTCTTCATGTAGATATTCCACAACTGTTTCTCGGGGTTCTGACCCGAGCCCAGATCGAGTATTGAAACCCTAATTTTGATATCCGACCTCTAATTACTAATTAGTTGGACAACGGTTTCGAATTTGGATAGCTGCTGCAAAAATGGAACACTCGGCTCAGGACACAACGGGAGACGTCACCAAATGGCATATACATGACACTGGGGTTTCTCACTTGTGAATGACCTACACATGGACATGAAATTGGGTGACCCAAGCAAAGAACACATGCGAACTGTGTAGCGAAGTCCAACCTCTAAATGATGTTTAGTACTTGACCAGTGCTGACGACCACCACCATCCTCTCTCGCGCCACCAGCTCTGCTGCTGCCTGCAGGCAATATACCAACTTCACAACAATACATCAGAATTTTATTCAAAACCAAAAATAACGACTGAACAAGGTACTGCTGCGAATGCTGGCGGCCTTGAACCTCGAGATTAGTTGTTGAGCTAATTTCAAATAGTGATTGCAGCGCCTTCGAGAAGCTAGAGGATGTGGTGACCTGTGTTATGACGGTCGAAGGTGCCGCTCAGCACCGCAGTGGAACCTCCTTTGGGTCGCCATGGCTAGCACGTTGGCCTCGCTAAGGATCTACACTTCCCCTAAACCATCATGGACATACCAGCTCCTAGTGCATGGTGTTGATGTTCCCTCAAGGGTTATCAGGTTGGAAACATCGCCATATCAGTGAGAAAAACTTGAATTATAAGTTGAGTGAACTGGACGCCCACGTTGCACCTTCAGGGCAATACACGAGGTTCTCCGTGACTTGCAGCGATCGTCACCTTCAAATTGTTTTCGCATATCCGTTACCTATAATCACAGACAACATTGTGAACGTCGTGCGGCCCAATGACCTTAACGGGAACCCTAAATTACAACTTGCTCAACCATCTTTAATACTTTATACGACCAGACTCCAATTGAGCAATGCTCACTATGGCCGTGGCGAGGTCGCAACGCTGAAATAAGATCCTACCTCTTAGGACAGGTGATTACGTATAATTCACTCACCGCTGCATTGGAGATGGAATGAGGAACAGAGGAGGAACAAACCTGAGGGTGGTGAACGTCCTGCCTGTGTTATGCCTACATGACATCATCGTCTTGAATGAATCAATGCTTTGAGTGAAGAATCGATAGCACTAGCTCCTGCATTTCACAAGAGGTTGGAAGCAAAGGCGGCTCCTCGATCGATAAGCAGATTGCCTTCAATTCACAGACTCACTCCATCTTCCCAAGACTGTCGTCTGCCTGCACAGCTTCACACAGAAGCTGAAACTACAGGAGTTAGTAAGTTAGTGTTTCCGTCAAAGCGCGTTTGCACTGCCTCTGTCACCACGGTAGTTGTAAGGTATAGACACCCATAACCGATTTTGCATCCATCACAGATCAGTAAATTTCCTGGTTGCTGGGCATTGGAAAACCAGAAGCTGGTATTTCTGTCCAGGATATTCAGGATGCGTCTGATAGAACCTGTGTGTGACTATTACGGAATTAAATAGTCTTATGTTGATTCACTACTCTTGTTGTTGTCGGTCAGGGGTGAAGCTATGTATTGGTTATGGGCTTGACCAACTTTCAAACATAAAAAGAAATTACGATAGTGATTCTAATTTTACTTAATTAGTTTTGAAAAAGAGCTCATTCTTCATGAACCTTATTTTCCTACGCACAAAAAATATCTCCTTTTTCATAACCCAAGATATGCTATACTGAAATGCTTAAGTTATCGGTTATAGGTATCTGCACCTTAGCAGTTCCTGCAGAGTTCGGAGTCCATCCTGTGGCATTGAACATCACCTTCTGCAATACAGTTCCCACTTTGATCAAAACACCAGAAGCCATGTGTCAATTTGAAGAAAAGAAATTTGTTTGTCTGAATGGCGCTTTGGTGGATAGTTTTAGTTACTGCCAAGTACGGAGTATGGAAATATCTTTGCGACAAAAGGCGGTTCTTTTCAGTACAAGGGGTTTAGTGCAATATATACCGTACATCCATAGCAGCTTTGTTCACCTTTGCTCCAAATTTTTTTCTGGAAATAAAGGGTTTGTCTCCTAGAAGAAAAAAAATAAATAAAATAAATAAAAATAAAATAAAAATTTCTTTTTCTTTTTCAAAAATACTAAAAACAGTGTTTAATGGATCAATGACACTAAATATGTTTTATGATAGGCTATTGCCACATGTACATAGTATGGAAAAGCAAATTCTACTATGAGAATTTCATGGTTCTCTATGTCAACATTTGTCTACTTGAATTGATTGGTTTTGACCAATTCTTTCTTCTTGATTGGTTTAACCTCTAAATGCCTAAACAACAAAAAAATGGTTGATCTAATTCATTAAAGTTCGACAATTTGTCATCCAAATGACAATTTGTCATCCATTTTTCTATGTTGTAAAGTTGTGAGAAATCTCTCTAATTTCTTTAATGAATACTCTAAATGATGATTCCATGAATTTTGGAGCCTCTTTAAGGTCCAAAACACCAATACTGTGTGTGAATTCAAAAATTTCTAACCACATAAAACTAAAACACAATTTTGACTATAGGGATGATTTTTTTTGCATTTGAGGCAAACTAATAAAATGTAGCCTTGATAAATCTATTTTCTAGTCCAGTTTTTAATTTTGAAAAAGCCCTAAAATTAAGTGATTTATAGGTCGTATAAGATGAAGGGGTATAATTGTGGCTACTACTTGAATTTCCACGATTTTAGGTTTTTTTCATTATATTTTTGAATTAAAACATAATTTTTGAGCATAGTAACTAGAATACGGTTTTTGGTTGTCATTTAGATCTATGGTAATTTTTTCATAATTTTTTAGTGTAACTTATATTTTATATGAATTTTCTTTGTTTGTTTTAATTTGTAAATTTATATTAATTAATTAATGAAACCATTAATTTTGATAAGATTATTGTTTGTAGATAACATGTGTATCTAACTGAGAAAATTAAAAAATTCATATTTTACATTATTTATAGTAGTGAATAGAGCATCCTGAATTGAAGGCAATTTTCGTGGTCATAAGCTTGTGCATTTTGGGGTTAAAGTCATTTTCTCATAAGCTTTATATTTGTATGGCTCTCAACATTTGAGCTTGTAAGCAACAATTGAACTTCTAAATTTGCAATTGAGTATATTATAAAAGGAAAAATGTTCTTGTGTGATATTTCAAAATTAATAATATGACTTATCAATAAATTCAAAGGATGGTCTATCTATCGTTGAAAAGAAGCTCAATCTTGTTTCAATGCTTCAAGGTATTTAATTACGTATTGACCAATAGTATTCAATAAGCACGTGAAGGTATATCTTTGAAGACTTTGGAAGTTTTTGTTGTAAGTATATGTTTTAATATCATGCTATTATTATTGCAAGAATTGATGATATGAGTAATGATAGCCTTTAACCATTGTACAACAAAATCTTTATTCATATATGGACAATAAAATTTAAGTACATTTGAAATGTACCTTATAGTTTATGATTTGGAGCATTTTTAGTATAAGGTGGCTAGTCAAAATCTCTACTATAATTACTATTTTTGACAATAACATGTATTGGTAATACTGTATACATTATACGTCTTATTCCTGGACTAAACTTTTAACTTTTTAATCAAGGACTAAAAGAAGTCACCTTAGAAAATTTTGTGGTAAAATTACAAATATTTATCAAAATTATCTTGTTACATGTTTGCAAGTAAGATTCCACCTAACATTTGGACCATGGATTCAATGTCAGAAATGACTGCATTATTCTTCAACTAGTCATCGAATTCAAAAAATGGATATTTTTTTATTTTTTTTTAATTTTTTGGACAAATGGTACCTTTAACCTATAAAGTTTTTGGCCATAAAATCCCAAATTCTGTCTCAATTCTGCCTTGTTTTAGTTCAAGGTAGAATTATGCAAATTCAAACAAATTTTTAAGAATCTAACCATAGGATCTAGTACCTAACTTGTACATGTATGTGTACACAAAATTTTAGATTGTAACTCCTCACCGTTTGGAAGACCATAAGGTGTGAATTTGACAGAAAAGTTTTTTTTGGTGCTGCCCGGCAAAGACAGCCACCCTTTGGAGAGTAAAACAAGCAATTTTTTGAGATTGTGTGGTTGGAGGCTCTTCAGTTTTGGATTCTATAGTGAGTTGGGAGTAAGCTCAAAAAAATTGAAGACAATACAATACACAAATGCATTGGAAAACCACATTTCCAATGACGGGTGTCAAATGAAATGCATATATACTGGCTCTTTTTCCACACTACAAATGTCTAAGAAGATCATCTATTTTTTGAAATCCGAACAGTGTATACATGTATTTGTATGGAAATTAAATTGTAGAGGAAAGAAATCCAAAAAATAAATAAATCCAAAATAGGTATGAATTTTACAGCATATACTATGGTTTAGGAAGAGAGAATGGTGAAGGAAAAATGGGTGACGAAGGTGACCCAATCACTGTTGATATGCCTGAATTTTTTTTTATAAAACTTGGAACTTTGACTGAATATATCTCAAGATCCGTACGGTCAAAATTTACAAAACTTGGTACGTGTACGATTTGGATGGCTCTAAACAAGATCTTATGGTAGGATTTCTCAAAATCAAGTAATAAAAAAAATTGTGAAACGATTTCAGAAAGGATCATTTGGAAGTCAATGTAGACTGTCACAAATTTGGTACACCACTCCCATCTGCCACAAACCTGCCCTGGCTGCCCTGATTTGAATTTAGATCTTTAAACACAAATTATTTCTTAACTACGGGCCCGATGAAAGTAAAATTTGGTCTTATTAGAAAGATATAACAATTTCCCATGCTGTGCCAATGTTAGAGCCACATCCGGTAAAATTTGACTTACAGGAAGCCTGACCGGACCCAAAATCATACCAAAATTGTTGAGTTGATGCTTTAGGGGTTAATGGGTACCCTTTTCATTGTTGAGCTTCTCTAATCATGTGAAACATGATTTTTTGTAAGTTAAACATGCAAGTGAAAACATTACCCGGTAATGATGGAAGGATCAAGTGGCAGGGGATCATCTTGTTCACTTTACAAGGCTGCATTATATTCCTCACGCCATGCCGGTGTCTGCCAAAGTCCTGTGCCTAATTTGCAACGGGTACAGGTTAGTTAGTCACAGCCATTGTCAACTTGCTCATCTGCAATAAGCAAGTGAAATTCCATCCTCGGTAACATTCAAGTTATCAAGGCACCATATAAACTAATTATACACGAACACCGACAATCACACCAACACATGAGTCATGCCCATCTCAGCGGCATGCAAATTGTTGTCTCTCCGCTATTGATAAGCAGACTGAGATTCTTGAATATGTGCTTGATACAGAATTGATGGTGTATTGAAACCTGAATTAGATCGAAATGGAAAAGTAGTGTGATGGCTTCCCACAAAGCTCTCCCTTATTTCGTTCCTCCTGAGTCCTTCCTCATCGAGAATAGAAAAATAAATGGATTGAAACTTTAGAAAAGGACAAAGCATCATGATGCACCAACATTCGAGGGGGGAGCGGGGCAGGCTGACACAAGGGAATTTGCATCGGCAAGCAAGTTGTGTGAATGTTCAATGCACCTGCCTTGCAACGGGAACTGGAACTTCTGGAAGCACGCAATTTTGCAAGGAGGGTGGGTGGTGGTGGCCAAGTGGGTGATCCAAACACTCCAGCTCTAAGTTATGTCATGGTCTAATTGTCTGCCCAGTTTCAGGCTCTTTCCCCCAGGCTGGCAACCACTGGGGTTGGTTGTATTTTCTCCTTCCTTACAATGAAGATTCTTTCATTTGTATCCCGAAAGAAACACGAAACAGAAAAAAAAAACAACACTCGAGTTATAGGGAGTTTCAAATTTCTTGCACGGAATGTTTGATTGAACCGATTATAAGATTGAATGAGATGGAATGAGAAGTTGGGCGCTCCCTGAAAGCCCGCTAAAATAGGGAGTATGACTCTTGAGGACCACCCAGGCAAAAAAATTCTATCCAAAGCCCGATTTTATTGACATTGTCCACGAGAGAAAATCTCATTGTGAATTGCATGTATGTAAGTGATTTTGTTTTCATCTTTATAATACTACATGAAGGAAGAAGAGTATTTTTGTTTACAATGAGTACATGTTAGCCTTCCTTACTACGTAGTATAATTTGTTGTATCAATGTACATTTCATACCAAGTTATAACATCTTGCAAGATGTAATAGAGAACGTCCATTTATAGTGTAAATCAAAAGTTTGTTGGTAGTAGTGTCATTAAGTAGGCCATCAAGGCCTAGAAGCATATGTTCACTTCAATTTCTCCTTTATATTGTGGATTCTATCTTCGTTAAACATTGAATTATTTTATGAAGTTGAATTTTTTTGTCTAATTTGGAAGAAAAAAAAAACTCATTGTAAATTTATCTACTCGTATAATAGATTTAATGCACAATAAAAATATACTTTTAAATGAATAGAAAAACATTAAAACTTACAAAAATTAAATTTATACGAAGCATAATTCCAACATAAAACGGCGACCATATGGCTAAAATGTCTAAAATATCTAAGATGTCATTATTTATTAAATGACAGTGACATAATAGAACATCATTGTAAATTACCTTTTTGTTAACTTGATTTGATTGAAGATTTTTCAATCATATTTTTATAGGTCATTGCATGTTTGTTTGGTGCAATTTGCAAGGTTTTAATGACGATAAGCCATTGATGCATGGTTGCTTTGATGAACTTGGAACAAGTATCAATTGTCATTTAAGAAAATAAGACCTAAACTAACTAGTTTATTACCAAGAAAAGAAGAAAAAGAAATTGGTATGGTGTTTCATGATCATACTATGGATTCAATTAATAATGAATTTTAAAAATTTCTTATGAACAAGAAAGTCACCTCAGAAGTCGAAGCATCTGGATTGAGTCGTAACCTTCCGTAGTGATCTTCGAGGACAATATCTGATTTGTTATTTATTTGTGTTTTTAATTGTGTCGTAGTTAAATCAAAATGTATAGAAGAAAATCACAAACCAAGCATATATAAAAATTTCAAACTTAAAAAACAAAAATACACGTTAAACATGTTTTTGTAGCAAGTAAATCACTATGTATTTTTGTTATATTGGAACAAATCTATAATTCTAATAGGTCTTAATTCCAAAGTGAAGTTGAAGTTTAAATTACCGCGGTTCCAATGAACTATTGGACTAAATGCAATAGTCCATTGGAACCGCAGAAATTTTTATTTTGCATGTAATTGATTTTCCAAATTAGCATGTAGGCTAGTTATTATTGGAGTCATTTTCTTTGAATAAAAATCCACCTCAATCTTTTATTTACAAGGAAACTTGTCAAAAATATAAAAGGAATAGTTGATAGTTTAGGAGAAGAAATGAATAGAAATGAGTACCATATATTTCAAAGATTGGGGATTCTATATAATATGAATAGGTCACAATATATATAATTCAAAAAAAAAAATTATAGAAATTTTGACGTTGGCTATAGAATTGTAAAAAAATAGGCACAATAATTTCACACCTTGGTGCATTTTTCTTTGTAGCAATAAATTATTTGGCATCCTTCATGAAACTTTGAAAATTCATATTGATTCTTGCAACAATTTTTATCATCGAAGGTTGGATGTAAAATTTTATATAGATGAAAAGTTTTATTGAAGGAAATAAATCTAAAGATGAAAGTTGTCAATTGGCTGAAAAACTTGTGGAGATAAATATAGCCCGCAGGATGGAAACTATTATTTAGATGACAAATACTTGTAGGATGAAAATTGTTAACAATATGTATGGATGAAAATACATTGTGCTAGTTATGTTGTAAGTGCTCACTTTTGAAAGTTAGTCTTGTTACTTACTGCCTTTGTAAATGATGGGCAACTTCGGCAAAAAATGGAAGGTTGTAATGGGGTATTGGCTGCCTAGAGTTGGGGCAAATTCTTCTAAAATATATAACTTTTACATTGTAACTTCAAATGCTTTGGAAAGCTTTTGGTGAAAGTTTTGCGTAGTAAAATTATTATAAATTATAAAAATAATAAGTTAAAAATAGCATGCCCATAAATACTACAATCATAATGTGGTTTCAAAGATCATAGGGATTATACTTGTATGTTTCATAATAATGTAAAGAGAAATTTATTTTATATGATTAATTTGGCAGAATAAATTGTACTTTAGACTTCATAATTATGTTTGAGATCTAAAAATTTCAAGAAACATGTTGTGATTTCTTATTTATTTTAGAGTTTTATCTTTTAAATTTTTTTTAAAAAAAAATCAAGTTTTTAAATAAAAATAAAACCTTATCAATATCAGATTAAATAAAAGTTTTTTGATAAATCTTTATTTTCAAAAAGATAGCTAAGAAATGGACAAAAAATTTGCTTTAAGTTGGTGATGTAGAGTACTTCTACCTTACCCCTCACTAATACGTAATCTACAACAATAAAAAAACGAAGTAATTTTTTTCGGAATTTGTAAATTCTTTTAAAAAACGACACTATTTACTATAGTTTTCCCAAATGAACTCTTCAATTTAGTTCCTAGGAATTACAAATTCCAAAACAGTACAATACAATACAAATATCTTTCAACCACGGGTATGAAAAACAGAATGGAATCCGCCTTTAGAAACAAATAATAAAAAACAAAGGCGGCATGCCACATTATTGACAAATCATCGGCCAGACCATAAACATAGTATTGTTACTATGCACAGATACATAGTATTCCAGAATTCCGTGAAATCTTACCCTTGACAATGGACATATACACTGAACAGCGCACTGCAAATCACTGACCTGGAGAACAGGCTTTGAGGCCCAAGGGCCCATGAAACCTGACGCAAAGACCCCGGGCTCAGGGCTGCACCAACCAACCGGAGGTGCCCACCTTGGCCCGGAGCCACTTGTCCACGCTCGGAGTGGGTCAATCTCGACGATGCCACAGGCGCAGCGGCATTATTATATTGTTATTACTGCGCCCACGAGCCTGCTCCAGTCTGCACTAACTTAGTCCACACTGGCAATAGATCGAAGAAAAAAATATTGCAGCCCCGCCCCGGATGGCTCCAACTTGGCAGAAACTGTCTGACACTAACGTGATACAGTCGCCATGTACCATGGAACTTGCGCAGGTTCATGCAGGTTCATGCACTTGACTGCTTGACACCACAACAGCCCCGTCGTCGGGCCCCGCTCCGCTAGCTCAGACTCCGCATGTCCTCGCAGTACCACCGGAATCATCCGCAGTTCGTCGTCACCATAGCTCCGGGCTCTAGCAACTTGCCTTGACGGAGCCCGCTTTGTTGTGTGCCTGGGTTGGGTTGGGTTGGGGAAGTTGGTATTGCAGTTGTTGCTGCATGCAGAGGTCTGTGAGTGAAGGTCCACTTTGGCAGCGTCCTGGGGGAGAAAGCGGGTGAGTACTAGAGGCTAGTACTACTGGTGGTCTTTTTCCAGGCTTTTTAGTCAGGGACGTCCTTTTGCTGTCAGGGCCGTTAATACGAGGGGGTTTAATTGACGTGGTGTTGCAGGATCGGAGGGTGGGGGTGCTGGGAAGATGGAGGTTGGGGTAGGAGGGGGAGGTGTGATGATCAGAGTGGGATTTTGATGGTGGTTTTATGAGTGGGGTGTGGGTGTTGTAACCCTCGGTGGTTAGGGTTGGGTTGGGACGGGGTCGAGGGTCGAGGATGGAGGTGTACGAAGGGATCGAGTACAGTAAAGGGGAGGATTGTTCGACGTCGGATTTGACAGACATCGAGAATGATGGTGAGGAGGTGGAGTGCGGTGGAACTGAGTCGAGTTCGACGGCATCGGTGGGGGATGGGGAGCGTCGCGGCGTGAAAAGGGGGTATTGTATGCGTGTCGATAGTGGTGCAGTTGATGCTGCAGTGGTGCAGCCGGAGCGGAGGTTGCGGAGCAGGCTCCACGAGCAGTTTGCGTTGTTGCGGGCCGCTGTGCCCAATTTACGCACCGTGAGTACTAGCACTAAATTTCGACTTTGATCATTCAGCGTTTAACGGTCTGTTCGAGATATCAGTGTAAGGAGGGGTGTGAAACGAGGTTCAAGTTTGGCAGTGTATTTTGTCTGTGCTCAATAATTCGCCGGTGAGAAATGATGAGACTGCCATGGTTGTTGACGATGTGATATATCACTGGTTGGCTTGTTTTTTGGTTCGAGCAGGATGAGAGGGCATCAATCCTGACGGGTGCGTATGAGTACATTGAGAGGCTGAAAAGACAAGAGGAGGAGCTTTTGTGCGAGCTTGGTGTAGAATCTTCGTGTGATGAAGAGGACTTGAGTTGTTGTGAAGATGAGGTGAGCTGCTCGTCGTGCAGAGGAGCCGAAGAGAGGGCAGTGGAGTCCAGGCCTGGTGATTGTTCGAAATTTAATTCATTAAGCTGTGGGAGCGACTGTGGATGTTCTTCTCAACCAACGTCGGTAGGCCCTCGCAGGCCGTGGACCGCGTTTGTGTTTTTAATTTATTGGCATTGCAGTCGCTGGCTATGTATACCCAATGTTAGGCCCTCATCTGGGAATGGTTATTGGTGACATCAGGTGGAGGTTGTGAGAACGGAAGCAGGGTTTCGAATTCACATAGAGTGTGGGATGAGACCGGGTCTCTTGCTGGCGATAATGGAGCTGCTGGAGTCAAGTGGTCTGTCGGTGGAGGAAGCCACCGTGGAATGCGAGGAGCGCCTGGTATTCAATGGCATTGGATTAGAGGTACGTGGGAATCAAACTCAGCACAGACAATGAGACTACGCTCGACTGGTGCTTACCAAGCAAATCCTGATGACTGCTAACAACCAATGTACTATTGAACTACTGCTCTACAGTGACAGCTTGCGCCGGAAGTTGAATTAGATCATGACTTTTGTGAAGCAAAAATGAGATATTGAAGATTGAGTTTGAATATATTATGATGCAGGACGATGAGGGAATCAGTGAAGCCGGTGAGGCGAGCAACTTGACGCGCGTGAGTTCTGAGTTTTTGGGAGCAAGTTTGAGGTCGTTAGTCAGTGATCAAAGACAAGGAAGCACAGTCTAGGAAGAAGCTTCATATGTAGAATTGATGATTTATTAGCTAGGTGTCACTGATCAATTTGGATGCCCACTATTTATTCGGCAAAATCCTTTTGCCCCCGGTTCCAAAATATTGTACAGGTCGGTAAATTAAGTGTTTGTTAAATGGAGCGTGTGCGCCCAACTTCTCCCACGCAATGCAAGTTGTCACTTCCTGCAGTCTGCACATGATTACACCAAGATCGTGCATGAGATGAAGATACATGCTGTGCATAAAGACCGCGAACCTCCGATCCAACCGGCATCGGATCCTCGCCAGGGTTTGTTCTACCGCCGATTTCATGTGAGATAATGTCTACGCCCTGTTTTAACGGAAGGTAGTTAACATATTGCTACTCACTGAAAGGAGCTAGACATTTACTGTAATCATTTTGAAATATCTATATCAAAGCAGGGCCTACAACTACTCACTCCTAATGATATCGATTAGGTGTTGCAGATTAAATTACACGGTTCAATGTGGGTGATACAGACAAACACAAATTATGGTCTAGACTCTAAATGCGAATGCCACTTTTAAATTGAGTGGATTGGCGAACTGAGTAACAATGCACCCTATGATGATGACTACACAAGCAGTCCATGGTTCAGGTGCAATTTTTCCACTGGTCTAAAAACTTTTATCTCATTTAAAAGACCATTATTGCACTCATGTCTCTAAGGCATACCTAGTATTGCTTTAAATAGTTAATTTTGGCTGGAATCAAACTTGTTGAAAAAGGAAATTTACCTACACTGGATGAATCATCAGAACTGGTTACTCCTCGGGTATTACCAGTACTGTACTAATGCCTCAGAGGCTCTCGCAGGCTATATAGTCTTAATTCACCTAGTGTGATACCCGGCTCTGAAAGATCAACTTCACCTTACCAAGTTTCCGGTGCAGTTCACAGCTAAATATCCTGAACATAATATCTTGTGCGGAATACGAAACCCCCTGAATGCTGTCAATCAACGTTTTGTGCTGCATTCGCACTCATCAAGCCTATGAACAGAAGAGTCCAAAACTTTGTCGTATTGCAATTCCGTCGGCCCACATGTCAAGTATATGGGCAGTCTTTGATCTCTTTGATGCTGGTCCACTTCGAGGAACAGAACTTCTTCAGCTCGGTGCGTTAAAAAACGAAATAGAAAACAATAACAAAACCAAGATCGAGGATCACTGTTAATAATATCTGTCCTCAATCCCACGTCCACAATTTATCATTCAATAATGAATCCACACCAACCCATTCACATTCCTCAACACTTCGAACTCTCGTTGAGCAACATTGCATCAAATAAACTGCATTTTAAACCAACATCGTTGCAGCCAACCACTCTGATCCAGCCGGTTCAAGCTCAAGGCCATAACACGACCCGGCAATAGAGGTGGCTCAAATCACCAGATTGAGTAAACAAGACTCAAGCGCTCTGAAAGACCACAACAGATCATTAACAGGTTGGAAAAAAACGTGAGCCAGTGAAGTCGGTCTGAAATCCATGGGCCACCACAGTGGATAAGCTGAATAGTGCATGTGACGGCAGCGGGTAGATACGTAGCTCACTAGTTCCGACCAACCTCATGGACCTCCCACCTGCAAATGAAAGGGAGAGGAAAAGAGCTCCTGGTGCTGGAGCGTCCATTTGCTCTGCAGTGATTCTGCATCGCGAAAGTAGCACTTGTACGAAGGTGAGCGCTTCGGGGACTGGCACCAACTCCATCGCGGCTACCATAAACGCGCGCGAGAAATCCGGCCTAGATCGAGATCTGGCTGCGCGGGTCTCAACTCACGTGGTTCCGGGTATCTGGTCTAGTGGTATGAGTTCAACTTGAAGGCAGATAGGATCTTGATGTAGCCAGGTCGAATTAAAATTGATAGGTATGTGCATGATATGGATATCTAACGGCGGGTTCAGACTATGCCCAAGATAAGAGGATGACCATCACTTTTATGGACCGAATTATGTTGAGAGACCAAGCCTAATGAAAAAAAGTTTGGCTTCTTGACTGTAGTTTGGGTCAAGTATTTTGCTTGAGTCAAATTATTGTTCGAGAGGCTGTCGTCTTGGTGCCTTAATTTTCTAAAAGTGTTGCCATCTAGACTTTTTTGGAGGCGACGTTTTTTGGATTTCATCCTTTAATGTGATGGTTGAGAAGCTGGACTTTGGGTATTTCACCAATTTCATTGGTTCAAACCAACGGCCTCTCAATGTTTGGACTTAGTTTGAACCAGCCCTAAAATGTAACAGAGAGCAGTAGTCCTCTGATTGTTTTGGTAGTTTTCCATTTACCACTGAGCTTTTCTGGAGAAGGTGTTTGGGCAACCAGTTCATCTAACACGGGTTGTAAGAATGAGCTTTTCTGGAGAAGGTGTTTGGGCAACCAGTTCATCTAACACGGGTTGTCTTACAGGGTTTCTTTGGGACCGCATTTTTCTCCTGATGATATGAGAACTTCTTGTTAGGTTTAAATTTTAGAAGCATAATCAATTCTGCCATACTTGTGGACCTGAAGCACTAACCAGGGCTTGTCAGTCTCTGTTTGGTTTGCTTTCCTTTATCAAATTACTTGATTTCTGAAATCAACTTTCCATGAAATTCTGCTCTAAGAATGTCTCACCGCCTGGACGAATTCCTGCATTAGATGTCCTTTCCAGTGTTCTTGCGTAATTTTCTCACTGCATTGGAGGAACCTGGACCAAGCTCTCTGCTGAACCGCTGGGATTTTATATGTGATTGCATGTAATTTCAACATCATGAATTCCTTGATTGAAAATAAACCTGTGATGATGGTGGTAAACATTTTCCAAGAGTTTTCAGGAACATTTGTAGCCATCACTCTTCTATTCCGCAATCGGAAGATGTGCATGAGGGATAATCTATGGTTACCTCATCAATCGCATTGCACAGAAACGTCGAGATCGGTCACTAGTCGATGCTTGGAACAGCTTCACTCTCTGCTTCACGTGATTAGTATATGGTTGAGCATAGATTGATCACTCTACAGGTTGATCATTTTGTGGCATTGAAGTTTTGTATCGGGTTGAGGAAACAATCCGAATACCATTGTCTTCGAAACTCACGAAGACCACCGGGATGAGAATTGCTAGAGCCGCTTCAACAGATAATAGATTTAGTCTCCCGTGAGGTGACTCCTTGACATAAGCAGAGATTGCAAGGGCTGGCCATCAACTTGAGAGGCGCTGGCATTATGGACTTCGATGGTGGACTCCTGCTACTTCCTCCACAAACCCTAAAAGTAGTTGCATATTTGCCTCTCGAAATTGGGTTGATCAAATAAGGTCATGTTTCCATCCTATTTGAAACTTTCCTACACGATTTTTAATTGAAGATGAGCAGCATGGCGGAGGGTTTGAGTGGAGAGTGCAAGTGTTGCGTGGGAGGTGGGCACAAGGGCGTGACGGAGTCACTGGACGAAATGGACTTTCAAAAGAGTTTGGCTGGAGCGGCGCAAGTGGGGGATGTCGGACGGATGCGGGGATTGATAACGCGAGGCGCCAAAGTGGATGGAGATGGCGAATCGGGCTACAGTCCTCTGCATTACGCTGCCCGGCATGGCCATGCCCAAGCTTGCCTCCTCCTCCTTCAGGTGCACAATCACGACCTCCCGCTCTGTGCACCTAATTTTTGGGTTTTACGAAACTAAAATCTAATTTATCACTGCCATCAATTTGGAAACAATTTTTGCTTCGTAGTCTCGATCTCGAATAGGATGAGACATGAGCAAGACTAAAGCTTGATTTTTAACGCAGATTGGTCTTAAAGCATCAATTGTTACGGTAATTCAAACTACGAGTCAAGCATGTATGATGCAGTCCTGTTCTTTCGATGCAGCCGTTACTTTTCCTTCTGTTAAGCTCATAGCTCTTCGGTGGAGCAATTTGGCGAGAAACCCTATTAAGCCCCGAACTATAAGAGAGGTTATTCGCAGGTGATAGTGGATGCTACATGTGGTGCAGAGCGGTGCTCAAGTGGACAGGAGGACTCGAGCTGGGAAAGCTACAAGTTTGCACCGGGCAGCGTATGCGGGGCACATCGAGGCGGTGAAGGTACTGTTACAGCATGGCGCGAATGTGGAAGCGCAAGATAGCGATGGTCAGACTTGCCTTCATAAAGCATGTAAGCCCTTGAACTAATATTGTGATCTAAATCAACGATGCTACCAACCCATACAAATGCTATCTTCTTAACTTATATACGCCTCTTCTTTCTCTCTGTGTGGATGTCTATGACATGATCACTGAAGCACCAAATGCGTGCGCTTCCGTAATTGTCAGTGAATCCAATCAATGAATTGATTTTCAACAAGTAAGTTAGGCTGATTCGAAGTGCTGTACGATGAGCAGCGATGCAGGGGCATATGGCGGTGGTGAAGCTGCTGAAAGAAGCTTGCCCCAGGGCCTGCGAAATCCTTGATAATCAGGTTTCCAGCCTTACCCCTCAGAAATTGCTCTTAACTTACAAATACCAAGTAACTATCGATCTCTTCAAACTGCTGATTCGTCGCTTGCACAAAGTTTGTGCTTGATCATCTGCACTTGTAAGATGGGGCTGTTGAGAGTTCATTCTGGCTGGTTGCAGGGTCGCAGTGCGTTGCCTTAGAGGATATCCACCAGCCTTGATCAGTGTTGGAATGATCACTTCGCAGACTCCAATTGCCAGATTTCAGAGTACTGTGCTTTACTTCTGGCCCTTCATTTACATAGACCCTCCCTAGAACTGAGAAGTGAATCCCTAGCTACGAGGGTGTAAAACCATGGGAGTTTCTTTGCCATATGCATCTGGGAGTTCTTTTTGCCATATGCATCTAGGAATTTCTTTGCCATATGCATCTAGTTGCTTCTTTCCTTTGAAAATAACTCTAGCTTGCTATATGTCTGTAAGAGTCTTTTAGAACCTAAGAGGTGTATGGTGGTGTGGAGCTAAAGCAATGTGCAACATGGCTAAGTTTAGTGGACCTATTTGTGAGACTAATTTATGATTGCAATTGGACTCTTTCATCTCTCCCTTTAATTTGTACGTATGGTGCAAAGTTTGATTTCTTTTACAACTACAATAACAAGTTGTGAAGGGTTGTTGATATCTTGTCAACAAACCTAATCCTAACTGTGGTTTTGATTGTGTTAATGGAGACATGTGAGGTCCTTCGCCGCTACATTTTTCTAACTCTGCAACATTGAAATTCAAGGGATGAGAGGATTTTTGGAAGTTCAAATTATTTTGTGTTTGATAATGTAGAGTGAGACAAAATATATCCATACTCTTGAATTGGTTTGTCATATACTACTATTTTGTGAGTAATGTGTAGCTTGAGAATTCTATGATGAAAAACACTACAAATCTAAATAAAATATTTGACACAACTAGGAAATGCATTTATTTGACGTCGTTAAAATGAATTTTGGTGAAAAAGATATTAGAGTTGCTTTGTGAAGGATGTCATGCTCAGGCTCCTTTAATCCTTTTGTTGCCCTAGTCATTACTAGGTGAGATCCAAATGAAATAATTTGTAATCTATTCAAAATTGGTTGCAAAAGTATGTTGTTAAGATCTCTATATGGAGAGCATAAATAGATTTGGAAAATCAAATCACTACTCCCGTAAGTTTTCCTTCTTAAATACGTGGAAATAAATAGAAATCTATAGTGCACATATGTCAAGTTGTGAAAAAACAAAGATTGGATGCTTGCTACGTCAAATTGATGTATATTTGAAAAACAATATACGTGGTTGGTTGAAAGTTAAAAAAAAATACTTAATGTTATATTCAACATGAAGGAATATAGTGTTTTTAGTTCTATGCGCTTACTTTCAAGAAGCTAACCACCATTCTACTTTAGTTGAGGCAAGACATGATTTCTGATGAGCTAATGCTGATGCAGTTCATGAACCCTGGACTACCCTTTGGAGGTGTTGGTGAAAGTAGAATGGGTTCGTATCACGGGAATTCTCCTTTGACGCCTTCAGCCACAAAAAAACAGTGTTGTATAGAAAATCTTTGAGAGACATCCCTGCTTGTGTGACCTCTGGTTTATTTGGTGTTAGCGTTGTGACGAGGATGTTAGAAAAGACCTCTAGTACATTGGTGTGGCCATCTTTAAGTCTTGGCAATGCACTATTCAAGTTGGCATAAGTTCTTGGAGACAGCTCCCAAGGTCCATAAGAAGTGGAACCATCCAAACACGCCAAATTGGAATGCGTTTTCACTTCTACATGGAGCAGTTCTACATGGAGCAGATGAGATCTATTTTGCTTTTACACAAGGAGAAAGCCTTTGCTAGAACCTCACCCCACATCGGGAATATCTTTTGAAAGACTTTGCCAACTGTTCTCCTTTGCAAGAATCCAATAGTAATCTCAATCATTAGATTCACTCCACTTCTCTAGCCATGAGTCTTCACAAGCCATGAATCTTCACCAGCCACTCCCCGACATGTGCCTTCTCGGCTTAGGACTGACAAGGTTGAGGACCTCGCTGAAGTTATACTAGACCAGATCCTCTATGACCTTCATGATGAACTCAATTGTGAGGAAGAGCCTATAAGCCGGCCTTTGATGAGCTCTCCTTTCGGTCAACATTTGATCCCCGCTTCCTTGCGAATCTGAATTAACTTCAGTGTTCATTTAGGACCTCTTTGTTTGTCTTGTTGGTTTCACCGTTCTCTTCTTTGTCTTCGATTGAGGTCTTTTTCTCTTAGGAGTGTTTTTTTTCTTTGCCCATGCATTTGCATGGGACTTGATTGGTGTGTGTTTTTTTTTTTTTTTTTTTTTTGTTTTTTTTGGAAACAAATGAACGAGGATTCATTGCAAAGGGGAACCAAAATACGAACCAGACCAGCCACAAGTGGCTTGGCCGGAGACAAATTTGATGATGTTCAGGAGTAGAGAAGATGCATCGAACACTTTAAATTATGAGCACTCGGCGTGCTTTAGGTACTCATAGTTCACCTGAAATGCACGGCAGATGATTTCAAGATAGCATCAGTTTTGGAGATCAACCGGTCCAAGAGTCATGCTTATTGGCTCAGTTCAGCCCCCCGCCCCCCCGGCTTGACCAATTTGGTTGACCGTGGGCGGCTGAAACCGACTTAAGCAAACTCCTTGGCACCCCTTTTGATATTAACCCAGCTACAAAGAGCATTGATAGTTTTCTTTTTGATAGAGTATCCTCTAAACTCACCTATTGGACCTCTTAGCACCTCTCCTTAGCTGGTAGAGCACTAATAGTCAAACAAGTGCTCTTGTCCTCTTTGTGGTATTTTGTTTCCATTTGGCAGGGTTCAGCTAGAGTTCTCACTCGGATTAGAGGGCTCCTAAGGAACTACCTTTGGTCAGGTAAAGAACACCAGACTAGAACCAGAGTGAGTTGGCCAGATTGTTGTGTCAAGCGTAAAGATGGGGGGCTAAGCCTCATCGACCCTCCTCTGGCTACCACAGCCCTTCTCGGCAAGTGGATTACCACTGGATATGCCCCAGGTTCTTCTAATCTCCAGCTAAACCTCAGGGAGAAGCTTTGGCATTGCCAGCCAAGCAAGCATAGACTCTGGCTACCGGATCCTCATTAGGGCTTGGTGCCTTCTCACACTCCGAAACCAGGCTCAACAGCATGGAGCAAAATTCATCTAGCATGGCGCAACACAACTAGAAAGCTCTCCATGAAAAATAGGGATATTCATGAGGTGATGGCATGAAAATCCTCATTTTTCATGGGATTTTCTCCTCATTAAAAATGGCACAAGTATGAGCTATTCATCTCATGAATTCAGAGTTTCTTGTCATGAAAAGATGAGACTTTCATGAGAATAAGGGAAGTAGTTCCTCATGAAATTTGAACATTTTCATGAGGAAACGACGTGAAATCAGCAACTATTCATGATGAGAATATCATTGAAATTCTCCTAACAAATTCTTAGTTTCTTCACATGAAAAGCACATATATTCATGTTGAATCTCACCCTTTCCTTATGATTCTTTAGATGAAAAATGGGCATTTTCTCTTCATGAATTACTGTTATCATTAAAATGTGAGTATTTAGTGACGTGAGAATGAGTTTTGACATGAAAAATCTCTAATTTCTCCTCATGGTTATTTATCACAACATGAAAATTTTGCACTTTTGTGTGTACAAATGGCCGACCTTTTATAAGAAGAAATCACATGATTTTTTGTTGTACAAAAGAAATTAATTTTCATTTCATAAAAATAGGGCACATAAAGGCAACTCATAGTTTCTACCTATATACAAATCGTACTACATATGTCTGGTTCTATATGACTAATTTTACAGTCGAATGTCCAAAATAACTATGTTACCAAGCTAACCTTATTCTACAAGTAGAAGAAGGTGCTCCATCAGTCGATCGTAAGGTGCTCCAGTAGTCGATCGTAAGGTGCTCCAGCTGCCAGTAATGTTCTAGCTTTCCAAGTTTCACAGCTCGATCCTAAGAGATACCAAACACATCAAATATTTAGAAATTCCTCAGTGATAGGACATTGCTCGTTCACAAACAATGTTGTCATGCCCAACAAAAAATCACACGGACATATCATGTTATTCTTCTAGCTCTAGAAGCCATTCCTGCATACGAGCTACCACTTTGATCTCTAACGTGCATGTACAACAAGTGAGTTGTAGAATGAAAAAATATCATGTGCAGGCAAAACACTTCAATGTAAGTGATCAAGCCTTTAATTGCTTTCGTATTTACTCAACTGAGTCTATATAACCACGATCAGCAACTAAGAAACCACCCACCTCGGCATCCTCTAACTCGTTGAGGTAGTAATAAGCAAATGAAGGATCAAACTCCCGCCAGTATTCTGGTTTCAAATGATAGTACCTTCGATCAGCAACCTGTCACCGCAAAGCTTCTGTAAGAACATTTCTACGTGTCTTCAGTGTTAAAAACTACAACGTGCTGGGGTGAAAAATATAAACCCAAATTATGTTCAACGAACTCGACTTGCACATACTCTAAAGTCAAGAATTTTCCTCAAATGTGTTGCGTGCCACAATCACTTACTCGTACAATTGTCTATTCACACGGTTACATTCATTATGCACGCTCAACAATCGAATAAAAAAGAAAACTCTATCCATTCCTACACGGACGACCAATAACAAATCGAGAAAGAAAAGAATTCAAAAGAGTACATCGAATTGCTCAGCTATCTTCATGAACGTCGTCTCTTGTAAATTCGCCAGGGCGACATTGTAGAACGGAATAAGCAATATATCCATGGACGGGTCAGGGTCAACCACTACCCCACTGGACTTGTTCGAGCGTCCTTTCATGGGGCACCGAACTCCCCCATCGCCAACCCCAGAAAGGCCATGGACTCCATAGACGGGATATCTACATGGAGCAACAAAATGTTAGTGATGGTAAGCAAAATCACCGCCACTTTTATTATACGGACTATAGACTTCACCCAGTTTTCCAAAACAGATGCACGGTACAATACAAATCACTAGTACCCCCAAAGCATAAAACTGCCCTTCGTCTAGAGATATCCATACCTAGGTGCTGGTTGATTGGCAGCACGCGAAAGTACAAGCCAAGGATCTTCAGCTGTAGTAGAGGCCGAAGTAAGCACGGGACTAGGCTCTAGCATGAAGCCAAGAGACTTTAGCTTCCCAGTACGGGAAATTCCAATCTGTGATACAGTGGCAGCCTCGTTAGGAACTTTCTTGCCTTGCATCAACACCTGCACTCGAAGGCCGCCTCCGAGCAAATTCATCGCTGCATCCATCACTGCTCTCTAAAGACAATGACAGAAAAACAATCAACCATAGAGAATGTCAGAAAATACAATGAAACGTAGTGGGTAAAAACGAATTTCATAACATGTCTTAACCCAAGTATAACCATGACTAGGTTCCTCAGTAATGATCACAGGGATTTTGAACATGTGAGGGCTCTCAGTTCTACCTTGAGACTTGCGACACTTGTTGATATAGGTAGATCCACAAAGTGTTCTAAAACTGTAAATGATTTAATGCTGAGCTTAACTGCACCATCCACAGAGTACAGAAGTATATCAACTCTAGTCACATTGGTTGATGGTTTGTTAGCCATAATCCGTAAATCCTGAACATGATGGTCCGAACATGAAAAAAATTTGACAGCATACCATGTGGTTCCAGTGACTTCTTTGAAGCAAGTCTAGCCGACCTGGCAGTTGGAGAAGATGCCACACTGGGTGCTTTAGCTGTATCAACAAGCAAGGTCGATAAGTTATATCTTCACAAGATAATCATTGAGATATGAGTCCATTGGTTTGATGAAGTATAAGATAATTAAAGGCACATGAATGAAAGAGTAACTAATTGAATACAGGCTGTCTCACTAAGATGCACCAAAACGATAGAAGCAAGGTAGCCAGATGAGAATAGAATGACCATGAAATGATGTATGCCATCATAAAAGCTTAGTGACATCGTGGTTGAAATTGAAAATAAATTAGCTTTGTTCCCTTCGAGTCTCTATGCAAGTTAATTGGCACAAATTTGCCAGACGTTACATTGAAGCCATCTTACTAAGAACATAACAGAAACATTCATACTAAAGCTGAAACAACGCAAACATGCCACTGCGAAGCTTGGCTGCAGCTGGAGGAGGCTCACTAGCTACACACTCATATTCCAGCTCCATAAGATCATTGGTGTCCAAATGCAAATCTGGAGTAGTTTTGGAGCTACCAGCGACCATTTTCTTTCTTTTGTTTTGCAATCCTTGTGTATTCCACAACATAGCTAAATACAAAGCTCCTTAGCTTGCTAAAAGCAAGCCTCATAGAATCCGGTACCAACAATTAGCACATCTCAACAAAATGCTTCCTCACATTAGTAAGGCCAAGCTCATAGTAAGGTCCGGAACTTCTTAGCCAACAGTAACGACTTGACATACATACTCAGGCTTATCACTCGAGATGTATTATGAATGCTTTGAAAAGAGAGAAATGGGAAATTTCTTCTGGCTACTTGAATTAATGCGTTCATTCCTACTTAGCAAGCATTAATACTTTGAAACAAACGTCACAGAAAACAATGAGGATTAAAACATGTTATCACCAAATACCATCATATCCCTGCACTCAGAGAGCATGCACTAAATGTGGTAAGCAATGACAGCTAAATCACCCGGCTAAATGCATGCACTCCATTTGGCTGCTGAAAAGCAACAGAAATTAACACATCTCGTGAACAAAACAGCGCAGATAAGCATAGAGAAGCTTACCCAACACATCAGGACCACCGTGATTGGTGAAGTGGATGAAGATGTGTTCATCAGGACCACTATTCACAACCTTCCCTTTGCCTCCTTTAATAGCATCTTTGTCACACAAGATGGCAGCATAGAAGTTGCTCACAAATACTGCACCTCAGAGCTCAAGCTGCAACTGAAAAGGTTTACCCATTCCCAAAAGCCCTATATTCTCTAACACTATTTTGAAATCACTTTGAAATTATCTATACTACAACTTCTAGCATATGGTTTGTCATTTACTCGAACTATTCCATTTGTAAAAGCCTACCGTGATATTTCATGAAATAAATCTTCCTTACTCAATTTATTAATATTTTTTATCTTGGGATATGGTTGATGAATTTGCTTCCTTTCACTTATCCATTTGTGAATATTTTTATGAACCTCTACTCTGGTTTCCCACCCTATAAGTACTTGACATATTGTCAAATGATCAAATTCATCAAAAGAACTAATTGCCAGACAAACATAATTATCTTCTATAATTGTTATTTGTTTTTTTTTTTTTTTTTTTCTTCCTAGGTAAATCTTCAACAATTTCATTATTATCATTTTCAAAGACATTTTCAACATTATTCACGTCAATATCACTTTCTTCAATTCTAATTTGATCATTAGTATTTTCAAGAGCAAGAGGGTCTAGAGAATTCTCTAAAATTCTATCATCTATACTGGCAAATTCAATCAAGGCATCTTGTTTTTGCTTATAAATGTTTTGGTAATATTGTTTATGAGCTAAGAAGTACTCATAAATATCATCTTCTTTCCTAATCATGGAATGTGTTCTTCCATTTTCCAAATTAAAAAGTAAAGCACCAAAACTACTATGCCTTGATTTAATAAAAGATTTACATTTCTCAATTGCCACCTTATTATTTTTATGGGTGGCACTTCAGCAGAAAAGACTTCTTGCATAAAAACCGCAACTGAAACGGTTTTCTTAAGCGTTTTGGATTTTGCTGAAGAAACACGCGATGATAGCTCAAACTTGGTTCAACGGCACTTCGATGAAAGACGTAAGTTGGTGAAGTTCTGTCCTCCTCGTCTTCAACTCTAACATCTTCATGAGCTTCACTCGAGCCTCCCATTGCATTCTGCAAAAGTTTGAGGAACTCCGGGTTGGAACGTAAGCTTGCTTGAGCAGCAGGGTTAGTACCCAAGGGTGCGAGAACAGACTCCATTGAGTTGCAAGCTCCAGCAAACAAGAAGACAATTCAGCACACCAACTCTCCTCCTGACTCCCGTGAATCTTACGCACCCACTTGAACCCGAATCTTCTTGGCCTTAATCTAGACAATCAGTTTTCTACATCCATCATCACAACAACAAAATAAATAAATAAATAAACCGCTAATCTTGCAAAAGACTCTACGTAACGAGGACCGACAAGATCAGAGAATCTCAAATTATGCCGAAGCTTATGATAGGTCAACGCAGATATTCTCAATCTACAAAGTATTCCCCTAACATTTTCAGCTGGACAATTGTATCGATCAGAGAGAAAGAGAGGCAAGATCTTTGTATATTTTATCGTCTCGTCTTTCTTGTCATTCGAGTGAAAATCTAGGTCTGCGTGGACCATCACCAAGTTGAAGACCGACGGTGGGAGCTCATATCTGCACACTCAAGAACAAGTGAGCTGTTTCCTGTTAAACCAAAAAAAAAAAAAATCTCACTTCTTCTCAAATCCTACTTCTTGATCAAGAGAAATTTTATGTAGTATTAAGATATATATTCTATTGTAAAAGATTATAGAGCCACACCAAAGTTGACGTACATGCAAACTGTGCGTGTCAAGTGCTCCGCGACAATCAATTTTTTTTTAACCAAGCCTCTCACTTCACAAGAATCAGAAATTAGCCAAATCTCAAATGACAATGTGCATACAGGTCAAAAGGATACATCACAATCACAGACGTTCAGAAAATGGGAACATCTAGGCGCCGCTTGTTGACTTAACGGCAATCAGTGAGCCTTCACAGCTTCAAGTGCTGCAACAATTTTGATCATTCAATCGATTTTCTCGCTGTAAACGAGATAGGCCATAGACTAATCTCAAACTCGAATTTGCTTTTAGGTCACATCTCAAAATTAACACATTACAACACTCCAAACGTGTCACTAAAACCTTCACCGAAAATTCCCCAAAACCTTCACCTTCACTCAGATTCTCGTCACACTGGACTGTACAACCATCTCATACACCCTAGAAAAGCTGATTTCCATCAAAAAGCATCAACACTAACTGAACTCGAATTTCCCTCTTGCTCAGAATCATATCTAACTCCAGACATTCTAGCATCACTTTCTGCAGATTCATCAAGAATGAGACACCTTTTTGCCAAATATACTTTCTATTCTAAGACCTACTTCCAGATTCACGAGGACAAATTATTTTATAAATCACAATCCTTCTCACTTGAAGAATGTTGTTCTACAAAGCAAAAAACTCTAAAACCAGCCATTGAGTCACCAGAGAACAATTATCATACATAAATCAGCTTCTAACACGAGTACAAAAAGTGATATGATTCGACTGATCTCTTTGACAGCTTCGAAAAACTCCTCTCGAAAAACTCCAAAAGCTGCTTTTACTGCGGCACTTGGCATCGACTCATATGGTCTACTCCAATATCCCCATTCAATAGTTTGATGCAATCATTAACATCATTAACACATAGTCATATACAGTTCAAATCCCAGATGGATCAAGGTTTGAAGAGAACATGCATGGGCAAGTAGTCGCACTAGTGACAAGTTAAATTCAAGCGGCTGACTGGTCGCTCAGTGCACATCTCTCAGATCCGACTACACTTCTAGTCCTGTCCACACCAATTCGCAGTTAACCGTTTGATCCGGAAACCACACTTGCTTCATTTCTGTAACGCCAAATACTACCGTTTAAAAAAGATTACCAACATGACTCACGAAACTCGTATCAAACTGCAAACAACCTCTGAAACCTGAATTGTACAACCACTTGCCTCAACCTCCAAAACCCACCATGAGAATCTGGACAGCCAGACCAGATGCTCGAATTCCAATCCCTCCAAACAGAAGTCGGGCAAAATTGACGAAGTGAACCACCCAACTCAACAAATTCGACCCATTAAACCCTCCAAACCCTCCCGAATTCCACACTCACAAAAACAACACATGCAAATCCCACCAAGCAAAAAACCCACCACCGCCACAAGTGAAAAAATGAAGCCAACACATAACCAACAAATAAAGCTCAAAATCCAGCAATAGAGCACTCATACGAAAGCCCGAGGTCACAACTTCCCAAACCAGACCACCCCAAAAAAAACCCACTTGAGAAAAACATCCCCAATCCTTATGAAACGGCAAATCCTTAAACCCCACCAAATGGAAATACCCACCTAACCCAATCCTGTAAAGTCTTGTCACAGCTGGTGAAGTCCGAGAACTCTTCTCATAGCTGGTGAAGTCCGAGAACTCTTCTCACAGCTGGTGAAGTCCGAGAACTCTTCTCACAGTTGGTGAAGTCCGAGAACTCTTCTCATAGTTGGTGAAGTCCGAGAACTCTTCTCATAGCTGGTGAAGTCCGAGAACTCTTCTCACAGCTGGTGAAGTCCGAGAACTCTTCTCACAGTTGGTGAAGTCCAAGAACTCTTCTCACAGTTGTTGAAGTCCGAGAACTCTTCTCATAGCTGGTGAAGTCCGAGAACTCTTCTCACAGCTGGTGAAGTCCGAGAGCGTGGCAAGCTCCAGATGGGGAGAGTATGAAGATCCTTCTCCTTGGCAGCAACCCATTAACTCCCTCCTTGGTCTACAATTCGCTAAGTTACTCTGCCAACTCTCTCTCTCTCGCTCTCTCTCTTGTCTTGTCTTCGTTACTATATTTGTTTTCTTTATTTTTATCTTTGATCTGCCTTTCTCTCTCTCTTAGTGATTGTGTGTGTCTTTGTACTAGCTTATTCATACATTATGAAAATGATGGAACATTATTTATTAATTGATTGATAAATATCAACTGAGTGCCACAAATGTAAATTACTCTTCATAGCTATAATTACCCTAAACCTTAGACAATTATGATGATAGGTCAAGATATCATTTTTGTGTCTATATAAATTTAGGTTTTAAGTCGTCTAATTCGTATGCAACATAATACTTCTTGCGGCGATAGTCATCATCTTTTACAACCGGAAGTCGCATAAACTTGTGAAGAAGGCATGATACTGGTCTTATATTGTCCCCTTTGTGTATGCTGGGAGATTCTTCAATAATAGTCATTCCCGATTGGGGATCAACAACTTTCTTGTTGCTTCGTTCGTATTCGATTTCTGAATAATAGTACGCTTGGAAAAACACACCAACTCTTTCATGGTTCACATTTATGAAAAACTTCTTAATGATACCAAAGTGAACCTTGTCCTCATAATTGGATTGAACAATCACTGTATCATCAACTTGATAAAGCATTCCTTTCCAAACAATTGCCCAAAATGAGTATGATAGTTTTTCAATAGTTTACAAGTGATTTCTTAGTACGCTTGAGTCCCACATACGTTGTAGACAACGTAGTTCTTGAACGGATGAAATAATTTCTTTTTTCAATCTTTGAGGACCTATTTTGATGCCCTTTTGTAAAATGAGTTTTTTACAAGAACAAGAATATGATAAAAGTTGGCATCACGTTTCCATATTTCAAGCGCTATTTGTTGGGAATTTACCCATATTGCACATTGATCATGCCAATCATAACATTGACTTGTAAGCTCAATCACATGTGGGCATTTTTTCGATTTTAATAAATTGCAATGTGATCTTTTCAAAGCTTGATCTTGAGGATACATGCCGTTGTGATCAAGATCAACAAAACTCATAGTTTGTGTAAAAAGGGTACGCGATATATTTGTTGCAAACGTGAAGTCATATAAATAGGAGTTTGTATTCCGTGCAATTTGCATATATGTGCTCACTTCTAGTTCAAATTGATAGCACCAATAAACGTCTGCTGGTCTGCGCCTTAAGATATTGTCCATTAGATGGCCTGAACCAACTACGTGTTCTAAGATGGATGAATGGAATCCACCATAACTAATAGCAAGACGCCTCCATATTTGAAACAAGGTTCTGGTTGAATTAATCATGTCTTGGGTCCATCCATTATTATGTAAATAAGAATAGTATAATCTTGCAACAAATATGAGAAGTAGCCCACATTGAAAAAATGAGTCCATTGTATGTTGTAGATGGTATTGAATGTATACTTGGTACTCTTCGGCTTTAAAGTAACCAAGCCTTGTTGTTGGATTTTTTGGCCACCTTCTAGCCATGGATTTCAAATGAGAGTTTTTAACGGTGTTCAATGCATTTTCAATGGTTGTCTTTTGGGCAATGGTAATACCAAACTTTTCTAAAAGCTCTTCAATATACTTTTTGTATATGTTCAATGGTAAACTATGCATAATATCAAATACAAGGTCATTGATGATGTCAAACCCATATAAATGATATAATCTCTACAAAGGCGACTCATCAGTTATACCTGCAAACACATAAAATTTTAGTAAGAAGAATTCAATCCTTTTAAAAAAGGACAAAAGACATGCAAGGTGTATATATTTACCTATTCAGTCTGATAAATTTTTACGTTCAACATCAGTGCTTGTTTTTTTCCAATTCTGAAGCCCAACATGAAGCTCTGAGATTGATTTGGAAGATGCTCCAATGTGCTCTTCTTCGTAACTTTCCTTGAATAGTAACTGGTTGTTGTTGTTCAACTCTTGTTTAACATGGCACCTTCAACAAGATGAGTGACCCCCATCCTTTAAGTTTGCCATGTTGCATTGGGCTGGATGGTCTCCTGTAAATTCATGCAGCATTGCCCGTATCTTACATGCATATGATATATACGTAAAAACCACGTTGTCTACATACATTAATTATAAATGGAATCACAATAAAGGACACATAATAATAAATTCTGATATAAACAAAAATAAATCATCTTACCTTTGATTATCATTATCAATCAAGGAAGATATCAATCTGCAATCGTATGAAAATTTGATTTGAACGCCTTCGATGTATAATGACTCCAACTCTTCAATAAAAGGCTCCAAAAAGAAGTTCATTACGGTACTTCCTTTTTGTTTGTATAGTTTTGTGGATGATAGTGGTATAAATACAACCAATAGAGGTGCCAAGAAACTTCCCTTTCCCGCATTCAATATTTTTATTTTCAATGTCCAACAATTTTTGTACGTTGTTCGAGTAGGTTGAAAGCCATCCCAATGTCCTAGCAAAGCAAAGTTTCTCGGATCTCCCTGCACACACAATATAGTTTTTAATTTAGTACATTAAACCATACTTGGATAGTAACCTTTGAAATCATAAATAAACTATTCCAACTACGTACACAATGCATATAATTAGTGTTGAAACAAGAAATGATGACTTCTATACTGAGGTAGTACGTGAACAAATCGTTTATCCTCTGAAACCATTCGAGAGCATGAATCACACGGAAATTGATAGCGTTGAGAGTCTTCACGCCAATTGGTATCCATTTGATGAACCCATGCACTATCCGAGAAAGTTGCGTACAACTTTTTACAGTGCTTGCAAATTACTGGTAACTTGTATTGCTTGGTGGGATCCCAAAAGGCACTCCATTCTCTTACTTTCAATCCGTCCCAGAAATCGTTGATGGAATTGGGGTAATCATTGATATGTTTATTGAGCCATCTTGTGCGATTTCTCCACATAGCCAAAAACTCGTGGCAAATTGTTCTTGACCGACACATCAACTTCAATTGTTCGCCAACAGGAATATAATAAAAGGATAGTATGTCTTTTCTAAATTTTCCACACAATGTGCGCTTCGAACAACATCCGGGACAGAGTCTTTGAAGTTTATTGTGAGAGCACATTATACTATCGTCATCTTCAATGGAGGGTTGCATAAGGACAGGATCATGAGAAAGGTCGGATGATCCAGTACACAATTTATAACATTTTGGCTTTATCATTCCCAATTTATTGTAGAGTTTCATAACCTTATGAAACAATCATTTTTTTTGTTTTTATCACCAATTTCAGTAAATAACATCTTGAACAATTTGTCTTGATTGGTAATGGAAACATTGGATGAATCTAATTAAGCTTGGAACTTTAAGAGTTTAAATTGTAGTTGGTCTTCAATAGTCAAACTCTCATGCGCCATTTGATCTCCAGTTTCATCCATAACATTCAAAGGAGATTCAATAATAGGTCTATCTAGATCATTGATGGAAGTCAAAGGTATTGCTGTTCTTAATTCAGCTACTTGAGTATCAGTATTTAAATGACGGTTTATTGTTCGCTTTGATTTTATTGCGTTTCCACCACAAATGCTACAGTAACAAATGAATGTCGTGGCACTATGATTGCGAGCCCCTTCCGCATCGTGTTTCATATGAGCGGATTGCGCAGCTTGAGTTATGAGTCTAAAACCACCACGAAATTTGCTGCACTCATAGTTGCAATTACATACAACCAAGTTTTGGTACCTGAAACATATAAAAATTTATATTTATTGCATGAAGCTTATGATGAGATATTAAAAGATAAAAAGAAATAACAAGTCTTCCAAAAATATTTATAAACATGTGTCTAAATCTACACTTGCATATTAAATTTTTTATTGAATTCTATCTAAATAATATTTATCATATTATATTTTTATTAAAAGGAAACAACTATTTTTAATCTTACCAATTGTCATTGCTTGAAGATGCCATCGTATTTGTAACAAAAAGATATGCTACCGTATGAGTATATAGATGTATAATAGTAGCAACGGACACTTCATACACGCTGACCTTTTACAAAGGAACTGAAATTTCTATATATCTACCCAACTCTGAAACAAGTCCTTGATTCTGAGACAAGAAGACGGAGATTAACGTAGTTCCTTGACTTCAAGATCTGGTTGTGCAATGCATCTGCCTGTTTTGTGTGAAATCCCATGGTTAGATTTTTTTCCTTTTGGAAATCTCTTGCGTCAATTCTGATCAGTACTGTTTCTGGAGCCCAATTCCTGTGGGTGGGTTCAGGTAGACCACCGTGCACTTAAGGAATTAGCATAGTTACCGGCAATCAACAATTATTAGCAAATGGAAGTATATTATAATATACTTTATGAAAAATGTTTTGGACATCATATAAAAGCAGAATTTTTCTCCACATGAATTTTTCATGTGGAGAATAGTCTCTCAATTCTCCTGGAGAATTTTTCTCTTATGTCGAATCCTAGCTGTGCAAGCTGGGTAAGCGCATCAGATGGGTTCCCCCGACCAAGGCCGACGAAGCCCTTCAGGTTTCGCTGTGGTGGAAGCCCAGCTTCGATCACGGCAGGAAGTTTGGACATTTCTATCGCCTCTGCCAGAGATTACTTCGTTAAAGGCATCAGGGTGATTCGAGACATATGGTGTGCTCACCAGAGACGTTTTAAGACTCAGGAGGAGCTCGAGACGGACTTTGGGTTAACGGAACCAGAAGCTTCAAGGCTGATCCCGCTCATCAACGAGAGTGAGCGGGCTTTAGGGGGCATCGTCCGGACCCCCAGTGACTCCCTCTCTTTTGGCTCCTGGGTGGGCTTCTTTCGCCCCGAGAGCGCACCCGACCCAGCCTTCGTTGTCCACACATGGGAGGACTGGGCTCCCGTTTCCATCAGGGACGAAGCTGGCCTGAGGAACTAACCCATTCACATTCCAGTTTTCACGATAGGTGCCCGATCAAGGCTATTGATCCAAGCTGATACTAACGATGCGGTGCATCTGTTCTCCTCTAGAGGGAGTGAATTCCGCCATGTGAGAGTGGCTCAGATCGACAAGCACAAAGCTGCTGAGTCGAAACATTATTATTACTTTGGCATTCCGGGCTCCATCCCTGGTGTAGACCCAGATTGGTGGAAATAGGCTTGCGGTTCACCGTGTATGATGTACTCATCAAGGAAGGGCAGGGAGCTACTTGGGCAACACATGGCCTTGCAGAAACCGATAGCCCACAAGTGGAGACATGAGGGCAGCCCTACTTTCCCACTCAAATGGAAGGAGGTATGGAAAGCCAATAGATCCAAGAAGGAAGCAGCCTTCATGTGGTCCCTCTGGCATCAAGCAGTGGCTACCAACGCATGGAGAGGCAAGTTCAATCCTGAGATCGATCAGGAGTGTAAACTCTGCGACTCCCACTCCATTGAATCTTACACACACTGCTTTTATGATTGCAGCCATGCCAAGGGAATTTGGCACTACTGCTTTTTATATTATTCATATCCTGTTGAAAGGTAGGAGAAACTTAAGATCTCCTCAGCGTTTCTCGTTTCATCAGTGCTTGTTTGGGCAACCTGTGAGGCTGCGCAAAAAGGGCCTAATCAAGCTCTGGTCTCTGCTGAGAGGAGTCGGCCTTTGGTGCATTTGGCTAAGTGGTAATGCGAAAGTGTTTGACGGTTCGAGTTGGCCTGACCCCAAGAGCAGGAACTTCTTGTGGGAAGCTCTTTTGGATTATGGGCGTATTGCCTGGAAGAAAACACTGATCGAGGTTAAAAGAGCTAGCAACCACGAAATGGCACTCAGCATTCTGAAGGGTTTTGACTCAGTATGGATGTGCCGTAGCATCTTAGGCACTAGATTGAACTTCAGGTTAAATGGAACTTACTGCCCCCTAGGGGCGTCATCTTGAACTGGCTGTAACTGCCTTAGCATTGTGTCTCTAGTCCAGAAGTCTGTCGGTCCCCTTGCCCTGGGCCTTGGCCCGATGAGGGTTGTTCTTTCCTGCTTGCAATGAATTTCCCTTTCATTTGCTCCAAAAAAAAAAGAGGAAAAAAAAAGAAATGCACGGCATATCCCTGTCACCAGATTACTAGTTCGTATTTCAAGATTATCAAGTTAAAGGCCATTGTTTATTGATTTGTTAGCACCATATTCTTGAACACAGCATCTTGTATATATGGAGCACACTTACGTTATCAAAAGTGATGCATACTCCGTTACCTATGAATAACGAACTTGAACCAGGTGCTGACGTAATGGTTCCATCACACTAAGAGCAGGAAATGGAACATCCGTGAGTTTGTACGAAGTTTCAACTGTCACACATCCGTGTCATTAGAAGTCTTTTGGAGTTTGCGTATCCATTTTCGACGTGAATATGCAGTAGCAGCAAAGTGATCATTGCCCTGAGTGTATATCTTACGTAAAAATGGATCCTAAGAAGAGTTTGTCCTATCTACAAGAATGAATCATTTAGTGACCTAAAACAGGGGCCACTGATCTTACTACCATCCTGTAACCAATAAATAGACCTGATGAAGAATATAATATACTGGTTCACTGATAACATCACTTCTTCAAGCCGACCAAAGAAAGAATAGCTCCAACGTAGTTCCCATCTAACACACATCTGAGGAAGCTTTGCTTTTTCTTGGTGAAGGGTGGATACCGAGCAGGGACGTCTCCCAGAGAGTTTCTATACAACACCGCTTTTTTGTGACTGAAGGCGTCAAAGGAGAATTTCCCGTGATACGAACCCATTCCACTTTCACCGACACCTCCAAAGGGCAGTCCAGGGTTCACGAACTGCATCAGCATCAGATCATCAGAAAGCATGTTTTGCTGTAATCAATGATCCAGCGATGAAAAAATTCATGTGAGTAGTCGAACATAACCCTGCAGTGTATATCGCACACGCATCCTTGTTCTAAATAATCAAGAGGTTTAGGAATGAGTAATTGAGATTGAGATCTTACATGCAGCACAGTGTCATTCACAACCATGCCACCAGATGAGATACTTGCTACCATGAGTTCCTTCACCTCCTTCTTGCTGGTGAACACATAAGCTGCCAACGGCTTTGCTCGTTCATTTATGATGTCTATGGCCTCCTGCTCATTCTTCACCTGCTTCCCCAGGTAGCAAGTTTAGAAAACATATACAAAGCAACAGAACTACAAAAGCAACCTTTCGGTAGAGATTAATACTCAAACACTTCAACTTAGGATCCATTTGCTATGACCTATCTGGAAACACAATTCAATGCACTTTGAAATTTATATAGGAGATAGATTTAATTTCCTGTTGGTTTGTCATGCTTATCTTACAAGGCTCTATTTCTCCTAGCTTAATACCATTATCATACTCAACTATTAATCAAAATTTCCCATGATATTACCTTCATGATTGGCAAGATGGGGCCAAAAATCTCCTCCAACATCAGGGGTGTTTCAAGCGGGACATCATATACTAGCGTTGGGGCAATGTACCTGAAAAATACAAGCTTGCTAAGTGTTCACCTAAGAGGCGAGAATCTGCACAATATATGAGATAAATGCATCCTGCCATATGATGGGATCATATAACTCACAGATTGCTCTCATCTCTTTCACCACCGTGAACAATCTTGGAAGATACCCGGGGATCGTCTAGAAGGTTGGTTAGACGTGAATAGTGTGAGGCGTTCACGACTCGAGCAAGATCTTTCGACATTTTCGGATCCTTTCCATAGAATTTCTCGATGATGTCTTTCAGAGCATCAACCTGCGGTACCAAACCATCGGTGACAATACTAAATGAGTATAGCAATATCGTATCAGACTCAATTGATCATACGTCAAAATATTCTGAATAGAAATCAATGGGACAAACGACAATGAAATAGTAGCAGTTTGAGCATCACAAAAACAAAAATAATCACTAACCAATTCAGATGCAATGCTCTCGTCGACCAAGATGTAATCTGGTGAAATGCAAGCTTGTCCATTGTTGTTGCCCCATTTTCCTTGGGCAATTCGCCTTAACCCCACCTGAAAATACAAATGCAAGAGGCCAACACTTATGTAAAAATAAATTATTGTCTAGCAAGAGTAAGAAAAGAACTGCCCCAATAATAAGAAAGGTTAAGGATTAAGGTAAAGGATTGCCTTCAGGTCGGCTGATCGGTCAAAGTAAGCTGGGCATTTTCCACCGAGTTCCAGTGTCACTGGCGTTAGATGCTTGGCGGCAGCAGCCATAACTATCCTCCCCACTTTTGCACTCCCTGCAAACCAAATCAACCATTACACATGTTAATCTACGATTATCTCCCTTTAATCACTTGCTTAAAAACCTGCCACGACTAGACCGGGAAATAAGTGACTGCAACATCACCGACCTGTGTAAAAGATCTTGTCCCACTTCTGCTCCAACAAAGCAGTCGTCTCTTCCACACCACCTTCCACCACTCGAATCATAGAGCTATCCAAGTAAAGGGGGACGAGCTTTGCGAGCAGGGCTGAAGTGGCGGGGGCTACTTCTGACGGCTTCAGCACCATTGCACAACCAGCAGAGATGGCTCCTATCATTGGATCCACTGACAACACTGCGACCCAGAAGGTGACAAGTGACTTCAGAGAGAAGAACCTAGAAGCAACATGTACTCATTGCATCGGCTTCAAACAGATCTTTAAACTTTCATAACTAATGCACCATCGTCCACAAGGTACACCCCAAAGTGCGTTGGAATCCCCTCTGGACGAATCATTGAACCAGCACGTTGGAAAAATACAACCAATGCTCTAAAGTTGGGCTTTTTGGTTCCTCTCACACAGCCCTGCAATACAACTTATTGCAACACAACACATTGGAATGCAACAAATTGCAATATACGAAGGAGCTTCGATTAAGATTGAATGTGCTTACAAAATGGGAAGTTCCACGCAGAGATCACCAGCGTAACTCCGAGGGGCTCAGACACAACGGCCGCGGAGGATGGGAAGCTGGTCACACTCCCAGACACCTGCGGTCACACCACATCACCATTCAAAACTACGTTGAGCACATATAATAGCCAAAATATACAATGCCGATGGTATGAAATTGGGTAGTATACCTTCACAGGAGTCATCCATTTCTTCAGCTCCTTAATAGCTAGCTTGCACGAGGATCGAACCAGAGAGATCTGCACTTAAAACAAAACCAAAACATGCTTAATTCCAAATCTAAATTGAAAGAATCAAAACACATCCTCAGAAACTACCAATGTCCGGACGTCCGACCTCAGCAACATAAGCCTCATGCGCGGGCTTGCCGAGGTCGGCAAACAGCGCCTCCAAAATCTCCCCCTCACACTCGCCCAGCATGCGCACGATTCCGTTCAGCTGCTCTACGCGCCACGCCGGCGTCCTGGTGCGCCCGCTCTTATACGCCGCCCGCACCTCCACCATCAGCTTCCCCACGCCATGCCCCGCCTCCACATCCTGATGATCCTCCATCGCTAGTGCGTCCACAACACCAACAGAACTCCGGGTCACAAACGCACGACGCTTCCACAACCTCCGCAACTCCGAATTATCCCACCGCGACAATGCGGCACATGACTGCAGTTCCGCTGTAACGGTTCCAACCCGGACTCGTCCTCCCGATTGATTACTGCTCCTGGTGGGTACCACGATCCCTGGCGAGGCTAGTGTTGCGATTCGAAGAGCCGACAACGGCCCTCTCAAGCCGGCACCCGGTGCCGTCGTCATCACCGCTGACATGAATACATGACCTCTGAGATGGAGGTAACATAATCAGAAGTGAGATTTTTTTTGCTAGCTTAGGGGATGCTTGATTGGAGCCAACCCAGCGGCAGTACTGACAATCCGTGACTTGAAAACGCAACCTCCAGAATTGATTTCCCGTCGCGATGAGCGGATGGGTTGCTCGCATCCGGACGCCTTTACTTGTGTCGCGACGCGCGCGTGACGCTCGTCCGCTGATTGTCACGTCACGGCCGTCGCCTAATTGGCGGGCAGGCAGATGGAATTTGTCTTCTTCCTGCCCGAGAGAGTTGGTTTCTAGATGTAACATTTTATCGCCAGGAATTGATTGCGGTTGTACATTTCGAGGCAGCTTGTAGATCTAATGAGGACTTTATCTTAAGTTGGAATTGATTTATGGTTACAAGCTGTAGATTTTATGCTTGATTTTAAGCTACAGTGGACTTTATCTTCACCAGGAATTGATTTTAGATCCACATGTTTGTGTGAACTGTAGATTTATGAGAACTTTATCTTCAGCTGGAATTGAATTTAGATGCTAACTGTACTTGGTTTTCAGAAGTGGGGTCCTCTTAGTAGACTTTATCTTCACCTGGAATTGGTTTTAGGTGCAAATGTCTATGCAAGCCGTAGATTTTGTGCTTGAAGATTAAAGTGTGGGCTGTGAAAGGGGCCTTCTGAATTAGGATTGTTTTTCAAGCTGAAAATTAAAACGTTACAATATAATCGGAATATTTTTAATGAAATCCATTAAAGATGCCAGGAAGTAGTAACATGGCACCCAGGCGCACTGTCCCATGCCACTGAAAGTCTGAAACCAACTGCCTCACAGCGATAATTTGGGAAGGTTAATTCACTAAATTTTTCTTCTACACTGCCAATTCATTAATTATATCTTGTTTAACCTTTTTACGCATGAATTTTCAGAACTATTTCATCACCTGTGTGTAGAATATTTTCGTTCCTAGCCTTATAGTCACGTGATTGCCTCCATTGGTTCCGTTACTTTAATCTGTACATTATGATCTACACTTACACATGTTATGTGGGTGACGAGTGGTGACAAGTTAGGACAACCGGTGACTCAACGGTGACGTTGCTTCCACTTCTTTATTCTGACAGAACAACTCAAATGCTTCGATTATTTTTGTTTCTGACTCGAGGATTCGATGGTATTAACTTAAGAAGGTGGAGGTTGTGAAGTTTGCATATGGCAGGGGGCAGAGGAGTTCACGAGGAAGTTGGCAACTACTGTAGATGATCATGGGGTCGAAGACAATATGATTTTAGTATAGTTGGTTACCGGTAGCAACTTGCATGTGAGGGGTACCCACTTTGACCATGTTCGTGATCTGCGGCAGGGCACCAGAGAGCCACACCAAATGACCAATCTCATGTGAGACCCCTGATCATAGAGCGGGTCTCTTTATTTCTCCACTGCGAGCGTCGCTCAGTGCCAGGCTTGGTCGGGTTCATTTTTCTGACCCTTTAAGGTAGGTTGTTGTAAAATCGCCAGTGTTCTGAAATGGCTCAAATCTACTGCACTAGCTCATTTCAATAACTCCTTATTGTTTGTGACCTAAACCAGTAAGAAATGTACTAGTGGCCTACCTTTCCGCCCTGAAATGAGCTATTGTAGTACATTTGAGCCATTTCAGAACACTGGCGATTTTGAATGGTCCTTCCATATGTTTTGGGGTCTTAGGTTCTTTCCGGTAATTTATCTTTGCTGAATTTGGGCGGCAAGCCCCGAATTACACTATAGAGCTCTTCTTAAGATTAGAAGGGCCCCACTCAAACACAATAATAAAGGCAAAGATTTGCCCCACCCCTCCCAAACCTGGACTCCAATGGGAAAATTTAGAGAGTTCCATCATAAAACTCACTCACATCTTTGTCTTAATGAGAAGGTAGGCCCTCTTTCCACTCTTCCCAAGCATATTTCTTATTTCGGGGGCCTACAATGTCATTTAAGAAATTTCAAGTTTATTTATGGACTCTAATACCTCTAATTATTATGAATATGTCTAATAATTTAATTTTAAAAATCCTCTATAGTCTATTATATAATTGCCAAAATTACTATTCATTGCATGTTAATAGTTTTGGTTTATATTGTAAAAACAAGATTATTATATGATTGATATTCTTAAAAGAATTGTTTTTTTTAGTAATTATTAGAACAAAATTTAGGAAGACTATAATGCACTCATTCATACAATGTTTGGTGATTGGTTTACCTTAATATAAGTGTCATCATTACAATGATTATGATATAATGATTTTGAAACACTTGTTGTTATGTGTAGAGTTGGTTGGTGTCTACTCTCGAAAGGGGGGAGTAGATCTTTACTTTCATACCTTTGTCATGTGGGCATTGGATTGGGGATGGATCGAACAGACACTTAATTCACGTTGCTCTCCTCCAGAGACCGAAGTTTCTCTCTCAGTAGAGTTGTTGATTAACACACTATAATGAATGTTTATAGGATATATACCTTCAATGCTTGTTTTTAACTAAGTCTTGTATCCAGATTGTCCCTTTGCCCCTATCTGCTTGCGGAGTGGGTTTGTATTTTGTTCTCCCCTGCACTAAAATTCAACCTTCATTGTGCAAAAATAAATAAAATGTTAAAGTTTAAATGTGGAAATGGTTTTGGTTTTCCATGTTAAAGTTTTATTATTTTTTGAAATATAAGAAAAATCACTTGAAAAACAAGTTTATCATAACCATGTTTGTCTAGGAAGTGTAGGAACCCTACAAGCTCACTAAAAATATTACTAATTAAAGGAACCTATCTGCATTGGCTTTGATTAAAAACTCAATCTGCAATTCTTTATTTTTTATTTTTTATTACCAAGTCCGAGTTAGTGATGAAGTAAATAGCTCCCAGAGGAGCTCATTCTAGAATTCACAGAGAAACCAAGAGATCATTTTCACACATTTTGGAAACAACAAAGTTTCTGTACAATTATAAAGAACTGGAAAAATGCAGTGGGTCACCGGTGTAAATGCAGATGTACTCTTCAGTGCAGTACATCATGTGCAGGGGACATGGTGTGACTTCCTGATTGATAAGTGCAAGAGCTTCAAGCTAAGGGCCGGTTTACACCACAGACCAAGAGCTGCGATCAAAGAAAATGGGTTAATTTCATGGTCACACTTCATTGTCACACTTCATTGTCACACTTCAGCAAAATGTAATTTTCAAAGTCCTAATTGGACCCCTCACTAAGAGTAAATTGAACTTAGATCGGGATGAATAATAATGTATTCAAAAGTGGGTGTGCTGATTTTGAACGATTTCCTATTAATAGAAGTTTTGGAACATTGTCCCTCGTCTTAAAAAAATTTGTTTAATTTTTGCATCTCTCACCACAAAATCTGGAGGAATGGTCAACATTATCCACTATGCTTATTTTTAGGCCTTTTGAAACCTCAACCTTTTTGGTCATTTTTTTTTTTTTTGGGGTAGTGTATAGCCAAGTTATCATTGGACAAATTGATGAAGCCAAATACAAAATTTATAGCTCTATAGGACGAGTTCTTGGTCAATAGTATAAACGGCATCTAATAAAGAAAATAGGTGTTTTCAACTTACAAGCCTAAATATATCTAGATGTAAATGACATTTAAAAAAATAAAAATTGGAATTTATATAAATGTAGAAAAATAAATTAAGAATGTAGAGTATGATATTTAGCATCCATATGACTAAAAGAAGTTTCCTTGTAAACTTGAGCACTTTAATAATATTGTAGAGCCTAAGATGAGTACATCTTTATTTGCAATACTATATTTTATTCTACAAAAGTAACTAAAAAATGATGGAAAGTTGGAAATGAAGTGTTCTACATTTGATTTTTTAGGAATGAATGTACATTCTATTTTTAAAAATTCAATAAAAAGAAGTGTTTCTTTTGAACATCTAACAAGGATTCCATATTTTTAGTTTTATTTTAAAGGAAAAATTATGTTATAGTTATTAAGTTTTAAATAAATTTCTAGTTTAAAGGTTATGCAAGTGGACATATTTAGCCACCTTCAATAATCAAACTAGATTTTCCTATAAGATTTTGTTTTTTAACTTGTAAAAAAATACTATATCTACACTCTACCCACATGCCATCTAGTTATTTCTCAATCAAATATGTTATCTAAAGCCATTGAACAAATTATAATATGACCAATCCATTTTGGTCATATAGTATTCCATGATATAGAGCTAACATAAGGAGACACATTAATTATAATTTTTGGATTCATGCATTGCAATGCATTTAACTATAATTTTTGTATTGAAAGTGCATATTTTAGTTTTTCATACATTTATGGAATTGTCAACAGTAAATAAAATTGAAAAGACAAGAGTAGGTGAAATCTAAAGGCTTTATAAGTTAGGTAGATATGAAATGTCAATATCTTGGAAGGTAAAAGTTGCAATTTCCAACACTATAAGCAAAAGAAATCTAATGTGACGTTGTGATGGAGGCTTTTTAAATTTTCTATTTATTGACCACTACATCCATTTGAGCATATGTTACACAAAACAATAAAAATGTTATGGACTACATTATTTATGAATGGTTTATGAATGGTTTATGAATGGTTTATGAATGATTTATGAATTTTTTTATAATTTTTTTATGACAAAAACATATATGCATATCATAAGATATCCAAAAGTTTTGATGAAATCTTTTTTAATATAAAGATCTAGAAGCCACAACATATTTGTTGCACAATATTTTTTAGACCATAATATCCTTGAGCATGATAACTAGTAACTTTGGAATAAAGAATATAGGGCCTTTTTTCTTGCTTCATTTAATATAGGTACCTATGATTAGAAGTAGAGATTGATGTCAAATGCGAGTTTATGAAAATAAAATAAAATAATTAAGTGACGTCATAGATATACATTGTAGCATTTAATAAGCTTCATATCTATTGTTACAACCTAATTTCATAGCTTAATCATGAACTTCAAACTTTAGTGTTCAATCAAGTTTTGTTCACAAATTCTTTTTAAGATTAGGGTGAATTGAAATCTTTTTTTTTTTAAACCAAATACAATTATCATGACTTCCTCTAACTATTAGAAAAATTATGTGTACAAAATACTAAATTATATGTAATAAGCTACCTTCATTTTCAAGTATAGTCCAGACATCATCAAAATGGTAATGAGTCATTAGTTTTTGTGTTATGAAAATTAAATTGATGAAGTATATAATTGTATTATGGAATGAAATGCTATTTGAAAAGTAGAATTTTTAAAGATATAATGTTTGGTCTAAAATAAATATTTTACTTTATACAACTTAGGTAGAAGTATCTAAACGTAATGATGTACGCTAACCATACCATATATACATCTTACATTAATAAAAAGGTAAAGGTAGTATTTGGAATGAATCCACAACTTCAACTCCTCATTGGCTTCACCCAATCTTCATTGAACACACTCCAAAAACTTTCATTTTTGAAGCAAGAGTGAATGAACCAAAACTAAAGCTTTCTTTGCATCTTTAACCATAGGATCTTACCTGAGACTTCTAGAAGATCATGCATCATATTCCAATTAAATTGACCGTACAAATTAAAAATTATAGACTTTAAATGAAGATTTTTTAATTTTTTCCTATCTTTCTTAAATAAAATTTGCAAACTAAGACTTCCATATATGTAAATTTTTGCATTAGATAAGCATGGGGGTTTTATAGTAGTATGTGCTTATATGATGATGGTTGCTTATGCACTAAATTTTAGAAGCAATAAAGAGGTATATGATTGTAAAAAGAACATGGATTTATATTATTGTGAGTATTCATTTTATTTTTTGATAAACCATTTTTTATTAGAATATGAATCCATACAACCAAAACAAAGGTTTACATCTAATTTTAAAGTAGAACAAAAGAAGAGAAAAAAATAATAAAATATTTATCTTTTATGTGATGAAGAATATTTTTTGCACTATGATAAAAAATGACAAGAAAAATCTCACTCTTCAAGGAATGAATTTTTTCCGTTATAAAAAATGTATTTTTGATGATATCAAAGGCAATCATATTAGCTATTTCTACCAAAAATAACAAAGGTAGTTGAGGGGTGTAGCAAAACATTTGGAGTTGGCCAAAATCAAATTAAAAAATATTGCTTTGGGCACCCTAAATTTATTTTCTGATGCCTAGTGATATACATATACATATATATATATATATATATATATATATATATATATATATATATATATATATATATATATATATATATATATATATATGTTCTCTAGAAGCTTTTGCAGTTCTCTACGTCTATAATTTTTTTCCAAAAACCACATTCAAAATTAACATCGTAGAAACCTGCCAAAAAATTTAAAAAGTCCTTTCTAAGACTTTGGCCAATTAGGGATCAATGGATTTGTGTCAAAACTATAATTGAAATTCAGAGTAATGTGATTCTAATGAGCCATTGAAATTCCAACTTAGAGCTTTATGTTCGCAACAAATGCCAAATACAATGTAGTGTATCTACTATTCTTATAGAAGTTTAGAAGGTTTAAAAATCCAAAAAATGCTTCAAAGAATCTTGAAAATAAAGATAAATAAAAGAGGACGTTACACAAGAAGAGCTAAAAATGTGAGTATTATGGATTTTTTTAATGAAATTAGACCTGGTCTAAAGAAGCTTTTAGGTAGATGATTGAGAGGTGATTGATTTTTAGTTGAAAAGAGTTGTACATTGTGCAAACAATGTTCTTCAACCAACCAAACTCCACAACTAAGCAAGAATAGCACAACCAAGCCACAAACCTACACTTTCATCTCCTTGGCTTCTCATCAAACACCTTCATAGGAAATCTTTGTCAATAATCTATAACAAGTCAAAAAAAATTTCTTCTCACAATAGTACATAATTTGAGTACTCTATAAGAAACAAATGTCTTGAGGCAAAGCCAATGATGGTGCAACATTTGTATGAAATAGTATGGTGCTTTTAACAATTTAAAATTGGCCTTAGGTACACTTCATACTAGGGGAAGCAAGCCGGTGTAACTTGGGAGGTTATACATGTGTTTGATAATCATTGTTTCAAAGAATTGCAATTGCTTCTTGTGTCTTTACACTAATAACAAAAACATTGCTTATACTTAATGCTTCGTGGATTAAAAAAACCTTGGGTGTCATTGGGTAGTAATAAGTCTCTATTAGAGGCCTCCATCCATACAATTTCTTGCAATTTGAGTTGATAAATTTAGTACCACTCTTCCACATCTTTTGCATGCCGCCGCTTGCAATGTGAATTATATGGAATATTTTTTATTACAAGTATTATGCCTTGATACAAAAAACCATGTTGCCCTCTCCAAAGGCAGTTTGTTGTAGCCAAGAACCACCTCTCCAGAGACCACCTTGCCATCGAAACTAGATAGGGAATTGCACTCATTCATCCACATCCGCCCACACAACATTCATCCAAACTTCCATGCATTGCGACTCTGACGTGAGGGTTTAAGGATTAGGGTTTCCAGGTTCGAGCATCGAGCATTGAGCATCGAGCATTGAGCATCGAGCATTGACCTTCATTCTAGAAACCTCATGTTTTTTCAAGCACCTGCGATTGTTACAATCATTAACACCGTCCAACAGTTTCCGGTAGCTCGCATTCTCATCTTCACAACAAGCTCACAATACAAGGATCACGCCATATATCGTGAATTCTAGAGTGAATTGAAGCAGTAGGGTTTAAGGACGTTGCTGCAGAATCGAAGTCTTGAAGCTCTGGTTTGGTTTGGTTGCCGTGGAAGAGTTTCAGTAGGCATCGATTGGTTTGTTCACAAACTAAGAATATAAGGATTGCGGCATCTGTGGTGAATAACTCATTGTAGTGGAGAATCGAACCGGACGGATTGGTTATTAGGGTTTTAGGCGTTGCTGCAGCAATTTTGGTGGAGAATTTAGGCTATGGAGGTTTAGTTTTTGGTGCATACATCAACTGGGTTCTCCATAAGTTCAAGGGTATAAGAATGCGCCATTTGTTGGGATAACTTAGGAAATCGAACTGGACGGATTGGTTGGGGTTTTTGACGTTGCTGCAGCAATTTTGGTGGAGAATCCAGGCAGTGGAGGGTTGGTTTTTGTGGTAGATATCAATTGGGTTCTTCTGTGGACCGGAGGGAATTCGCGTGGAGAGCAGCGGTTGTTTGAGGTGAATCGTCATGGCGCTGTTCATGCCGCAGGGGACGATTGCGGAGACGGATGCTGAGAAGGCTGATATAGATGCCATTGAGGCTTTAAAGGAGAGCTCTTCGATTGAGTACAAGGTGCGAAGCTGTTTTTCTTTTCTTGTTTTGCAGTTTGCGGTTGATTGGCTCTGTATAGTTTTCTGTGTCAATCTGAAGAGGTTTGGTTTGAAGCTCTAGAATCTTGTGTTGAACACGAATTCAGTTTGTACTTCGATCAAATTTGGGCATATTGGGCACTTCACATTGTTAGAGGGCAATATGGCCTTTTCAAGCCTGTTGTATGCAATCCACCTTGATTGGCGTAAGGTTCGCATTTCTCGCACTTGCGACTGCAGAGTGAGTTTCATCAACTAAATATGTCAGTATTGTATGGGAAATTAAGGAATTGTTTCTTGAACAAGACTTGCAATTCAGTGGTCTGGTCTACTGCTTTTGTAAACGTTTGACCTATTTGGTACCAAAATGTGTGCTGAGTCGTAGACCCGCATTTTGTCTGGTGCAGGAAGAAGGTAATAAATTTGTTAAAATGGGGAAAAAGCACTATGCAGAAGCTGTAGATTGCTACACAAGGGCCATTGATCAGAATATTCGAGACCCACAACACAATTCGGTGTGCTACGCTAACCGTGCACATGTCAATCTACTTCTTGGAAATAACCGGCGGGCTTACGAGGATGCTGAAGAAGCAATAAAACTCAACCAAGCCAATGTTAAGGTGTGCAGAATTTTAACCTTCTCGAATTTGTAGATGGAGATTTTGGACTTCTTATTTTCCTACCGCCAGCAAAGCTCTATACGTTACATATTGGCTGGTTGTCCTGAAATTGAATTTTTTATATCTGAATATGTTCGAATTCTGATCAGCAATCCTGAACTTTTGTGCTCCGAAACTTTGAGTAGTTTAATTAGAGCTGTAGTGTTGCGTTTCATATGTTCTGAAGAGAATCAAACCACAAAATGCTGCTCCATTGAGTACGATAGTGATCTCGAAAGATTCTAAATGAAATAAATGACGATAAAATGTGGCTTTTTGGATTCGTATGCATTCGCAAATGAAAAATAAATTTTAGAGCACACCTTAGGTCATTCTTGTGGCATTCATTTCACCGAAAGCCTAAAATGTTGAGTTTTAGTGAGCATGTTCTTCTGGTTTTCAAATAAATCTTTTGAAGTATCAGGGCTTTCCACTCCTATGTTGTCTTGGTGAAACGCTTGTTCAGCTGTAGCATAATGAGGCTGTATTTCTGATATAAGGCTTAAGTTAGCTTGATAGGAAGGAATGGACCTTGAATTAGATGTAAGAGGACAGACCTGTCCCTCCAACATCATCTTCAGAATTATGAGTGCAAATCTAGAAACCTCGTCTAGTTAAAATAGCCAATTGACTTGTGGTTCAACTTCACCTTTTGATTCTCCTTAAGGAACAACTTTCAAGTGAACAAGTAAACTACCGTCGCACCTCTCATGCAATAAGAGTTGTTTTGATTTTATACCGGAAGGCTTAGAAAGTTCAGTTTTTTTCTAAAACGTCATTTCTCGTGCAGGCCTACTTCCGCGGCGCTAAAGCTGCCCTAGCTTTGAAGTTGATTCCAGAAGCATTGAATATTGCTGAGAAAGGTTTGCAAATTGATCCCTCGAACATTGAACTTGAAAAAATTGGAGACAAAGCCAAAGCAATACAGGACGAAGAAGATGCCAAGAAAAAACGTGATCTAGAAGCTCTTGAAAGATCTGAGGTTAGTTTTCAATGGTATCTTTGTTACTGAAGGCGACTTCTCATCTTAAGTGTAGGTTGCAGGGTTTTATTTATTTATTTAGCATGGTGTTGCTGAAGCCGCGATTTTGTGCGAGCGGAACATGAGTTTGAATATTCGTCTTATTCTATGAATTTACATAGATCTTTGAGACTGGAGTTTTGAGATTTGCAGAAATTGGCCACATTGTTGGAGGGAAGAAATGTCAAAGTAGGAAAGGCAACATACAACCATTTAACAGAGGGCCGTAAGCCGTGGGTAGATAAGAGCGCGATGATGCATTGGCCAGTTCTATTCGTTCATGCGGAGGTAATGGTTTCAGATTTCATCGAAGACTTTTTTGAGATGGACACATTTGGCGGACATCTGGACATCATATCCTTTTTTCAAACTTCTAACGTCTTGTCATGTGTCAATCTGCTAGTGCACAATCTTGACTTCTGTTGCTCTTCCTTCAAGGTCTACGCCAAAGCTGTCTGTTGTTTGGCAATGTTGATCTAGTTTTAAGTACCTCGACTTATCATTGACATCGATCTTTAGTTTTGGAGATGACTTGTAAGCCGGCATTTCTGAACCTCAGTAGGTCGAGTTACAGAATCTATCTAACTAAGCAGCTGCCCTTGTTTGATCCTATTGTTAGACCTGTTGGTTTCTTGTACCCTAGTACAGTAGTTGGGTGGGTTACTGGCTTCATAACGTGGGACAACACATGGGAGAGTTTGTTTGTACTTTTTAGGCTCTAGGCATCAACGCTCGTCTGTCGGCAGATGAGGACGAGGGTCCTTTAATGCTTTGGTCTCCTTAATGATTGAAACGCCTATGGTGATGATGCACCCAGCTTGGTTTGGGATACAAGGCATGAGTACACGCGCAAACGGGTGGAGCTTTATTATCTTGTATGTCCATCTTCCGTGCTTCATTTATTGTGCTACAACTCTATGCTTATTGTCTAGCTTCAACCTCTTTTAATTAGTTGAATACGCCATATACTCGATTTGCAGTGTTGACGAGCTTGAAGTTTTTCTATACATGCCTCGCTTGTAGATAGAATCAACCAGATATTTGCCTTCAGCGCCTGTATAGTGTAGGAGTTACAAGTGTTTGTCTTATTTGCGTTTATTTACAAGGCAGGAATAGCTTGAAAGGAATCACAAATAGGACATCTGGAAAATCAGGTTCGTAAACAGGGATCGTGTGCTATCCAATATAGGTTTCTCAGGGTTTTTCCTATCTTAAAGAGCTGTGACTTGCTGGTGTATTTTGTAGTCCAATGCTGGAAGATCTCTCTCAAGGAAACAAGTTGTACACTGGCTGTTGGAGAATGATGTTGGGCGGCAATTCCAGAATACAAATTATGATGACGATAGTGATGGTGAGACTATTTGTTTTCCCCCGTTTTATTTCAATAGATAGAGCCAACGAAGAGTGATTTCCATAATTCCCTTATATTAAGTTCAATTCTTAAGTTGCTTTTCTGTCCATCAGCCATATCCAAGACTGGGACTTGTAGCTGTGAATGGTTTGAATCCATGCTCTTTAATAGCATCGTTTTGAAGCATAAGGAAGAAGAGAAAATAATTTGATTTTTGTTCACAGATTATAAGAAGCAACGTTGGGTGAAAGTGGATGAAAGAGCAACCCTATATTCAGTGTTATCTCGTCCTGATCATATCGTTTCAGGAATTCCAGGTATAGTCACTTGTTGCTGGAACTTGAGGTGTTATAGTTAGTTGTGTGGCTCAAGAAGTAAAGCTCCATTAAGCCTGGTCAAAGCATGATTTGTCCCGAGATGACCGTCTCACATTGTCAGAACAGTTTTTATCCGATTATGATATACTCGGTAGTTTTAAGTAATTTTTTAGTCACTAACATGATTTGGTGTGATATTTGCAGTGTTCTTTGTTATTGCAACTGGAACAAGCTTTCATAAAACATTTCTTTCTGGTGGATGGTCGCTTCCTTAAGCAGTGAGTCATGATGCCCGTCTCACTAGTCACAAGATCGGCTTAAATAGATGTAAGCGGTTTCAACGAGTTCTGGACATGCCACCTTATGTTCAGTGTTCACCCGCTAGAGAAAACATGCATCACAAACTGGAAGGAAATCTGCTCAAAGCCTTCTCCTATCAAATCAAACTCCTTAAGTACAAGTGTACGGAGGAAACTTGTTTAGAATAGTGATTCTTTGATTACTGGGACAAGATTTTTAATACATGCAGACGTTGATTGGAGCTGAAACAGAGTAGATCTGTTGCCAGTTACGTGAGGCAGATCTTTCAAAGTTCAGCTCTTGAAGGTATGGTATAGCCTTCTTCAAAGAATTTTCTATATACTGTTTTAGAGAATTGTCTATGAAATCCTCGAGAGTCACGCATGTAAATGCAATCTATTAGTAAACCTAAGCTCCGCCTTTTCAACTGTTGTAAATGTTATGTTCGTTTTGCTACTCGACTCGTGATACAGTATATGAATAGGGTTGTTTATCTATTGTGCACTGCTCCTTGCTTGGTCATTCAGGACAGCGAGATGTATTTTCCTATTCTATTAAACTCATCGGAGCGTATTTTAATGCTCAGTGTATCAGCTCTGCGTTCAATGAAATATTGTGATGGCCACATACAACTGAGCGGGACCAGCAATTGTGTATTTTAGACCTCTCATTAACAAATCGTGATGGCACCATTTCTTGACTCCTCATTGTCATTGTCAGTGGTCCCTCATTGGGCAATTAATAGTTAAACACTCATCCTTTTGTGGCTTACTAGTGATGGTTTTCATAATCACCTGCTTCCAGTGATTGGAACTCTAGTTTTTGGACTTTTTGAAAATTCACAAAAAGCTCCATATGACTCCAAAATATTTGAATCTTTTTTTATCATGTTTATCTGACCTGTGTATTTTTATCACACATCTTGTACGTTTAACTAGTATAAGGATTCTCATTTTGTTGGTTTGTCTTAGTGCATTGTGAACTTTATAACACATTATTAAAGAGTGGCTTAGTAAATATGGCTATTTAAGTAGGTGTTTATTGTAATAATCAAGTTGATGTGAAACCATCTTTAATTTTGAATCCATTATGTGTGATTTTATTTATTAATTTAAAAAAGATTTATTATGGCTTAATTATAAATTATTTAAATTTATCTTTGTAGATCCCTACTTTGTCAATAAATCATCACATTTTTGTATACACATCATTCACCAATCACATTCCACCATAATAATTTACTTTATTCTAGTATAATTTACTAAGGCAATAAAATTGCACACTAAAATTTGTATACATGTCCATTCATAGAAAATTGTAATAAGTCTTTAATAGAAAATGTTTGCTTTAGATTAGCTGAGTTGTGGCCCAAAGTATTATTGTAAATTCAAATAAAAAGCTCTACAATCTAAAAAAACAATGATAATACTTATAATAATAACATCATTTTCAATATATTAATTAAATTCAATCAATTCACAAAAAACATTGACAAATCATAGTATTATTTGGAAATAACAATTTTTAGATATTCTAATTCTATGGTTTAGAACTTCTCGTGTACTTCTAAAGTGAGAAATTCCATAAGGTTCATACAAATTGTTGGATTGGAGGTCAAGGAAAACACTATCTACTTTTTACATGGAGGATGTAAATTAGTTTTTTCATTTCTAACAAATACATAAACACGACCTCCAATCTATTTTTTTTACAATATGAATCCATATGCTAGGTACCAAGGTCATCTAACAAAAGGAGTTATCCATTTTTGGGGGGCTTCAACCCAATGATTTTATGTACCGTAACATGGTAGTGGATTTGTGCACATCCGAACAAATATTTATTTTCTTTAAAAAAATAATTCAGGATTATTTTAGAAAAAATTCCGTCCCCCCCCCTCCCACCCCCCCAACATCACCATAAATAGCCTCCAATGGCTTTAAAATGGCCAATTATTTCAAAAAGTAATTTATCCTTTCTTCCTTTAACCTTGGAATTAAAAAAATTCCTATTTTCTTATTTTAGAATTATTTGTGAACAAACCAGCCTGTGACCAAGCAGCCTCGAGTTCGAGGTCTGGCTAGGTAGATCCTGGCCGTCTATCTCTATCACTCGATCATGGACGTCCATTACGATTTGGGTGGGGCCCGCGACTGCTGGCTGTCTTCGATGTGACGATGTGACGATGGCATGGAGGCATGGAGCATGGAGGCATGGAGGCATGGGGGGCATGGAGGCATGGGGGCAGGGCATGGAATTTGAGCAGTTGTGGCAGCTTGAACCAAGCTTGGGGAGGGTTTGGAGTACTGGTATGGTGAGCTGGGGTACTGGTTGGTGGATGCGGCATGGACCCAAATATTTTCATTTTAAATTTTATAAATTACTGTAAGCTTAAAATTAAATTAAATAAATATTCATTTGAAATTTATTCTCAATTTTCTGAAACATATGAGTTATTTTATGAAACATAATAGAGTTATTTGAAATTTCACTTACAACTCAATTCTTCTTCTCAATTTCATTTTATGTTTAGAGCACATACTTCAATGCTACAATAATTCATCTACTTTTCTTCTCATCACTCTTGGATTTTATAAGGGAGATGGTTATAAAAATATTTAATTTGATATCAGCACAAAATTGTTCATGGGAAAATTATGATGCTCTAACAATGGAGTAATGTGAAGCAATTAAAAGGGCGGGAGTAATGTTTTTGGCAATATTCCAAGAAAATATGGGCTTAGGACCAAGGCCGAATCAAATTTCTTTGCCAAAGGGAGGGTGGAAGTATTACCCCTATACAAGCTCATGTTGCAAATTCAAGACTTAGATATAGAAGCGCGTAAAAATAGAAGAAAAAAAATTACGAAGACTTCCAGGGCGGAGAAGAACAAATATCCAATTGCCAAGAGGAGGTGGCAGAAACAAAGTATTGCGAAGAAGACAACTTTTGCAAAAAAAAACTCACAAGGGTGAAATTGCCAAACTTATGCAGAGAAGAATGTTCCAAATGCAAAGGACTAAATATATTCTTTGATGGTAGAACATTCATTGAGTGTCACAATTGCCAATATGTTATTGCATAGAATGTCCTAATAGTGATGCACTAGAAGAAATGAATGTAAAGGTAAGATGTCCAGTTGTTCTTCGAGGAATTGAATATTAATTAAATACGAAGAAGCAAAGTCATATCTTGATATAGAATATTAATATAACATAGTCTACTTAATGCTTTGTCATTTACAATTTTTTATAATAAAAGTCCATGTAATGGTGGATTTTACTACCATTCTACTATGGTCATAATGCCTTTCTAGATTTTCATTGAAAGCAATTCCAATTTTATGCATTTTGTAATCATATATTGTATAAATAAAAGACAACACAAATGCATGTTTACTTGTATTAGTTATATATTTTATGAAGATATAATGGGTTTTGAAAGATGATAGCCCCAATGAGAGTAATGAGACTAATACCAATATGAATGATCAAGCACATTGGTCACATTGAAACTATACATTTATAAAAATCATATGAACTTAAATAAAGATATTCTATCTTTAATTCAAAAACAATAATTATGGTATTTTATTTTATTTTAGCCACATGTAAAAAAAATAAAATTTTGAAGAGTTGTTTCAATTTAATCATGAAACTAAGTGCAAATAAATAATGTGATACACATATTAGAGTTTTTTATAAACTCTTTGTTTTTGTGTTAAAATACAAACGAGTAATCCAAGAGTGATGAGAAGAAAAGTAGATGAATTATTGTAGCATTGAAGTATGTGCTCTAAACATAAAATGAAATTGAGAAGAAGAATTGAGTTGTAAGTGAAATTTCAAATAACTCTATTATGTTTCATAAAATAACTCATATGTTTCAGAAAATTGAGAATAAATTTCAAATGAATATTTATTTAATTTAATTTTAAGCTTACAGTAATTTATAAAATTTAAAATGAAAATATTTGGGTCCATGCCGCATCCACCAATCAGTACCCCAGCTCACCATACCAGTACTCCAAACCCTCCCCAAGCTTGGTTCAAGCTGCTACAACTGCTCAAATTCCATGCCCATGGCCTCCATGCCCCCATGCCTCCATGCCTCCAAGACAGCTAGCACTCGCGGGCCCCACCCAAATGGCAATGGACGTCCAGGATCGAGTGATAGACATAGACGGCCAGGATCTACCTAGCCGGACCTCAAACTTGAGGCTGCCTAGTGACGAGGGCCTGTGGGTATGCTCCCATGTGTTCGAAGAGCTATTTGTCATCCATGAAGACTCTGCACACAGTAGTCCTACATTGCAACCATGCGAGAACAAGTGGACTTGCAAACAGATACTGTACACGTATGCTTTGAATGCACATGCAATATGAGTCTTGTTGTCCATGCATTTGAATTTAGAATTACAACAGAAAGTCAGAGCTAATGTGTCCAACATAAACAAGTAAACCCCTCTGATCAGGGCACCAATGTTCTCGTACCGCTCATTGGACGTCTTAATCTTAAAGTGCAAGGGGCAGTGACAAAAGGTTGTGACATGATCATTTTCAATGAACAGCAACCACCAACATGGGTAATGATTTGTGGAACAAGGGCAAGTACATGTTCACTTTATGAATATTTTCATTAGGTTGGAAAGGGGTAACATCGTACCACTCGGAACTTCCTCAAGTGTCAAATCTACATGCGAAAGCCACCCTTGTCATATCTAAAGGGTCAATATAAAACTCACCCAGGTCACATTCTGCTGGTTGCCGTTGCACTTGCGCTCACAAGTGCGTTCATGATGCGTAAGTCATTGTAAACAAGTGAGTTGTGGTTGTCCTTCCTTTGGGAAGTGGTTTGAGAGGGCTTTAGAAGTTTAGAGGATCTTGCTTTAGCCTCTGTGTAGGCCTCATGTACTTAAGGCCACTTCTTCCTATTGTTGAAAGGCCGAAGGTCCAAATTTTAGAGGCTCTCAAGGGACGACAAAAAATAGTGACCCAGGATAATACATTAACAAACAAAAATTGGTAATTTTTTGTTACTAATAATATTTAATAAACTAAGATACTACATAAATGATTAATTAGCAAGATTCATTACACGATTTTACATTTAAAGATATTACTAATTTGAAGAAAATCAATGTATTGCAGTCATTTAAGAATGTTACAAATAAGAAATGCACCAAGAATTGATATTAAACTTCATGTTCAGAAGATGAACATTTTTGTGATCAATATTTACTTATTTTGAAAGATTGTATTTAGATGCATGTCATAGAATGTACTGACCTTGATGCAGATCTCGAAACCAAGTGCTACCTTGTGGGCCCTGGGGGTCTATCTTAGTGCATATTGCTTAGCATTTGTCCTTTGCTGTTCTAGTAGCAATTGTTGGTTCTAAGCTTCGACCCATGTGTCAAGTTGTAACTTGTTATTCATCATTCAAGAATTGGCATTTCTACTAAAAGTATTCAATGAATTTGACAAATGTCTGTTCTGCAATTTTACTCTTGAATTCACCCATTTGTACAGTCTTTTATCATTTGCCCGGGCGCTTGCCAGTTTTTTGGGCGTGGACAGGACATCCCCAGGGACTTACCTAGTGCTACGAGCGTTTTTAGGAGCCACTCCCATTGGTTGGCTTTTTTCTTCCAAAACCCTGAAATTTTCAATTTGAACCCCCCCGAGACCATTTTTGGTAATTTTGAATTCAAAAATGAGGCCTTCGGCTCCTAATTTGTCTAGAGACATACCCTTAGGAATTTTAAAATAAAAAACCAAAAACTAAGGGCTCATCAACCCTGCCCCTCCGGAAAACGCTCGTTGCACCTAGTAAGTCCCAGCCTGGGGGATGTCCTGCCAAAGTGAGTTTTTTGCAGGTATGTCTTTTTCATCAACCCGCTATGAAAGGTTGCAAAAAACAATCACCATACCTAGGACTGAATAAAGATAGGGCCATTTCATTTTTAGGTTCATAAAACCTGTCTGTATCAATTATAAAGAGGAGAAGGGAGAAACACAAGGTACCAATAACATTGTATTACATTTTTGGTTTCCAACCTTTCTTAGGTACAGGTATGAGTGGAGAGGAATTAAACGTTTTTTTTTTTTTTTAAAATGATATCAAAAGTAATCTTATTAATTACTCGTATCAAAAAAATTCAAAGGTCATAGAGAGTTGTGAAAAGAAAACTTAAAAGAACATAATTCTCTTACTGGAAGCCAAGTGAAAAATAAATAAAAAATAAACAAAAAATTCCACAAGTTCTTATAATTTCCTATGTCCACAAAAATTTCTTTGAAATCAAATTCAAAAATGACATTGTAGTAACTCGTCCAAAATCCCAATGGTTTACTGAAACAACCAAAGAAATTTTAGGAATTGAACAATGACGAGTCAAATACTCTTCAAATAATTTTCCATCATTTCAACATTTCATTCTTTCCCTCTAATAACCATGTCTAGGCCAAAATTCTAGACCAAGTGTTTCACTTCTCCACCACATTGTAAAGCTCCACTAACTTGTAAGTTGTTACTTTGAGTACACATGTATTCAATAATGTGCATCTTGTGACAGCCTTCACTAGTTCTAAACTTTAATATCCCATTTGACCTTCACTTTGGGGCAAAGGATGCCTTGCCCGCAGGGCCGCAGGCTGCTCGCTCACAAGGAGTCTCTGAGCAGGTAACTTAATGAATTGTCTTCTGAGGAAGTACACTCACAGATCCCTGGCATTGTGTTTGTGAGTCTTATGATTGTGGCATCTATCATACCTCTTGCTCTGCCGTCAGCCCATGTATGTGCTGAGGATTTGCTCTTCAATTTGAGCATGTTGTTACAGTGTAACTTACCACTTGATCCCTTATCATTAAGGTAGGAGGCTCGAGAACAGTTCGGGCATTTAGAACCGCCCACTAGATGGTTGTGAAATGGACATGAGTTGGTTCTGAAATTGAGCGGATCCAGTTAGTGAATGAACCAAGGAAAAATGGAAATGAGCCAATCATTCTCTTTGTTTTCCCCATTTTTATTTAGGATTGCAAGTGAACAGTTTATGAAAGACCTATGAGCTCAAATAGCACACTCTAGGCTGATGCCTTCAAAAAAAAAAAATTAATTCAGGGAGACTCACAAAATTTCGATTAAAATTGCCACTCAACTATTCTCAGATTATCTTCCAACCAAAAATATGTTCTGAAATTTCCCATTGACAGATTTCTTCACAGAGGGCAAAATCTGCTTAGATGGTCCATTTCCGAGCCTCCTACCTTACTTGTAGTATTTGTACTACACATAGCATTCATGCTTGTTGGAGATAAATCATAATTTTATTATATCAAATAAATCATTAACCCCTAAGTGCCCAAGCATGTTTTGGGTCTCAAAACCTCCAAAACAGTGATTTTTGACCACATTGTGGAAATGACAATTTGAACCAAACAAATTTGCTTTTTTTAGACATCCAGCCGTAAGATCTTGTACTAAACCTTCTTTAAAAATACTGATAAAATTTTCAGCCGTTGGATGTTTAACATTTTAGAGATTATAATATTCAAAGTTGCAGCAAAACTTTTTTTGGGCATTGGCTGAATGACGTAGTCAAAATGGTGCAAAGGGGGAGCTGAAGATTGTTACCTCAAACATTTTGCCCATATTATTTTCCATGTAGGTAATCGAGTTGAGTACCTCCATGGAAAATTTGAGAGACTCATTCCTTTTTTTGACTTGGGTAAAAATTGTTTTCTAGAAGCACGTCTGAAAACGTTGATAAGTTTTTGATTTTTGAGCGAAATTATTTTTGAAAAATTCCAAAATCTCAAATTTTGACGAATTTTGAAAGAAGTAATTCAAAAATTACTGAAAATATTGAAGCTTGTCTTTGTAAATTTTATTGGCTGCCCTTGTAAAATTGGTATATTTTTTGACTTGGGTCTCTTTGGAATTTGAGTGGTGATTTGGTGATGAACATATTTCAAGATTTTTTTTTAAAAAAGCATAATTTTAAGCTGCCCGTTTTGGACTTGAAACCTAAAATTTCTACATGAAAGTCTTGAAATTGGAATTTGGCTTTGAAAATTTTACCACATACACTTTGCAGTATAGGGAGCATCCAGTAAAAATGTTACGAAAAAATATTAATTTTAACCCTTTCATCTTGGCTGCCCAAAATCGCAAAAAGTCGTGTTAGCTTTCTTGGATTTTAATTTTTTAGGGGTTAACTACACCGGAGCATTACACTGAAAACTTGGTTTGGTGTTCATCCGGGAATGGTAACGACTACTAATTGGAAGGTTTTTGTTTTTGGTCTAGAAAACTATCCCAATGTTGATGTTTCTCCGGAATACAAGAGGAAAGTCGCAGCGGATATGGTCGGCCAATGAGAAGAAGTGATATTTAAGGATTGTACTTTTTACCCCGGATCAGTACGTGTGGTTTGGCTTTGGTCTCTGGAGGTGGTAATTTCAAAAACATGAGCCATCTAGCAATGAATGTCGTGCGTTTTTCATCCGTTGATCTCTGCACTTAAGATGGTCGAGGTGATTGTAGTGAAGGAGGAGTAAAGTTGTACTCTCGTCTTCTTACGTTGTTTCACCAATGTGGCAAATGCAAGAATTTGTTCTCAAATGAATTGAGTATTCAACATGTCACATGCAAATAAATCTACAGTGACCCTGGGCTTAAAAAAAACGCAATCTCTGATGTGTACATTGCCTACATCATGCCCCAACACTAATTTGCTACAGTCGCCAAAGAAGGTCGGACACAACAATTAATCTTTCGAGTTCACCGTCAAGGTGCTTGCTGGAATCTGCGTAGCAAGCCTCCGCCTGTGCCAGATCCGTGCTTACCTTTGTCACAATATTAGCATATCTTTTGCACTCTAATTTCCACAAGTGTAGTTGAGCCTAAGGGCGGATTTACACCTAGGGGCCGGGCCAAGTTTTCTTGAGGCCAATTGCTTGAAATTTCAGCCCATTTTGGGGTTTGGGCCGGCCTCAAGTCCCCATTATAATAAGATTAGAACAAGGGCCAATTTTCCCTTATGTAATGGCCTTCGGGCCAAGAAGCCGGGCCAATCTAATAAATATAAAAAAACAATCAATTATTGATGATGGACATGAAAAAGCAAAGAAGGATACGGTGGATGAAATCGTCATAGGCTCCTTCATTGTATCTATGAGGTGGTGGGCTCAATACCCTGCGACTGTGGGAATTCTTGTGATTGGTTGAGGAGAAAGGGTATTTTATTGTGAAATATTTTTTTAATTAAACTCTGACATTGGCCCCGAGGCCAAGAGTTGGCCTTCCATTCTCGGTGCACCCAATCCACCGAGCTCGGGCCATGTCAGAACTTGCATTTCTTGATTAAAAAAATTCTGCCACCAAATTGGCCCGAGGACTAGGTGTAAAGGGGTTGGGGCCGATTTTTGCCTCTCGGCCAATCACGATTGAGGATTTCAGCCCTCAAAGGGGTAGAATTGGCCCGGCCCCTAGGTATAAATTGGCCCTAAGCCAATTCTGTATTCTCCAACCAAGAGGTGACCAACTATTCGGAAGTTTTGATCACAAACGCCAATGTTGATTTTTACTCATCCATAGCAGAGGGTGTGTTCTTGGCCTTTACTGCAAGAAGGATTTTTTGTGCCTTGGTGTATTGCTCATGGATCTGATCGTGGTTGGCCCTCTTCTTCGCAAGTCTGCAATGTATAAACTTGAGTTTTTCCTTCTCTTCCTCCAAACGTTAACCAATGTTGTCCGCAGTCTAGTAGTAATCGTGGCGAGCTTTTTGAAGTTGCATTTGCTCACCTTTTACAACTCTAGCCACCTAGATTTGGAACAAAGCTAGTCTGGAAATAGGGGCTTCATCGAGGCGGGTTGCCATGGTATCAATTTTTTCATTAACCTTATGTTTGGTACGAGATGAGCAGCAAGGAGCTACTCGTAGTTTTTTTTTTTTTTTTTTTGAAACAAATTGAGATTAATCAATTGCAGAGAAAAAACAGGGGACAAACACCCCAGCCGGAGATCGGCCAGGGGAAGAACCTGACGCAGGACAAGACACCAAGCAGAGACTAAATGGACTCTAAGCCTGGCTTGAAGTAAGGTTAAAACTATAAGAGGTCCCGGAGGGAGGACTGAAAGTGTCAAGAGGCCCTGCGAGTGCCCATTTGATCTTGTCTTCAAGAGGAGAAAAGGAACCTAAAACACGACTTCTACACCAATTCTTGATAAATGTGGCCTTGAGCTTATCGGCCTGATCCGGATATTTCCGAGTTCTTGCTTGCATCTTTTGCCAAACCAAGCGCCCGTAGTCGAGAATCCCCAGCCAGATCTTCTGGAAAAGTTTGGCAATTGGCCAGACGATGCCGTTGAAGACCACATCGTTCTAGCAAAGCCAAATGGACCAAAGAGTAACACCTCGAAGCGCAGCCCAAACCGAGCCTAGGCTTTTAAACTTGCGAGGGATGCGAGAGCTGAAGATGGTGTGTTTCCAATGAAACTGACGCCAAGGCCCAACGGCCGGAAGCGAGGGAGCTGCGACCAGATTGAGAATGTGCGTGGCCCAGTGCCATGCTTTCTGGGCCAGGTCACACTCCCAAAACCTGTGGAGGATTGTTTCCACAGCTCCCGAGGGGCAGGAAGGGCAGCTGCGGTCAATAGCAATGTTGAATTGGCCTCGCCAAGCATTAACCGGGAGGGCCTTGTTCCACGCACTCCACATCAGACCAGCCTCTTTGATCACTCTTCCCTTGGACCAGACCGACGTCCATCTGAACTGGAAGTGCTCGGGGAGGACTCCAGTCCATTTCCTGGCAAGGTTGGGAACAAGATGGTGCCTCCGAAGAAGCTCCCGGCCATGCTAAGTGGTGTAGGACATAAAGCTGATGTCATCGCCGTACTTGAGAAGATCAGGGTCAAAGTTAAGAAGATCAATCCTGCCATAATAGATGAAGACCTTGCGCTTGCGTTGACCTTTTTCAATATCCACCACGCGGACTTTGCGAATGAAACCAGAGAGCAACGTAGCAGGGCCGCTGTCATCAGGGGCGGTGCGGGCGGTTGCAGCACGCTGGGCCTCCTCGATGCTTACCAGCCAACGAGTTCGAGCTTGGACCGTGAAAATGGGGCAGGAAAGAGGAATCCAGGAGCTGACTTGACTCAAGTTGCGGAGGGGGATCTGGAGCCCGGCTTGGCACTGGACAACCCAGGATGGGAGCTCGTCAAGGGGATCGTTGAACCAGCCGACGTATTCCCAGCCTCTGAGGAACTCAGCATGGCCAGTATGGAATCCTCCCCATTGATTCCGGAAGACTAACAGGGCGGCCTCCCAGCCTCCAGGCCCCGAATTCAGATGGAGAGAGGCCATACTTGGAGGCCACCTCTTCGCAGGTAAGCATGCGGACCTGATCGTAATGCCAAATGTCTCTCACGCGGCGGATGCCTCGGGCGTGCAGCTCCCCAACACGGGCACGGGAAAAGCCAGCGCCGATAACCGGAGCGTACTCGTTCCACCAGAAACTGCTGCCAAGGAATTCCTCGAAGCATTGAGGTTCTATGAATGAGACCTCCGGGAGCATCTTCCCCCATGCGGCTACTACTCGGTTCCAGATCTTAGACCCCCTGTGAGACTGGTGCTGCGGCATAGTGAAATACTCTAAGCTTGGGGACCACTTGCCTCGCTTGTAAGGCTGGAAGCGAGACAGACGATATCGAAGCATGAGATGGAGATTAGTGTGGAGGGGCTCACAAGCTTTAACTATCCACTTAGACATGAGGGCCACAACGGCATCTTCAGGACAAATTAAGTTAAGGGCGCCTTTGTCCTTCGGCTGGCAGCAGGTGATCCAGTTCACCCTATTCCGGCCTCGCTTGGAGTCCCCTGCCCACAGGTAGTTGGCCAGCTGTCCTCTAATCTTGGCGACGCCAGCAGCTGTGCCGCCCCAAATAGATAAAAAAAACCATAGACCTCATAAAAGGACTCCGTTGACAATAACGGCCCTCCCGTAGGCGTTCATGCGGACAGAGCTCCAGTGCTCGAGGGCGCCATCGATGCGAGACTTGAGGAAATCGTTGGCGTGGTCAGAAGTAGGGTCCATGCCAAAAACAGTACCGAGCAGCTTGCTGAGATCCCCTTCCTCAGCCCAGGTGACTTGGAGAGACTCGCACCAGCCAGGTTTCTCAGCCGATTGACCATTGCCGGACCAATATGCGCAGGACTTGGACCAATTCAGGTCTAGACCTGAGGCCAAGCAAAAGGTACGAAGAGTATTGATCAGGCACTAGACTGAATCCTGTTCTCCTAAGAGGGTGAAGCTCGTGTCGTTTGCGTATTGGAGAAGTACCTGCGGTTTGCCAAAAGGGAGCGTGATTCCTTTGATCAGGCCAAGGCCGACCTTGTGCTTCACCAGGGCATTCAAGGCTTCCGAGACTACGAGAAAGAGGTAAGGAGGGAGGGGGCACCCTTGGCGTACCCCCAGCTTGATCTTGAAGCTAGGGGAGAGACGCCCGTTGACATTAACATGGTTGGAAGCATCCCCAAAGAGGAGGTGCACTATTTGGAGAAATTCTGCTGGGAAGCCGAGCTTCTGAAGAACCGCAAACAAGAATCCCCAGTCAACTTTGTCGAAGGCTTTACTGAAATCAAGCTTGAGAAATATCAGCGGCTGGTGAGAGTGCCTAGCCCAATCGAGAGTTTCATGAGTCATCATGATGTTGTCCGGGATGAAACGGCCTGGGAGAAAGGCGGATTGGTCATCACCAATTATTTCTCCTAGAACTGGTTGAAGACGGAGCTGCAAGGCTTTTGCATAAAGCTTGTAGGAGACGTTGAGAAGAGCGATGGGCCGCCAATTTGTAAGCCTGTTGCGGGGACCTCCTTTGTGAAGTAGGGCCAAGACGCCGCAGGTAACTCCAGGCGGAAAATGGTCTTGGGCGATGGAGTGGAAAATCATGCTGAGGTACTCATTCTTGATCAAGGGCCAAATTTTTTTGAAAAATTCATCTGTAAGACCATCCTTTCTGGGGGCCTTGCCCACTGCCATGTCGGCCAGGGCCGCATCTAAGTCGCTCATGCTGATGGGTCGGGACAGTGCTGACTTCATCTCAGAAGTGAGACGATCATCGAGGCATGCTAAGACCTCTTCTCTTGCAGCCATGACGGCAGCTGATTGAGGACCCTCGGAGTAGAGGTCACAGTAAAAGTTGATGCAAATCTCCTCTAGGTCTGTACGGTCGTGACAGGGGACGTCGAGAGGGTTCACCAGCTCTGTGATATGCGAGGCTCTAGAGTGCTTGCGGGTGGCTTTGAAGAATTCCTTCGATCCTGAATCACCAACCTGCATCCATTTCAGCCTGCTGCGAAGTTGACGGCCGCGCAGCTTATGGAGCTCTACTCTCTCCAAGGCATCTGCACAGTCGGAAAGGGCCAGTAGGTTGGCCGGGTCGGTCGGGTTCAGCTGAAGTCCTGCCATGGCTTCGGCAAGGCCAGCCCTGAGACGGGACTCTACGGCTCTCCCATCTCGAGCCTTCCGCTTGCAGAATTCCTTATAGAATTTAATGCAGCGGCGGGTCTTGCCAAAGAATCCAAGGGAGGGGTGGGCTGACCAGATAGAGGTGAAGGCCGAGCGCACCTCGGCATCATCGGGGAAGTGGGAGTTTATCTTCCAAGAGGAATGACGCTGGGCGGTGGATTTCAGCTCTATGGAGCACCAAACAGGTAGGTGGTCTGAGTGGCTGCAGTCGCTCATGATGAAGTAGTCTTTCTGCATTGGCTCTCCTGCTGGGGCTTCAAAAGTGTAAAATCTATCGAGTCTTGCAAGTAGCCTGCGGTGGTCGCGCTGCTGGTTATCCCATGAGAAGCGGATGCTGTTGGAGCTGCTGAATGAGTCAGAGACCTCGAGGCCGGCCATAAGCTGATTGAAGCTGATCTTTTTGGCAGCGGCGAGAATCCGGCCTTGAACATTGGATTTATCTGACGACCTTTCTACCACGTTCCAGTTGCCAAGGAGCACCCATCTGCAGTCCTGTGGCAGAACTGCAGCTAGCTCGTCCCACAGCACTCGGCGGGCTTGAGGCGAATTGGGGGCGTAGACGTTGAGGACTGAGATGTCTCCGCCAGGGATGCAGGAGAGTCGAATCCACTGGGCTCTGCCAGAGCGAGAGTGGCGCGAGGATTTGACTAGGTGTTTGATGGAGGGCGCAATCCAAGTGCAAATGCCTCCGCTTCCGGCTCCTGGCTCGTTTGCGCCATGGCCATAAGCAGGGGAGGCGTCCTAGAAGAAGAATCCAGCACCGGGCCAGAAGGAATTCCTCAAGGAGATGGACTTGTCTCCACGGAGCTTGTGCTCCTGGAAGCACAGGAAATCTAAGGAGGAAAAGAGAGGCTGGTAGTAGCTGCGAATCCGGGCGATGGTGTCAGGGTTGTTGAGGCCCTGAACATTCTGTGATACCATCGTCAGTTTCATTCTTCATGGATTGGCGATGGTTGCTCATGTTGTCTCGAGGAGGGGCCGGTAGAGAGGGACCTCCTATGCGGTTGATTAGTGCGGTGGCTATGGAGAATGTTGAGGCGGCGTTGCACATGGGCTTCCGAAGCAGCGTCACGGCGGATGCGGGCCTTGGGGTTAATTCGCGTCCTCGAGGGGGTGAGATGCTCGCTGTCCGGGTGAATCAACTGGCGCTCCCGGAGCCATTCGTAGAAGAGGGGGTGGAGAAAGTCCGGGAGGTCTCTTTGGGAATCTGCCACATTCTGAGCTAAGAAGGCGTAGGGGTCCTGGGCGTGGATGCCCCAGACATTGGCTCACCTTCCCCGCCATGAAAAGACCCAAGGGGAGTGTTGTCGGGCTGGCTGAGGTTTACAGGAAGATCTGCTCCAGTCCCCAAACTAAGATTGTCCGAGACTGACCTTGTACGCAGGTTAAGGTCGAATGCAGGTCTGGACACATCGGCAGGGGGGATTGGCGTGGGCAAGAGGGCGGAGGTGACTTCAGCAGGGGCCACGGGCTGACTTGCAGGGGGCTCCGCCAGATAGATGGGAGGAGCGCTGGCAGCGATCGGGGAAAGCACTGGAAGAGGAGACGGGGCCACATGGGAAGGATTGGCCGGAGCCTCTTCCATGATGTGGTCCAAGGGTACGTTGGAGACATGCAGGGCCGGAGAATGAGCTGTAGAGTCTCCTTGGCCGGGGTCGAGGAGGGGCTTGGAAGCTCCCTGCGGGGCTGCAGGCATGTTGGGCGCTGCAGCTTGAGGATTTAGAGGGGCGAAGGGGCCAACTTCCACCTGAGCTGAAGGGAAGCTGATTTCTTCGACTGGGAGCCATGCCGGACCTTTCTTTTTTTTCTTAGCTTTGGAGGGGCGTTGATAACTGATGAAACCTTCGGCGTCTGGGGCGGAAAATCTGCGGGAGGGGCCAGCCCCCAGGAGATTCGGGGGAAGTCTTCGCTCGGATATGGAGGAGTCTGTGTCGTCGGAAATTGAGGACGCCGGGGGATTGGAAGGGCCGAGGGGGGAGGAGGCAGTGGGAGCTAGGCCTTGCTGAGGGGGCAGGATAGGAGGAGCGGGGGGAGGGGAAGGGGGAGGGAGAGGAGGAGCAGGGGGCAATGGGGAGAGAGGGGCCGAGGGAGGAGGAGGGGCACAGGTCTGCTGGGGAGGGGGGGAGACTAAGGGGGGGGCGAGAGGACTGACTAGGGGCGGAGGGGGATGAGCAGGAGCGGAGCTAGGGGTTAGGGGGGGGGGGAGAACCAGAGGTTTTGAGGTGAAGGCTCGCAAGAGCACGGCAATCCTTTGCTTTGTGCTCCGTGTCGAGGCAGAAACGGCACCGAATTGGAAGGTTTGTGTAGTCGACGATGATGGAAGACTGCTCTCCTGTGGCGTCGTTCACGACCTCAACCGTGGTGGCCCAGCCGTCGCCAGCGGGAAGCGCGATGCAAAATCTCTGGTCTTCAAGAATGGAGTTCTTGCGGTCCCCTCCTAAAACCTCGCCTAAACCTTCCGCAATCTGCCGAGCTACACACTGGAACTCATCTGGCACACGTCGTAATGTGACCCAAGTCGGGATTTTGAGGCCTCTAGGGTTAGCAGGATTGAAGTTCGGAACCCAATTTTGCATGACACAATTGCCCCAGCGGGATTTGAAGGGGGTGAGGGTTAGGAGCTTCTGAACGGTACCAGAGTCTTTGGTGCGGAGTTGGAAAAAACCTCTCCCGAGGTTTCGCCCAATGGAGACAAAGCCACCTACTTGGCATTGAATCAGCTCCAACCAGTTGGGGATGGCGTGTTGAGGCGGTCGGCCACCCACGAAGAAGGCTAACAAGACGTGGCGGGAGAGTAACTCCATCTCGCGCCGAACCATGTGCTGGTTCACGGGGACAATGCGAGGATTGTTCCGGAGAAGGAATCCCCCATAGCTGCGAGAGTAGCCCTCGGGCAGAGTTTCACCGTCCACCGCTTGGGTGGGGTGAATGACGGCATTACGATTTTGAAGGTTGATGGCCTCCACAAGGTCTGCTTCGATCTCGTCTGTCTGCGCTGTGCTGAGGGAGGGTGTAGGGGGCGGCTCGTGGGTTCCGGCGGGGGGTTTGGGCCCGCGGACCTTCTCTGCAAACGAGGCCATCTGGAGTCTTGAAGGCGACAACGTTGACTTAGGGCACCGGGGTTCATAACTCTCTCGAGAAAAGAGCAGATGACGTCCTGCACAGGCCCAAACAGATCTAATGACCTAAAAACCAACTCCACTATAGTGCCGGATCCTTGACTCTACACGGAGTTCGAGGAAAGATGAAGCAGGCTAATTCCTGTTTCCCGAAGCACACAATTGAGTTAACAAAAACTGGGCGAGATGATGATCAGTGATGGACTCATCGGAGTAATCCACCGTGCTTGCGGTGAGCTCCGGAGCCTCTCATCGCGCCCCCGTGGCGCACACACAAGAGTTTGACAAAACTCCTGATGGCAATTAATACGAAGCTACTACTCGTAGCTTTGGCTGTGCCAAGTGAATCACTGATCGAGCACCAAGTAGTGAAGACTACATCATTGTGGAGGAGTTGTCCTAAGCACGAGCTCGTCCCCTCTCTTCCGACGTTGAGGCACCACCTTTGTTGACAAATACAGGGACGGGCATTAGAAGCCATAACAGTTTAGAAAACCATGATAAAGATTTCCACTTGAAAACAAAGTACACACCAAATTGAGCACATGTCAACTACTCTGCTTTGGGGGTGATAGAATCATAAGGACAAAATTGACATGCATTAGAGCAAACTAGAGACATAACTACATTAATGACAGGGTCTAAATTGCAATAATTAGAAGACTAGCATAGGGATAGTAGGAATTAAATCTATACCTAGAAAACCCCGCACGGGAGAACCTTTATTAATGGCGGCAAAGGATGGGTGAAATTCTCAAAGTCATGGTGAATGTGGGGCACTCCGATATATGATTGATGCGGATGAATTTGTATAATGACACTCAAGATGGTAAAAAAATCCTATTGATGTTTTTATCAAATTTTAAAAGTTATCTTCATAGTTTTCTAACAATCCTAAAATTATAAGAAAAACATTCTCAAATCGTCATTTCTAATGCAAAGAAGTAAAATACCACATTTATTTATTTTGAGCATCCCAATTTCACAAAAATATAAAATTTTACAAAACTATCAAGAAAGTTGATTGCTTATATTGTAAACAACATTGGCAAATAATCATTCTAGAGTAAATCAGTTTAAAGTGAATCAACCAATGATCATGGCAATAAGGAATGCATTTTTTGCAAATACTATGTGAAATATCCAATATTTCTACTGAATGAAGAAATAAAGTCATAGTTTTTGACAAAAAATGAGTTAACTATGAATTTTCAAAGGATACTAGAATTTATATTACTAGACTTTTCCATCACTCACATTATCAATGCCCAACCATCATTGTTTATTGTGTGCAAAATCAGCTTCATATCGCTCAAATACTTCAATGTATAAAATTTATTACCACCTCACTCATTTCTTTAATTTTATGCAACCACTCATTCATCAAATTGTCAAATTCTGCACAATGATTTAAGAAAGACCTTATTACTTTAAAATCTTTCATGTATAAAAAACTATCTTCATAATTTTCAATGGAAAATATGTGAGAAATGCTTAATTGTCTTGCATATGCCTTTGTCATAACATAAACATATACTATGAAAGCCTACGTGAAGTTGTTTGTAGCCTACAAATTTTGGTGGGTTTCAACATCTTGCAAACTTATAGAACACTCGTTCATTATACATGGAAGGGTACATTATGCGATGAAGAGCTCATCACGTAGAGTGGATTTAATGTGATTCTATGATTAAAGGTCAAGACACCAATTAAATTGCAAAGACATCTAAAGCCCAACTTCTTGACCTTTACACTTTTAAAAAAATTCCAAAGTCCACGGTCCGCTGCCCTCAAAAGAGGCTACATGACAAAATGTTTAGAGATTTTTGGCGGCCGAAACAATAACATCTCAAAAAAAACTTGAGAACAAATTTTCAAGTGGTTCAAACTCCTCTAAAAAGGCCATGAGATATTTTTGATAAAATAATCAAATTTGAGAAGATTTGGATTGTTATATGAAAGTGGCCAATTTTCAGGGAATAACATGTATTCTTTTTTTGTATTCGCCCTCTTGTGTTGGCTCTTGATTTTTTCTCTCATTTTCTACATTATTTTTACACTAAAAAATTAGATCTTTTTTTTTTTTTTTTTTTTTTTTTTTTTTTTTTTTTTTTTTGTAACTACCTCAATAGATCATTTCATTCAATTGTCATTTTTGTAGCAACTACATTTCCACGGTTAAAAAAAATGAAGGTGAATTGATTGGTGCATTTTGATCCTTCTTAGTTTATACGTGAGTAAACCATATCATGACCACCATTAATCTAAAGAGCCCCATTAACAAAAATTATTTGTAACTACCCAAAACATTTCATTAGCCACCAAATTTAAGTCACTAGTAACAATGAGTGCAGAAGTGGTGGCTATCTACAAAAATGATGATACTATTATAACAAGACAATGGTGGTGATGAAGAGATGAATAAATACTTCTAATTCTTAATAGAAATCATGTGATGGTAATGAATTTACTACATGGTAGTATTTGAATGGAATTAAGTTGATTTTCACACAACAATCAATGATGGTTGAGTGATATTAAGTAGGTAATGGGCTAATGGCGTTCATTCCAATATCTTTTAAGAATTTATAATTAATATAGATTTTAATCAAAAAAATTGACTTTAGTTGCATTGATCTCTGAACCATATTTTCTTTCAATAAAAAAATATTGTATATTTCACAAAATACTTGCAAAAAGTTGCATTCTTTATTGTAATCAGGGTTTTTTATCCCGTCAGGTCATGACTATGCAGTCGTAACGTTGGGGCGTGTCCTGGCGAGACCCTTGTGACGTGACAATAGGGATCAACGTATGTTTAGATTAGTCCCTGCGAGTAGTTTGGGTAAAACAATTACCTCGTTGCGTACGTGGGGTCCTACGCGGCATGAGAGGGGGCCCACATCAAACAACGTGGATCTGGGGGTTTGCGATGGCAAAATGTAAATGTGATGACTACCGTCCGCCCCATGTTCCCATCCATTGGGAATGTTTTTCCCATGTCCGACCCGTTGTTTCTCGTCGTCCACCCCAATTTGACCCCTTCAGCTTGCAAAGGCCATATCTTCCTCATTTTTTGTCCATTTCTTAGATTTGAGGACATTTTTAACATCTACATTTCATGAGGATGTCTAAAATTTCCTTGAAATTAAGATTTGGATTCAAAATGAGGCTACTAGAGTCTCTAGAAGTTGCTGCCCACCCCCTTCTTTGCTCTAGTCCGCACCATGTTTCTTCTAGTCCGCCCCATGTTCCCAACTATTGGGAACTTGTTCCGTATCGTCCGCTCCTTCTTCTCAATGATTGGAAACGTAATCCTCATAATTCTTCTTTACATTTACTATAATTTGCTGACATATCGTGACACGTGGATGTCTTCCATAGTATGTATCAAAGTTGAGATAATGTAATTAAATCCAAAACTTAGTTATTTTTGAGTCCCATATGGTAAAGGCAGGATCGGTCATAATGTCATGACAAGATGACTTCGTGTTGTGTCTTGACTATGACGGAATGGCCTCCGTCACGACGCAATAGACAACCCTGATTGCGATATTTATAGGTTGATCCATCTCAGAGAGGAAAGGGTAGAGGAGGTAAAGGTCAAGAGGATTAAAGAGAAGATTGTAGTAGGGAAGGGTCAACAGTCCACATACTAGTACCTCTTGTAGGCTCTCACCTTGTGGAAAAGGCATTGCAGGGACATCATGTTTTCTACTTTAAATACCACTGCAGGAAAAACATTACATCCATCTCACAATATTCATCAAAGAGGAAATTTTCACCATTATGGTGGTGATAGGATAGGACATGGTTGGTGACAGGGTAAGGCAAGGCAGACTTGATAGGAAATGGGGAGAAGGAAGGAAAAGATTAGGGGGTGAGTGGTATAGTGTAGGGGCCGAGGGAGAAGGACGATGTGAAGAGAGAGAGTAGGTCTGGCATTTAAGATTAAAGAAGTTTATTTTTATTGCTATGATAATTTTTAAATGTAAACCAAATGTCATAATCATTTTGAAGATTATAATTTTTTGTCTTATAATAATTTTAAACCAATCTAATGATAAAAATACTAAAATACATATTGACAATTTTATACGCCATACATTAAAATGGACACCTAAAAACTATTAACAAAACACAGAAAAAAAGAGAAATAAATATTTTTAGTAATTTGGTTTTGAACTTTAGGGTCAAAAGCCTCTTGTGGCGCAGATGCTTGCTTCAAAATATAGAAAAAACATGGAAAATGTAAAGCACTATGGTGTACTGTAATGGTGGCAGTCCTTGTCATGAAATATTCGTACAATTAAGGAGGTGACAGACATATACACCTATTTATGCAGGAGTGGTTGCTTGGGCGGAGTGGGGCATTCAAGAAGTTTTTGCTGTTGGGAGGCAGGGGTCCAATGGGAGGGGCATTCTGGGAATGGGGCTGCACTCATCATAAAGGGCAGGCGGCGCCCCAGGCTCTCCTACAGTGTAAAGCACCTGTTGCAGTTACTAACTTACTGCAAAGGTGAAAGGGGAGCCCAGGCCCCAGAGGCAAACTGTTGGATCATGAGGCAAATCATCTGCCACTTGAGTATGGAGGACTCATCAAAAGAACATTCCCTCCGCCACTTCTCTCTGCAATAATGCTGTAAGGACCTGGGGTCCTCCACCACTTCACTTGCCCCAAAGTTCATACACATTCAATTCCCAAACCACTCCCAATCTTATGCCTGTCATTGGCTGGCTGAATTGGGGTAATCCATATTCAAAAATTCATTTATGTCCTCTCTCTTAGTGGCATTTTGCAGGATGAAAATATGTTTCAAGATATTGCTTATGTTTTATATCCTAAATTGTCCATTTATCCTATTTATTTTCTTTAATTTGTGCCACACATTGTGAGCTACTTTTCTCTAAGGGCCGATTTACATATGGGGGCCAGGCCAACTTTTCTTGAGGCCAATTGCTTGAAATTTCAGCCCATTTTTGGGTTGGGGCCGGCCTCAAGTCCCCATTATAATAAGATTAGAACAAGGGCCAATTTTCCCTTATGTAATGGCCTTCGGGCCAAGAAGCCGGGCCAATTCAATAAATCTAGAAAAACAATCAATTATTCTCGGAAGACATGAAGGAGTAAAGAAGGATATGGTGGATGAGATTGTCATGGTCTCCTTCATCGTATCTACGAGGTGGTGGGTTCAATAGCCTATGGTTGCGGGAATTGTTGTGATTGGCTGAAGAGGGAGAATTTTTTATTGCGAATTTTTTTTTAATTAAACTCTGACATTGGCCCCGAGGCCAAGAGTTGGCCTTCCATTCTCGGTGCACCCAATTCACCGAGCTCGGGCCATGTCAGACCTTCCATTTCTTGATTAAAAAAATTCTGCCACCAACTTGGCCCAAGGATTAGATGTAAAGGGGTTGGGGCCAATTTTTTCCTCTCGGCCAATCACGATTGAGGATTTCGGCTCTCAAAGGGGCTGAATTGGCCCGGCCCCCAGATGTAAATCAGCCCTAAAACTACCCTCAGCTTCTAAGCCGGTGAAGCCCTTTTGAGGCGTTTGTATGACCAAAACTTGTTCATTTGAACATGCTTCAAGCATGATTCAGAAGAAGAACTCCGGTCCCAAAGGGGCCGATGTGAACATAGTGTTTGTTCAATATTCTATTCACTAATCCGATGGCCACTGGACAAAGGATAATGAATCTAGAGCTACTCCCCCCTTTTCAAAAGTAAACATTTTTTTACACTAAGTGCTTTTAAGACAACCGACATGTCATCCCCCCAAGGTCTTTTTGGGTACACATGCAACGACGTCTGAAGACCCTCCACTATATTTGGGTGGACTATGGTAGTAAGCACCACGATGGCATTGGGATTCAAACTCACAACCACCTCACCGGTGTGCCATGACTCAAACCACTACACCACAGCCATGGTGCCTTTTCGTGGTTGGCGCGCTCTTGGGCACTCGAAGTCCCACAACCGTGCGGCTGACAAAGCATGATTCATTCATATTTTTTTTGAGTGAATGATGTGTGGTGGAATTTAGTTATCTCCTTGGTACTATTTTAGATCGGACAATTTATTTTTAGATTTTATATGAGGCCTCAAATCAGATAAATGGATTTCCTTGTAGTTTATTTTACACATTTTGGTATTTTTTTTCCAAAACTCAATTTAGGCCATTAAAACGGTCATTGTTGCATTTGAGATAGACTAAGAAAATAAAGCCTATGTGGTTTACTTTTCACTTGATTCTTAAAAAATTAAAAATTTTGAATATTGAGAAATCATCGTAGTTACCAGTTAGTATCTATTATCATGGAAATTTTTACCAATTTTAGTGACACAAATAATTTCCATCCACCGTAATGTTCTTCATTTCAATTTGCACATACTGTTGAGAAATTAGAATTTGTAAGTGTGTTTTGTGATTAGAATGAATTATCTTTACAAACACTCTAAGAAAATCATAATTATTACAAGTTTGTATGAGAAAAATGGAATATTTTGACACACAAAAGTTAAAACACATATACTTTCATATAGCAAAAATTTAAAATAAAAAAATATGTCACATGGTTAGTGAAATAATTGGATCTGAAATTGAAGCCTTAATCCATGGTAACAGGTCCGGTCCCTCAGGGTTAATTTTCAGCTTCAAACATAACACATGCAATGAGCCCTTTAACCCTTAACGCCGGGACTATGGCCATGGATTCAGAATGTTCATAGGGACTGTTTTATTTTCTTTATTTTTCACTCAAATTGACTGATGTTATTTTTGAAATATTTTTCCTAAGTGAAATCTTGCATTTTCTATGTGCAGTATTTTTTTCTGTTCTTTTCCAAAAAAATTTGAAATTACGTTAATTTTTTAAAGAAAATCCTTAAGAATATCCATATAAATTAGAAAATATACTAGAACATTCCAATTTTTATAGGACCTCCAAGGCAAGCCTACGCTTCCGACATTGGAAGCGCCAACGTTTCCAAAGATCCCGATGAAGACCAGCGTGCGCCATGATGTACCAAAGCAACGTGATGCCAAAGGACGTGAACGCGTCTGTGAGCACTATCAAGACCAAGCGCACCATCCAGCTCATGGACTGGTGCCATACGGGCTTTAAGGTGGACATCAACTACCAGCCGCCTGCGGTGGTAACGGCAGCGACCTCGCCAAGGTGAAGCACATCGTCTACAAGATCGCCAACAGCACCGCCATAGCGGAGGTGTTCTCTCGTCTCAATTACAAGTTCGATCTCATGTATGCAAAGCGTGCGTTCATGCACTAGTACGTCAGTGAGGAGATGGAGGAGGGGAAGTTCTCGGAGGCTCGTGAGGATCTGACTGCGTTGGAGAAGGATTTCGAGGAGGTCGGTGCGGATTCCACTTAAGGCGACGGCGAGGACGAGGGCGAGGAATATTAGAAAATCAACCATGGTGATATGCTTTTGCATGCGTGTGCATGCATTTTTATTTTCTTTATGTTTTTCAAGGAGTTCAAAGCTGGAAGAAACATTTGTGAGAAGTACACTCTTTGTTGTTTTTCTTACACATTTGATGAGCTCTATGAGTTAGTTGGTGTTGAGGAGGGAGTTGTGGTAGTAGTGGGAGAGATGAAACAATTATAAGGTTATGGATAGTCTTTATATATTATAACAACTATTTTTATGAACTAAAAGTTATATGTTGTAATGAAAAACAACTTCACCAACTGTATACTCAGTTAGATTTATCAAATGGTATATATGATGCATGACTAGGCTAAATGTTAAATAAACACTTTCTCGGTATCTTTGATTAGATTTGGTAATTACAATCATAGTGTTCTACAACCTCGCACAACCTCGCACAAGAGAATTGCATTGGGATCTCACAAAATGATAATGATTAGATATGTCTCAGCAATTTTGGCTTGTGAACGGGAAGATCTTTCTACACTCCAATACTGATATCCCAAAACCACAAATCCGCACAAGATAAAACAGCCTATGATAGGCAAAATGATTGGTGTGCCTTGTTGCCATTGTTGAATTTTTACTAAAATTTGACATAAAGACAAATGTCAAAAATAGGGAGTGAAAATGAATTATTCTTTTAGAAAAGTATGAGTTTGTTATGAATTTTTAAAGTGTGTGCTATCCAATTGATCCAAAAGTAAGTTACACTATTCCCAAACCAAGAAAAATTGTATTTATAAAGGCCATCTAATTCACTTATAATGATCAGTACATGTGACAAATCTCAACTTGCTGGAACTATATTAAAAAATCTATTTTGATTGAATATGAGTAATCACCCTAATGATTTTCATTGCAATGGAACAATACACAACAATCCTTACTTTTCCTGATCACTGCACAAACATGCACATGGAGACATTGCATTTACAAACACTGAGACAACAAGAGCATTGGCAACATCAAGTTCTAATAATGCACATGTACTGGATTCTTCAATTACCTCGATTTGGTGGTGCTTTCCAGAGGTTTGAAGACAAAGTTAACTGCTTACGTTTCCATCACAAATTTATTCTAATCCCTATGGATTCTTGAAATAGATGCCAAAAGAATCTTATCTAATTTATTTTCTTGTCTTTGATCCTCTCTAGAATAGATAAGTGGTCAAGTTGTACGTGAAATGTCATGTATCTATAACCAAATGACTACCAAATGCCATATAATGCATCGTAGTTTACATTTATATTGTAGCAGTCCACCACAAAACATATATCCCGCTAGAGTGTAGGGATCTCCATACATTTAAAACTTTCACAACTATGTTTACTCTCTATTATTAAGTATCTTATGCTTCATTGGATTGAAATCATCAGCAGTAAATTTTCTAGGTACCATAACATATTTGCTTTCTATTACTCTAGATAACAAAACATATGTTAATCCTGGTGTGAATGCCTCGCAAAATGTCAATAATTACTTTTGCAGCAAGAGTGGCTCCTAGAGCTTTATATCCAGTCATGGCATATGCCAATGCCAACAAAAATGTTGACTTGAAATATTTTCTTGTATAGGTGTAGTTAAACCATTAGGGAAAAAATCAGGTCTCTAACGGGCCTTGTAAGACAGCCCGGATTAGGTGAGCTTCATGCCCGCTGACACTTCTCTGCGAAATTTCATTGGTGGATATCTTGCCTGCTGACAACAAAATTCGCCCCGCTGACAACAGGATTCGGTACTGTCCAATGGGGTGATAGCAGTGGGCAGACGGTCGGTGACAGTGTCATTACCGCTTGTATTGTCCAATGGGGGGGGTGGGGTGGAGTGGGGTGGGGAAGGGAAGCGATTGGCTGGACCCCCCAAATGCCAACTGCTGGCACTGCTGGCAGCATTTGGCGACCTGCTGGCACAGTTGCTGCCAGCAGGTAAAGTGCATGGGCATGGCCTAATTTTCAGGCACGGATTCCGACCAAAGGCCCGTTGGAGACCCCAATCTTCCCCTAATGCTTGTCTTTCATTTCTTCAACTTTGTTTTGTAGCCGAATTCTAACATACCTATTGTAATTCCTTCAACATTCGTATCTTCTTTAAAATAAATAGCTTCTACTTTACCCATTGTACCATTGTTGACTCTTTTTTCAATGTTGATATTGTCCAAAACCATGACAAATCCACCTACAATGACTTTATTCAATTGGTTGAATTTGGGATTTTCTGTACAATTACTGAGTTTTTCAATATCAAATGCATTGGAGTCAATAGGCGCTAAGAACACTTCAATAGGATCATATAACTTGCTTATCATGATGTTGTTATATTTATCGACATCTATTTGATGAGTACATAAAGTTGTTGTTTGATTATCAACGTCCGCTATAATTTTGTCTTCACCAATAACACATTCACCTAAATAAAAGCCAATTTCCTCTTGAGTTGGCTTCATATCACGTATGATATTTAGAAACTCTAAATACGAAGGGTCTTTGCTATGTCGTATAAATGCCTTCAACATCTAGTGATTTCTAGATGACCAGTGTAGAGAATTCTTTAAGAAACACAATTCTCATATTGTAGCGGAATCCTTCACATGATGATGATATATCGGAGACAATTGAGCCATATCTCCCATCAACAATGATAATTTTCTTTCAAGTGGATTATTAGAACGGTTTGAGCTTTGTTTGACTTTAGAGTAAATGGCATTTAAAAAATCACTTGTCATAATACTCATTTTGTCAATGATGTACACATTAGCTTCTTCTGACCTTTGCAAAGTAACATTTGGTTTACGGAGACCATACAAGTAGCCACAAACTAGAATTACGTGATGCGTATGAGTTGTTGTTGCTATACATGACAATTGTCATGCTGCTACAGCAATTGTTACAGAAAGAAGATTTTCTTCCCAAGCCCTGCTGATAGTTTGTAAAGTACTAAATGTAGAAAATCTTCCCACCCCCTGGTGTACCTTTAAGAAAATGCATATTCTTCAGTGATGTGCTTATTTTATCAAAAAATTGTTGTTGTTCATCTGTCAATATGACTAACTCCATCTCTTCTCTAAAATTGAAATTGAAACAATCTTATCCCCTAAAGTTGAAAGGCCTCAAAACTACCAAAACCCTCAATACTAGACTCTTTCAATACAAGGTGTATGTTTTTAAGTTTTGATGTATTTTTGGAAGAAATAATTATAGGATCTAATATCTTACTTGTACATGTATATGTAACCCTAATCTTAGATTCAAACTCCTTACCGTTTGTAAGATCATAATGTTCTAAGTTGGAATTTTTTTTTCCCTTGTTGCAAAATGGGTTTCAAGAGTTTTGTGAGCCAAAAAACCAACTTTAAAAGAAAATTTGATGTGAGGCTCTTCGAATTCTTGTTCCTAGGTGGGTTAGGAATATGTTCATGCACTTTTTTCCTTCATACAATCTATAAAATCTAAAAAATGCTTGATTTTTCACATGGAGGTATGCTATAATTCAAAGACAAAGGTTGGTCTATGATTGTAAAAAATATTGGATTGACAATCCGAGCGGTGAGATCATGCAGTCAAATTGTATTTAGGTTTTTTTTTAAAAAAAAATACTTGAAAGAAATTGATATTTCAATTTTTGGTAAATTTTTGAAGTTTCTATGGTTTAATTAATTTTCGACAAAATTTGAGCATATACTGCAGTTTTGGGCAGATTCAGTATGCCCTAACAGTGTTTTCAAACTTTGACTGCAGATATCTCCTAAAGTATAAGGAACTTTGAAGCATGAATGGTCTTGTTAGAAAGATATGAGAATTGTCTGTATTATGCCAAAATCACAGCTTCATCCTACAAAACTTGACTTATGGGGAGCCTAACCAGAACCTAAATCATACCATTTTTGTTGAGTTGATGCTTTAGGGGTTATTTGGCTACAAGAAATCGCAGTCCAAATCAATATAGAATGAACTATTATTTATTGGTTTCAATAGATTTGGAAAAATAATTGCGAAATAGATCCACTCTGCGACTCAAATCAATAGAGTGAACTTTTATTTGCGGATTTCAAAAAAATAAGATCATTTATTTGTTGATTTCAACAGAGGAGTTTTAATTACTGCACTTTGGTATAAATTAGTGTGATTATTGTAATTTTAATTGTGATAATTAATTATTGTAATTCCTTTAACTACTGTAATTTATAATAATCAATTACAATAATAACTGTATTTACTATTTAAATACTATAATTATTACAATAATTATAGTTTTCACAATAAATTCATTGTAATTATTATAATTTAATGTAATTATAGTAGTTAATGTAATTTATTATAATTAATGTAATTCACTATAATTATTATTGTTAACAATAAGTACTTTTACATACTTGTCATATATCACGTGAAGAATGGTGGCTTAATGGTTAAGGCCTCAAATTAGGAGCCGGGAGGTGCAAAGATCGATTTCCTTGACCCTCGCCATTTGCTTGGCATAAGGTTTGGTAGGTGGTTATGTCCTTTAGCCTAGGCTATGTTCGGAGTCCCCCCGTCGTAGGTAGTTAGGTGGCTAGGCCTGAGATGTGAGTAGTGGAATTAGAAATGAATTTCAGCTTTATTAATAGTATGACTTGGACTTAGAACCAACGCATCAATCAACAGATTTGTACTATAATCAATCAAGAGATTTGTGTTCAAATTGTTCAAAATCAAGAGTTCCTAATCAACAAGTAGCATTATCAACAAAATTATGTTGAAATGGAATCAATCAATCAACAGATTTGTACTATAATCAATCAAGAGATTTGTGTTCAAATTGTTCAAAATCAAGAGTTCCTAATCAACAAGTAGCATTATCAACAAAATTCTGTTGAAATGGAATCAATTTTCTTGTAGTATTCAACAGTTCCAAAATTTTTAGAAACCTCCGACCCGACAACCTCTTCTACTTCTCCAATATAATCTGAATCTAAATATGGATGTTTCATGAGAACCTTATTAACAAGATGTCTTGACAAATTTCATTGTAAAGATTTTTCTGTGCATAACGAAGCACGTAGTCCTTCAATGAATCGATATTCAAAAGATAACCTTTGATTTTACATTCCATAATATATGGTTTTCTTGCATTTGATGGTGAAAAAAGATTGCCTTCATCCCTAAATGCTACTTATTGAAGAAGAATGTTATAAAAGAAAGGTTTCAGTTCTTTTAGGGGTGATAAATGTATGAAACAAACAACTTTGTTGTTGATATGTAGAATTTTTTTAAATTTGTCCCTTCTTTGGGCAATTTTAGGAACATATATGATCTTCACCACTTTGAAAACCTTCTAATACTCCTTAAAAGCATAATACTCAAAATCAATAGAGCTACCTATATAAAGATCAATTGGATGTAGGGAGAGTAGCCTTGATCTTGAGTTTATTGACCTTGAACACATTTGTGGTGGCTTTGAATCTACATCTACAATATGTTCACTTCTTGAAACAACCTCTATTACAAGACAAGTAAAAGCGGCTTCACAAGGCGATACTAGCTTCCGTAGTATCATGGCTGCAGTAAGGTCTATTTCAATTTCAGATACATTCTCTAGATTTAAACGTTTTGTATTCTTTTGTCAAACTTTATTGCACCATCATGCTCGCTTATCATCATATACTTCAACATGTATAATGACCAAAATGATGATGTTATGCGTTGAATATTCATGTGCGCTCCACATATCAAGAATAAGGGTGCATGATAAGGAACAACATTTCGATCGCTATACCTTAGCCTATAATATTTCCAACGTCTCGTATACGCATTCACTTTGGCCTTTATATCTAATTAATCTAATAAGAATCCATATTTGCATTTTTTACTGCCTTTGAAGCACTTATCCACCTTACAAATATGCAATTGCTTTCGCTTAACCAATTCAAATAGCCTCTTCTCAATATCATCTTCAGGCTCAATGTAGCATTTCTCTACTTTGTCATACTTTGTATGGACGTACGCCATAATTTCATCAGTGACACTTTCAACATTGTTTGTGTGTAACCAAAAAATGATGTGAGCATGTAACGAGATTCGTTCCTAGACTTCATATCAAATCACATAATGTTCAACTTCTCCTAGTAACTTCTCGCCTCAAATAATGTACGGGTATAAGGACTCCTTCGCTCTTATGTGAAATAAATGCGTACACTCCACTAGACAATTTTTCCAAGAAAAGTTATATTTTAGTTTTTGAATGATTTTATTTTTTTCAAGTCCTCAATATCGTCCCACCTTAGCTCGGACATCTCATCACATGTCAGCGTGAGAAACAAATGCGGCAAACCGTACATGTCAACCATGGCTATTAGATCACTTAATTGGCTTCTATACCAACCATGCAAGCCTGTAAGTGTCTCTGGCAAAGTGTATTTCACAAACTCTCAAATTGTGCATTTACACTCGTCTACTCTTCACCAACACTGGCATCTAAACAACCATTACATATGAATCTTAAAATATTTTGGTATTCAAATTATGAAGTATACATTCCATCTTGGTATTAACCCCTAACCATCCTTAAAACCCAAAATGGGTTTTTGCAATTTCGGGCAGCCTAGATGGAGAGGTTGAAAGTATTATTTTTTTTCAAGATTTTTGCTGTGTCCTCCCTTTATGGTAAGGTCTGTTTGGTAAAAACTTTGAAGCCAAATTCCAATTTTAGAACCTTCATCTAAAAAATTTAGGTTTCAAGTCCAAAAGGGGCATTCTAAAATTAGGTATTTTAAAAAAAAAACAAAAATTTGAAATATGTTCATAACCAAATCACTACCCAAATTCTATAATGACTCAAGTCAAAATGTTTACCAATTTTACAAGGGTAGCCTCCAAAATTTACAAAGACAAACTTCAAAGTTTTCAGTAACTTTTAAATTTTTCCTTTAAAACTTTGTCAAAATTGGAGGTTTTTTGAATTTTTTGAAAATTGTTTTTCCTAAAAATCACAAATTTATAAAGGTACCTACTCACCGTTCACTTTTACTTCAGCTCACAAAGAGTTTTTGTAATGCATGTTTTAGTATTTTGTCAATTTTATACCTTCTTATAGAAAATAATTTTTATGAAGGTCTAAAAAGCATTTTGAGTCCCTGAAATTTTGCATGAACATACCTAACCTAGTTAGCTACATGGAAAGAAATGAGACCAAAATGTTTGAAGTAATAATCATCAAGTCTCCCTTTGGCCCATATGCTCCATGCCTCTCGGCCAAGGCCCCAAAAAATATCTTCTGAAAATTTGAACACTACGATCTCACTAATGAAAAACATCCAACGGTTGAAATTTGGATTAGTTCTTCCAAGTAGAGTTAGGTACAAGATCTTACGGTTGAAATTCCAAAAAAAGTTAAAAAATTTGTTTCATATATTCGGGAGGGCATAGTGGTAAAAAATCGCAGTTTTGAGGATTCAAGCTTTCAAAAAACACAAGGAAATTTAGGGGTTAATAAATCCATATTATCTAAATCTATTCATGAATATATAAGGTAGTAGCATTAAAAAACCAACAAAATTGGAACCCTTTTGTTGAACAAATGGTATGGGATTTGTGGTAAAAGCGCATAAAAGGTAGGGCAAACATAGAAAATATAAATGGATATAATTTGTTTATTTTTATTTATTTTTCGGTATTGTATTCAATTTTTTTGTGAAATTTTAAAAGTCCATAAACTAAAATTTGAATAATTAATAATAGATGCTTATATAAATAGTCACTAATTGGCTCCAAAAAACAATGAGTGTTCACACATTGATAAACTAATGAAGAGTCACTAATCCCAAAATTGAGAAGTGAGAAATTGATATTATCATGAAATATTAATGGAAGTTTAAAATAGCATGTCATTCCTTATCAGTTATTGGCACATCTATCCTAATTTGTTCAATAAGATGAAGTATTCAATGCAAACAAAGTAAAAATCAATGTAGCTTTGTCCCCGGTGTCTTGTCTCCGGGGGTTTGTACTCTACTTCTGCAATGGAAATCCTTTGCGTCAAAAAAATAAATAAATAAAATAAAATAAAAAATAAAAATCAATTTGATGCTAAAAGTGCTCATAACCTGCAAACAATGAATGTTTAGACCACAATTTAGTGACTATAGATAGATCTTGAAGATAAATTCAAAACAATATTTGATTGTTGAATTTGAACAATTGCTGAGAAAGTCATGGTTGTTCTACCTTCTGAGGTTGTTTTGTTGAGGCTTTTATACCACTGTAGGAACCTGGGTTATAACAGTGTACTTGTTCCAGTGCCCAATAAAGACCTGGACTGTGTCTTCCATGCTCAGAGTCCCAGTTTAGCAAGAAGAAACACACAAGTCTAGAATCAAGTAACCCAATCAGCTGCAGCTGTGAATGATTACCATTGGCTCGCCCACACCTTAGCTGCCACCATCCTACTGTCACAAAAGAGCTCATTCTTGCTCTTTTCCAGAGCTTGATCAGTTTCTTCATCCCATGGGCCATGATGCCAGAGATGTCAAAACAATTTTATTTTTATTTTCTATTTTTTATTTTTCGTTTCCCTTGCAGCAATAACTAATAAAAAAATATTTTAAGTGATTAAAGTAGAATTGAGTTGAATGATTTCATTGCTATAAACTTTATAAACATGTAAACTATGATTGATTGTAATTTGAAAACCAGTGGCCAGGTAAATGAATAAGAAATCGCAGATGATGAGTGTTGAAAGTTATTATTTAATCCATAAGTCCTATTGTTTTAAGGTGGATTTGTTGGGATTTTGGGTGGTTTCCTACAAATTCAATTTTTTTTTTTTGAGTTTTTAAAATTTTAATGGACATGTGGGAAGGTAGTAGCTTGATATATATAGTCAAATCAAAGTTATTTAAGAATTCAAAATAAGTATATAGATCAAAAAGTTCATTCGGAGAAGAATCAATGTTTTTACATCTTATTAAGCATGGTGCCTAAACAAATATTTATTAGATAAAATTCAAGGATTTTATCATGTCTATTTTTTAAAAAACCTACTTCTAGAATCATGTTAACCTCTGAAGGACGGAGGGGTATTTCTACAGTTTTTGAGTCAAAACAATGCGTTATCTACATCTTCCAAAGTGAGAAAGATTTTAGAAACACTAGAAGCAATTTAACCGTAAAATTTTTGAACGTAGTGGACTATCAAAATCTGTATCGAATTTTGGGTTTGGGGAAGCAACGGATTGGGAGATAATAACATATAAATTTTGGAAATTTAGTGAATTTCTAGAATGCTAACAGGGAGTTTCTGCGTTTGACTGAAAATTGCTACTTCATAAATTTATAAAAAGTTAGCAACTAAAGCTGATTATCTTCTCTATTAGATTAGGAACATGCACAATTTTTTAAAGATTTTTCCGAGTTGCCAATTTGGAAAAAATGGTTTTGACATAATTGTCACTCTGACTTTTATTTTTTTTCAGCAGTAAGTTCTTTTTACACTTTTTGGCAACTTGAAAAGGGTTTCTGATAAATCCACAACGGTTAAGCCATAAAGTAGTGATCATATAAGCAGTCAAAAAAATAAAAAAAATGCTAAAGACGATTATCCAGAAGCAGAGATCCTTTATTCACTGCACAATGGTCTCGTCGTTAGCTCTTCCCTGTTTTTTTTTTCTAAAATCATGAATTCACTTTCTTAGTAAATTTTTAGCATATCTTCAATGCCAATTTGATTCTAAAGAGGTTAGGAACAAGAAACACTCAAATCCGACCCTTCTAGAGCATTTTAGAGTGCTTACTATTTCTGGTGTAACCCAAAAGTGGTTGCTTTGTCTTTTAGGGCTTAAACTTTTTGTGTTGACAAAATGGATTCACTTTGACTCAATAAGGAATTTGTCTCAAAAGAAAAAAAAAAAAAAAAATCTAAAAAAACCAAAAAAACAATAAAACCAATAGAGGCAATGTTTGAACTTATGTTCTTTGCAAGATATTTTCTTGGAAATGTTGCACCCTTCTTTCACTTCAAAAATTTAGTATACAAAGAAATGATTTCATATACACCATAATGGTAACAAACTTAGACCTTGTATAATGCAAAATTTCACATCCAAAATAGTAAGATCTAAAGATTATATCTTCTTAGAGAAAAAAAAAATCTTTTATTTCCACTTCAAATGCAATAAGCTTCTAATTTTCATGGTCAACTACTACAATTTTTTTATGCCTCTTCCTTTAATAACCTAGATCAAGATCCTTAGTTTGAAAATAAAAATATAACTTTATTTTTCTTTTCTTCTATCTTTTAATACTAGATAGCACAATTTTGGAATGAATTTGACAATAAATCGTGAAGGAATTATCATGCTCTTTGTTGACTTTTGCATTTTGCAAGAGAATCCCATGCCCCCAACATTACTGCCAGATAACTTAAGTTGAACCCGCCCATGACCACGATTGATCTACAAGTGCCATCTACAAAAAATGAGAATAACCTTCAAAAATGCATTCATCATCCACCAAACTCAAATCATTTGTAATAATGAATATAAGAGTGGTGATTATTGCCTCAGATTTTCATATAATTCAGAGTGGTAATAGAAAGATGAGTGTATGCTTTCAATTTTTGACATAACTCATATGGTAATAATATGTTTGGTACATGATGATATTTGAATAGAATTAAGTTAATTTTGAATACAATAATCAATGATGATCGTGTGTTCATTAGGTGGGTAATGGTCTAATCTAGTGGTAGTCATTCCAATATCCTCTAAAAAAATGATTACTAAATCAATTTTCATCAAAAAATTATGACTTAAGATGCATTACATTAATTCTCAAACCATATACTCTTGCAGTAAAAAAATATTGGATACCTCACACAATACGTACAAAAGATTGCATTCCTTGTGGTGGTCATGGGCTGGTTTCCCTTAACTTACCTTAGCATGAGTTGTCCCAGTCATGGGGTTGCTGATAGGAGTTGTTGGGCTTAAAGTATCAATGATATGCAGGATTCCTGCTTGGTGTGCACTGTGCAGGGAGTAGGGAGGAGATATAGGACCTCAGCACGCTGTCGTTTCCTCTTTTATTGGAATTTGAGATCACTTGACAAGTTACACTGCTGAAAACTAAGTTTATACAGTATCAAGTTCTCAAACTTTTTCATTTTTGGCCGCCGAACATGTTCACAAACTTTTTCATTTTCTGCCGCCGAACATGTTCTCAAACTGCAAGGTGACATGTAGATCACCCCGCAGTATTACCACCAATTAAAGAAGAAGTCCAGAGTGCAAACAAAGAATTACGTTGAGTTACTCTATTTGGAGGCCAAACGAACCTTGACTACTTCGTTGGTTGAAAAAGAGATCGGAGAGAGGTGAGAGCAAGCGCAGCTGACTTGCCAATGGCTCCTGCCAACGGCCCATAGCAGACCCGCATTGAAAAACATCCTTTAACGCACTTTGTAACCCTCCATCCACAGTGCCGGGACTCGCCATTGAGCTCCCGGTCTCGCTAAAAATTGCAAAGGTGCAGGGAGAAGTTTCCCCCCCGCTAAGCCGTATCATTGGCACTTTAATTTTGGCATCATGTGGTTCGCGCACTCATGTCAGACCTTCGACATGAGCAACCACTACTCCGTCGTCACGACGGCATGAGGGGGGTGAGAGCACAATAAAGTGGACCACAAAGTGCAACATGTGATCATTAGGAAGTGAATATGAAGTGTGCTGTATTTTAAAGCTCAAAGTTGATTTTGAGCATTTTGGTGTAGTTTTTGAGCATTTTAGTCACTTTTTAGGGTGTCACGAGGTATCTTATATACATCTCCATAAAAGAAACATCTTCAATTGAAACTTAATTTGACCACTAATTCTAAATCATGAAAATTAACTTTTCCAAAGTCTTAATTTCTTCATTTGGGGCCCTCTATTGTCTTTAGAGGATGATTTTTTCAATTTAAAAAACAATGTTCGGTGAAAAAAAACTAACTAAAAGTTTCGCGGAAAACATTGTTTTAAAAACGTCCCTGCAGTACTTCTCGCCAATCTAGGATTGCAAACATGGCCACCCGGATCATTTCTACAAGCGTAATGTACAAATGAAGGGCCCCTCGAAGCCAAAAGTAATTTCTGTCAAAACTACAATGTAATACGATCACTTTTCCAAATGACGGCATTCACTTTGTTCAACTTTGTGGTGTTCGTAGAGGTGTCTCAACTCAACAACTACCAACGCAAAAATCGGAAGTTGTAGTACATCAAGCCTACTTTCCGTATCCCAAACTTAATTTCCCATCAAGAAGTTTTAGATGCCACTATCTCGCGTGTTTACACAACGGGCTGAAATCTATTTTACAATTGAGCATGTTTGTCTCACACGACGGTTCCGTGGTGGAATCCGTTGAGGAGACAACTGCGGTCAATGTGCTCATCGGCACACGGGTCCCACTAGTTGTCAAATAACTAAGCACTTTTTTGGTCCACTTTATTGTGCTTCCTCCCAGGGGTCAAACCCGGGGACCCAAGCCCGGAGCCCGTTGAAGAGCTCTCCCGCTATACCCTCACTGAGTTCATAGGGCCTCCCGTCAAGCTCTGTTGCCGGGAGCTAATTGCGGGAGTGGGTTGCTAATGCTCTGAAGTACTGAAGAGCCCTCGTAGGATTATGGTTAGAAATGGCATGCCCATTGCCACTTTACATACATGTATACCAGTTTAAATTACTTTTTGATATTTCTAGTACAGTATTATTTTCACATTTTTTAAAAATAATACTCAAGAAAGAATCTTATTAAAAATATATTCCCTGGAGACAAATCAACACAATTTTAAGAAGGAAACAATACTTCATTGCCCAATATATCAAGGTGGATTATTTCTTTTATTTAGTATGTGACATATGTATTAATTAGTCAGAGGTTCAAAACAAAAGAAGAAGACATCAAATTATAATATGAAAATTACTTGAGTTTAAAAAAAATGAAAAAATTTATATTCATTGAGTAAATGAAATTTCATTACCTCAAGACCTTGGAAAATAAAAAAGAAGAAATGAAGCTTCTTTTCTCTCTTTTAGACCCTTAAGATGGTAGGGGATTCCAAAATTTGAAAAGTCAAAAAATATAAAAGTCTTTAAGTATATTCTTCTTCACTACTTGTATGCGAGACGAAGGCAAACCAAAATATATATATATATATATATATATATATATATATATATATATATATATATATATATATATATATATATATATATATATATATATATATATATATATATAATATGTGTAAAGATTGTAGATTGAATTTCTAATCCTTCATAATAGTCTATAATTGGTTATGATAACTTTAATTTCAAATTCCTTTTATTTAGCAATTAGAAGGAAATGAAGTTGAAAAGATGTGATATATAATGGGAAAATAACTTCCATTGAAAATTGTACTAATAAAACATAGATGTATGAAGCTTATAGAGAGAAAATAGGAAGTTTTTGAGATAAACCCCTAAAGTTCCTTGACTATGTTTCACCAAGAAACGCTCCAAAACTGCCATTTTCAATGTAAAAAGTATGAATGACTAATTTTTTATTTTTTTATTTCTAACCGTAAGATGATTATTGTAATAGACAGCTCAAAAAATTCCAACATGTTTGACCGAAGAGGTTAGAAGATTATAGCAATTGAAATTTGAAAACAAAATTTTTTGATAAGATTTTTGACTAGATTGACACACTTTAATTTTTTTTTTTCTTAGATTTTTTGCATTATGGATTTTGGGGGTTTTGATGCATGTCAAAGAAGACTAAGTTAGCTAATTTTATTCAAAAGTCAAGTGTAGCACGTTGAAAACAATATTTTTATTAAGTTGTATACAGAAGAATGCTAAATCTTATTCCTTATTTAGAAATTCCATTATTTGATTAAGTCCAAATCCAAACGGTTAAAGTAAAGATTGATGTCCATCCTTTCACTAAAATAAAAAATAAAAAATAAATTAAAAAAAATAAAAAATAAAAACCTAAAATAGTATTTTTTCTAACTTTTATGAAGGAAAGAAGAAGTTTTTTTAGCATTAGGGGAAAACTGAGGTTACAAAAAGGCCTTTGGGACTGGCACGTGAAAAAGAAAAAAGGGGTGCCGTGCACTTTTGACAGTGGCACCGTGGTGCTAGCGATGCGGGCGCGGGGGTTCAAACCAATCACCTCTTTTGTCAGTGGCACCGTGGTGCTAGCGCTGCGGGCGCGGGGATTCGAACCAATCACCTCGAGGAAGCGCGCATGGGTTGATTTGCTACAGTGTCGGTGCAGGCACTGCTCTTGCGCACACATTCGGAGCCCTGTTGCTCATGGTAGTAGGGATGTTTGGCATCATATTAAAGGAAGAAGTTACTCTTTAGCACATTCAACCATTCAACCTGAGCCACTTCAGCGCCAGCAAGCACTCCTCTACGCCACGGAACTCCCTTTATTAATTCTACGGGCAGCATTTCTGGCATCTACTGCTTGGAGCAAAGGGGCCTTTGGGCAGCCGGTTTACCTAAACTGGGCTGTCTTAGAGGGCCTTTTTGTGACCCCAAATTTCACCTAATGTACACTGCCCAAAATGGTGAGAAAAGTTTGATATTTTGTGGAGTGAACATTATGCACTCAAAGTCGTTTTTTTTTTTTGGAAACCTTAAAGATGACATCATGAAGTATTTATAGAAATATTCTCATAGGTAATTCATGTATTTAACATGGCTGCCCGAATTGCCCTTCGAGCAGCTTTTTCCACTTCGGATATCATAAGTATTTTTATAAATGTCCAATTGAAAAAAAAAAAGATTCCCTCAAAGTTCTTGTTGTGGTCTATATTCACAAAAAGTTTCAAAAAATCTCGACTTCAATTGAAGTCACCTGTACATGCCTGAATTCCAAAAAAGCCCATTCTAGGACTATTGTCTTTTAGGGGTTAAAAGAGAGTTAGAGGGAATAAGTAACTAAGATGGAGGGAGTAAGAGGAGTTCTTGAAGCAAAAAGGAGGTCTTGGAGTAAAAAATAAACAAGGAGAAAGAACCTTGGACCCAGAGGGAGTATTTTTGAAAAAGAATTAAGAGGTTGCAACTTCAGGTTTCAAAATTGGATTGCAACTTGAGGTTGAAGAGAAGTGAAGTTGTAGAAAGAGATTGAGAAAGTACTTCTCAATACCTTTTTTAATTTGTATCTTCCTTTGTGTGCAAAATTCCTTGTTCTTTTATACTCAAAAAGGTGTTTTGATGTGCTTCTTTCTCATCTTATAGTCTTTGGTTGCATCCTGCAATCTTGTGGTCTTTTGTATTGTACTTGTTGGATAATTATCCCCTTTTCAATTCTGGTCTATACCCTTCACACTTCCTCTTAGTCTTCCGGGTCTTCTCGATCCTATCGGGACTCCGCTGGTGTGTCTTTTGGAGTAGCTTGGGGTTCATGTCATTCTCTTTTCTTTGTGTTTAAGTGGTGTCATTTATGTAAGGATATTTACATTCTCAAGAGTATCCTCCAAATATTATATTGGTTATCAATTACTTGTCATATTTCAATCTTGCAAGAAGAAGTGATAGAGTCTAGTATTGTGATTGTTGGAGGGAGAAGGAAGGGGGGGTCATCCCAGAGAAAGGGGGTTTATAGGAGATAATATGGCCTCTCGGAGAGTACGAATGCTTGCAAAAGTAGATCCCAAAAAGTTGGTGGATTCTCCAGAGGGAGAAGAGTTGAAGGATCATTTTATTTGAATAGGATGCAATAGGTTGTATAAAAAGCCATGGAGTGTTATGCAAGGAAGGTTTGTAGAAGAAATAGTACCTCCCAAGAGTCTATAGGGGTTCATTGGGTCTATACCAATGCAGTAAATTGGAAGTTATGGATGGAGGTCTATTCTTTTGAAAAAGAGGAGGAGTGGCAGTCGGGAGTAGACCTTGAGTTATTAACGGGTATGTGGCAAGATGATATGACCCCTCAACGTGTTACCAGAGCAACATGTTCAAGAATGAGCAATTCCATTGGATGGTAGAGATTATCAATCCCATCTTTCATCCCAACCAAAATGAAAGAGCAATTGCTTAAGTATCATGTGATTTTATGTCAACTTAGATTGGAGCACATTTTTAATCTCAAACTTCTTAATGAAGGTGATGATAATCATAGATTTAAAAAGAATGGATGATATCCATTTTGTATTAATGTAAATGTAAAATCTTTGTATGTATGGACAATACTTCTACAACGATGTTTATACTTGAAAATTTCCATTTCTATCTAAGTTCATCTTTTAAAGTTCAAGACTTGCACCTTTATATTAATAAAAATTGTAAAAGATTTTTACTGAAAGAAGTTGGTATGATATGTTGTTTTTGAAAATTCTTTGAATGTTAAAAGCAACATTCTTGTATAATTTTTATATGATTTTTACTGGAGGAATACCAATTAAAGCATTGCTACTTATTATCACAAATTTTCTTTAGCCAAAATATTTACAGTTTTGATGAAAAAGTTACCAAACAAAAATGAAAGTCTTAAAATTCTAGTGAGTATGCTTTTACAGAAGCACATACATTTTTGAGGGAACCTTCGAACCGGTGGCACGACATCAAATTAAAACTGTATAAATGCTTTTAAAACTTAAGGTGACATTAGATTGAAAAGCATGTCTTATCTAGAGATGCCATTGTACATGAAGATGACATGGCTAACATTTCAAAAATTTAAAAATAATACTTAGCGTCATCTTATTGACATTTTACTACGAACAAACATTTAAAAAAAATCATTACAATTCAAAGAAGATTTTGATTGAAAATTTAATCTCTGTTGCTTAAAATCTAAAGAAGTGGAGGTGACATCTCATTCAAGATGATGTCTATTTCACTAAAAATATATATGTTAATTAGAGACCATTGTGTATATTGTACAATATAGAATGTAGAATATGTGTAGATGTAAAGATGATACTTGAAGTCGAGGTGATGTTCCATTAAAAATGACTCTTAATTTAAAAAAAAATACATTGATTGAAGACTATCTCAAGTTTTTAACACTATGCATTAGACTAGTGCCCACAACCTAACCACACTGTCAGGCTATGTAATCATGGCTATCTTATTCTCTGCAGCAAGATTTAGTCTACATATGCCCAAGCCCAGACCACACTGTTAGACCATGTGATCATGTCTAAATGACATCTTCGTCTAAGGGTCAGAAGTCAGTTGTACTAAAGAAGTCAGCTGTACCAGAGAAGTCAGTTGTATCAGAGAAGTCAGTTGTACTAGAGAAGTCAGTTGTACCAGAAGTCAGTTGTAGTAAAAGAAGTCAGTTGTATCAGAGAAGTCAGTTGTACTAGAGAAGTCAGTTGTACTAGAGAAGTCAGTTGTACCAGAAGTCAGTTGTAGTAAAAGAAGTCAGTTGTACTAGAAATAATATCCTGATTGAAGATCATCCCTGCACTTTACAATCTATAAATTTTGTGCAAATGTACCACCGACATCTTTATTGAAAATTACTCTTTTACTAAAAATAATTTTTTTATTTAAATATAAGCTTTATAAAATATTATCTCCTTATTAGAAATGACATTTTGATTGGAACTATATTACGATTAACCCCTAAAGGACAAAGTGGCAAAATCGGGCTTTTTTAGAGTTTGGTCATGTACCTGTTTATTCTATTGATTTGTTTAGGCATTGTTTTCTTTTGTTGCCACATGTGCTCTGCATGTAATGTATTTAAGTCAAGATTTTTTGAAACTTTTTGTGAATATAGACCATAACAAGAACTTTGAGGGAATTTTTTTTTTCAATCAGACATTTATAAAAATAGTTATGGTATCCGAAGTGGAAAAAACTATTCGAGTGGCAATTCAGGCAGCCATGCTAAATATATCAATTAACTCTAAGAATATTTCTATAAATACTTCATGATGTCATCTTTGAGGTTTTGGAAAAAAAAACGACTTTGAGTGCATAATGTTCACTCCACAAAATATCAAAGTTTTCTCATATTTTTCGGGCAGTGTACTTAAAAAAACTTCTTCTTTCCTTCATAAAAGTTAAAAAAAATTATTTTAGTTTTTTTCTTTTTTTCACTTAAAATACCAACATCAATCTTTACATTGACCGTTTGGATTGGGACTTTATAACATAATGAAATTTCTAGGAAAGAAATAAGATTTAGCATTCTTGTGTAGTTAACTTTATAAAAATATTGTTTCAACATGCTACACTTGTCTTTTGTGTGTAATTTTTTTTAAACAATCAGCTAACTTACTTCTCTTTGTCATGCACCAAAACCGCCAAAATCCATAATGCAAAAAACCTAAGGAAATAAAAGTTAGAGTGTGTCTACCTAGTCAAAAACTGTGTCAAAAAAGTTTGTTTTTAAATTTTTATCGTTGTAATCTTCTAATCCCTATGGTCGATTATGATGAAATGTATTGAACTATCTACTTCAATAATCTAGTTGAAGATCTTACGGTTAGGATTATAAAATAATGATTTTTTAGTCATTCATGGTTTGTACATTGGAAATGGTAGTTTTGAAGCGTTTTTAGGTGAAACATAGTCAAGGAACTTTAGGGGTTAAAAATTAAAACAACATCATCATTAAAAATTAAAACAAAATCATTATTAAAGATTGAAAGGTCACCATGGTTGAAGATTATACTTTTGGCTTTTGTAAATTAGGTCATGAATAGACTCTCTTTAAGTATATGGAATTGAACACACTAAAAAGACATGCCCTTTCATGTTCAATTATCTTTAATGTAAGGTGAACCAACCCATGGCCATCATTGACCTCAAGCACCATTTACAAGAAATAATTATAACCGTCACAAATGCATCTATAAGCCACCAAACGGAAATCTCTTGTACTAATGAATGCAAGAGTGGCGATTATGGACTCAAATTTTAATATAATTGAGAAAAAACATTGGTGATAATAAAATGTGACTAAATGCTTTTAATTTCTGACATAATTCAAATTGTAATAATAGATTTAGTACATGTGACCGTTGAATGGAATTAAAATGATCTTACACACAATTATCAATAATGGTTGAGTTCAAAAGGTAATAATAGATTTAGTACATGTGATCGTTGAATGGAATTAAAATGATTTTACACACAATCATCAATGATGGTTGAGTGTTAATTGGGTGAATAATGGACTAATTCAGAGGCAGTCATTCTAGTACCTTCTAAAAATTCATAAGTAATTCAATTTTTATCAAAAAAATTATAACTATAATTACATCAATCTTCAAACCTTAATTTATTACAACAAAAAACATTGAACACTTCACACAATACTTACTAAAGATTGCATTCCTTAATGTGATGGTCATAGGCTCCGGTTCACCTTAACCCTAACCCAAACCCTCTCCTTCCTTTTAAGACAAAATCAGATCAGATCCAACACAGCCCCTTCGGTCTCATCTCAAAATAAACACAAATCTACCACTCTCCTCCCAACTCCATTTAAAAACACAAATAGCAACCGGCCCCAGTCAGCCAAACAATAGTCTGTCGTAGCAGAGCCCCAGCAAGGAAAGCCGCAGTAAATAGCCAAACCCCAAGGCCGCACACATTCTGCACACATTCTCCGTATTCTGATCTGTTCATGCCAAACCGGGGCATGGGCTGCCCTGCACTGCACTGCACCTGCTACTAACCCAGCCTACAGTATATATGTGCAGCCATACCGGCCGACCTCCCCACCCGGTCACCCCTGCCCGCCGGAGCCAAGACCACCGCCTGCCCGAACTCCCAAGACTTCCCAAGACCCCCCGTCCTGCCCCAACTTCGGGGTGGGACTTCCGAGGACGGGCAAGGTTCGACCGACTGTGATGATCCAGTCACTGGTGGTTTGGACATCTAAAGACAAAGTTAAAACCTGGAGATGACGAGACCATGTAGAGAGAGGGCGAACTGAGCAACATCTCAGCTGAGATGAGATGAGATGAACTCAGAGTTGCAGACTAGTGTAGTTGTAGTAACTTAGACCAGCCCAGAGCAGACCAGTTGAGTGCGCAGCCCAACGCAATAAACCTTTGGCAGCTTGCGAGTTAACACTCACAGACTCGCCGTGGGTGCGACTGTGTCTGTGTCTGCGTTTCGGGAGCTTCAGTTCGTGTCTGGGTTAGAGAAAGTTTACTGTTTGTTTGTTGGTTGTTTGGGGATGGCCATGGCGCTTGTGCAAGTGATGTGCTTCCTGCGGATTCTGAAACCGCCTGAGATTTTGTGTTGGTAGGTTTGGGATTTTGGGGATCGGGGTTGGGGAGATGGGGGACTGTGTAACGGTTTTGGTGTGTGGTGACATGATGTAACGGTTGCGCCAGTTTGGAGGGGAGGGTTTTGAGTTGAGGGGTGGAGTGGAGTGGAGTGGAGTGGAGGTGAGTTGCGATGATGAGTTTTAGTGTAGGGAGGCGAGAGGAGAAGATGGCGAAGAGTGTGATGAGGTATGAGAGGAAGAGTAATGGGGGAGTGAAGGGGGCGGGGGTGGGGAGAGGGGGGGCGCCGCAGTATCGGGGGTATGAGGGGTATGGACATCATTATCATCAGCACCAGCATCAGCAGCAGATGCAGCAGCAGCAGGAGCAGCAGCATCATCAGTATCAGCAGTATCAGCATCATCATCATTATCATCATCACCAGCACTACCAGGTGGGGAGCGATGGGGGTTCGGCATTTGAGAGTAGTAGGGAGGCATTTAAGAAGGCGACGCAGGTGTTAGTGGGGCGGGGGAGTAGTGGCGGTGGGGGTATGGACAAAGGGGAAAAGACAGGGCAACCGATGATGGCTGCGCAGGGAGGAGTAAGCAGCGATGTGAGTGCGATGCCGGTATGGACGTCGTTGCCGAAAGATCTGGTCGAGAAAGTGTTTGCATTTCTGCCGTTGCATAGTTTGTTCCAAGCGCGATGCGTGTGCAAGTGCTGGAAGAACGTGGGGTTCTCGAACAATCTCGTTAAGCTGCGAGCGGAGGCGCCCGATTCTCCGCCCTACTTTCCCGTGTACTTGTCCAAAGAAGTGGACCGGCGGTGGTGCGCGTACGATCACGTGCAAAACAAGTGGCTGCATCTGCCCCCGTTGACATTCCTCCCGAAAGAGGCGAAGCATATTCTAGCGGGCGATGGGGGCCTGCTGTGCTTGAGCGAATCGCCGTCGTCGGCATTAAACTTCGTTTGTAATCCGGTCACCGGGACCTTCAAGAAGGTGCCATCGCTGTCCCAGGACTACGAGCCCGGAATCACGCACATGGTGGTGAATGGGAAGAGTCATGGTTTTAAGATGATCGTCACGCTCACGCACTACCTCGAGAGCACTCACGTGTTTGAATCACGACAAAATTCCTGGCAAGCCACCAGCTGCTTGCCTCCACATTTTTTGCTCTGGGGGCGACGAAGCTCCGCGTTTTGCAAGGGCTTCCTTTACTGCGTGGCGCTCGAAATTGGGGGAATGAACATGGAGGGGCTCATTGCGTACGATGTGAAATCCGGGGTGTGGACCGAGGTGCATGAGCTCCCGAGAGGCATGCGTGACGACCCCTACGTGCTGTCTTGTGGCGGACGTGTGCTCGTGGTAGCAGCTCAGAAGAACACAAACGGCCGGCTCACGAGCATTCGAATTGTGGAATTCGAACCTGTTTCGAAGCGGTTTTTGGAGGTTACCGAGATGCCGCAGAATGTGATGCTGGACGTTTTCAAATGCAGAGGTGGATGGAAGCCTGTTGCATACGGCGACAGGATCTGTGTGGCGTCCAAGAAGACGCTCTCCGTTGCAGTGTATGACATGGTACGCAGATCGTGGCATGAGCTTCCCAGGTGCCCGCTCCCGGTTGACACCAAAGTAGATGTGGCCACATTCTGTTACGGACCTAGCTTGCAGTCTCTTCAATGAGGACTTATGACATTCCCCCTTTTTTTCCCCTTCTCTTGTAAGTAAAAAGCCCCCGGATGCTAACTCCAATTCTTTCTCGTCCCCGCCTCCCCCTTGCATGCCATGTTAATCCTCATCACGTTTCAGGTTTCTCCAATCTTTGCTTTGCATGTATGGTTTTCAATCTTACCATGTCTGTACTCATGTTCGAATGTGAATGCGGGTGTTCCTTGCTGTGATGGTGAATTTGTGTTTAGCAAACATTTTGATGCATCCGGCATTGCAATCTCGTCTTTTATGGTGTGGATTCGTTTTGAGCAACAGATATTGTACATTCAATGGAGGAGAGAGTTTGGGAATCAGTTAGGGGTTTAGAGTTTCTGTAGGAAGATTGTGGAAATATTACGGTGCTTTTCCCGAGGCAGAAGTTGTTTTGATGTAGAGCATCTGACCTGACAAGTCGACGGGATTAAAGCTGGAACCAGGTGGGGATACGTGTTGGAATGGAATTGATCTTCGCTTGGTTTTGTCGCTGGTTGTTCAGAATAACTCTTTGGCTTCCTTTGCAATGCAATTCATTTGCGTCAAAAAAACAAAAAAAAAAGAATAACTCTTTGGAGTGGAGTCAAGATGACTAGTATAATTGACTAGTATAGTGGGACGACTGCTACTGCATTTAAGGATACTTGCCTCATCATTCAGCGGTTAGATTTGAGCACGTTTCCTTGTGGAGGATCGGATCCAGAGAACTATACTTTGTCCACTCTCGCAGCATTTGCGCGAATAAAGAAATAGGGTTTTTCTCTCTCTTAGCTGGACTTGTCACTCTTGGGGATGTGTGGGGTAGACTTGGTTCAGTATCGGACTGCCACTGCTAGGTCGGTGAGAGGCTGAGAGTGTTGCCCCATTGTTGCCCCATTGTTTTCAACAACCCACTGCATGCAACTCATATTCGTATTTACACAGTCCCGGATTCCAGACATCAAAGCAACAGTGTGTCTGAGTCACGTCCACCTGTATCAGACCTAATTTTTTCCTCATATGGAGTAATAGACAAAGTTTGACCCTGCCGCCGCAACAGCTTGAGCCCTCAAATTGTGTTTGTCTTGACATCAAAGACTGAGAATGTGGATTTGGCCATGTTTTCTGATATTTGAGGTTCACATGCCTAGATTCTGAAGTAAATATAAGACTAGTATGGACAAGTTACAGTCCTACTATACAAGCAGCTACATGGCTGTCAGATGAGTTACGATACAAGGTTCTTCCAAGTTTTTCTATTAGAGATACAGTACTTTCAGAATTGCCCTTTTGGGACCCATCCGTGGATAGGGTATATTGGCATCTGACCATCAAGCAGTACAGCTATTCAAGCAGCTTAGATCGTTGGATTTCAAAAGGTCAAGTTGAACCACAACCCATACGGCAACACATCAGCCAGTCATGGTCATATGTCTGAATCACTGTAGAAACATGTACCATGAAGTGGGGCATTGGGGGCGTAACAATGAAATTGGATCCGACTCTGAGATATCATACTAGAAGGGTAACATGGCCAGAAGCCCACAATGCTGATTCTGATAGTAGCAAAGATACGACTGATTGCAATTGGTCTAGCTCCACATGAAGGAGGGCAAGGGCGGCTCCATCCAGGCTTGCATCAGTCTTTCAGAGTCAAGTAGACCCACTTGCTAACATTAAAATATGGAAAAGAAAATGGATCAAAGTCCTAAGTGTATCAATAAAGGGAGACATAACTAATTTGCTAGCTTGCAGCTGACTCTTCAAATCCCTAGCAGCTTCAGCCCTGGGCTTCGGCCTGCCAGATTATGGAGACATGGGCTGTATAAAATCAAATCCTGCACAACAGGACAGGTAATTAGTGTCAAAAGTGTACAAATCCCAACCCCTTAAACGCCCACCTCTACTCTTGTCCGCTGTACACTCATACTCTGTCAGCGAGCCACCTTCCTGGGACCACCCTCCATTGAACAAGTAGCAAAGCTTAGGAGTTGGGATTTGAAACCCACTTTGCATCAACGACATTGATTTGTTGTAATGATCAAATCATGCAAACTGCAGGCTTCTCAGTTCGGCTCTGTAACAAACACTGAGGTTCAGGAATCACTCTGTGCTAAGGTAGAGAAACCAAAAACCGTGAATGTCCCTAAGGCGTGCAGTAAAGTTTCCCAAAAACAAAGAAGTGGTAGATTGAAAACCGAGAAATTATGTATGATTTTGGTGGGCTAGCCACATTCTGGTGGACCACTCAAGTTTTGCTACGTAATGTCAAGTCCGGGTTTTTTTAGTAGTCTTACATCCAGTTTTCCGTGATATTAGTTAACGGTTTTAGAACACCATCATGTTTGGTTCAGGAAGAGTCTAGTATACAAGAAGGGGTTTTGACAAACTTCTCACTTTGAAAAGTTATAGATAATTATTTACAAGGAATAAAGATACAAATCAACTTGCATTCTTCATTATTTCTTCTTCTTCATCTAAAAAAGATTTCACCTAATTTCTAACTTCATTCCTTCTAGTCAAATCACCTTATTTTAACGGTTTTTGGTTTCACTATCTTATAGTACACACATAAGGTAGCAGCACCAGGACCTGCCACTTCAGAGCCTTTCTCCTTCTTAAATGACACAAGTGGTGTACAAATTCATGAAGATTGGGCAATCATAGAGAACACAAACCAAAACAAATTCAATTTTTTGGATTTATATTAAATTTCTATGAATTTTTAAAGGTCTATAAACTAAAGTTGTGGTAAGTGATAGTATGTGGTTTTTGAGAATCAAAAGTAGGATTTTACCAAAAATAAATATGTAAAATTAGTAAATAGACGATGATGTAGCAACTAAATCATGCCAAGAAATAATGTCTTCTACGACAATTTGTGTACTTCGAAAATAAGGCAGTTACATGTATTGGTTAATTGTTGTTGCTATCTTGGTTTGATTTACTTCAAAGTCCATGATTTGTAAGTGTGTATAATCCATAGACCACCACCCAGCCAATTTTTTATTGGCGAAAAATCGCCACGTTCTTACGAGTATTTTACCTTGGCGAATTCCTAACTAGTAAATTCATGATGAAATTTCGAAGTTGTCGCCTGGATCTGACGTCCCCTACCTGAATGGCGGCCCCACTCGAGACCCCACCTCCCGTCACCTCGCCCACTTTGCTCCACCACCCTGTCACCTCATCGCCCATCTCTCCCACCTTTGGATCCCATGCAGCCACCCTCCCCCCATACACAAATAGAACTCGCCAGCTACAGTGTTCAGACATTGTCTCCCCTTCGTTTGAGACTCGCCAGCTTGCTCTTCCTATTCTCATCCTGTGTGCCAAACTCTCCCTTCGCGCCAATCCTTGCTCGCCATTTCGTGGCTCTTGTTTAGTGTGGGTGTGGCAGACTTTTGCAATTTGTGGGTGTGGCAGGAATGGGCAATTCGGCGTGGGGAGTTTTTGGTAGTCACAGGGCACGCAGCGGAGGTTTCCATCGAAGGTTTAAGTGCCGGTTTCCTCCCCATAGTTCTCAGGTTCTTCGTTTTTGTGTGTTGTTCGTTGGCTGGCTATGGTGTTGGTTGGCACTAGGATTGCATTTGTGCAATTTGCGTAATTTTGATGGCGCCCAAGCAGTCGATGCTTACGAAGTATCTTTATAGAGGGAGCGGGAGCGGTGATGAAGTTGATTCTTTGGGGGTCGAAATTGGGGAGTTACGGTTCGGGACCACGCAGGCTTGCGAGAGCGGCGGCAGCACAGCTCCCGATGCTTCAGATGAATCTGTCTCACCGGTGTTGTTGGGTCATGCAGGGTCGGGGAGTGAGCCGCAGGCAGTCCTCGTAGCAGAGATGCCGCTGCATGCGAGTTCCGAGTTGGAGGAGCTGGACCCTGCAGTGGGGACTGCTGCGCATGAGATGGCAAGGGCGAGACGGAGAGGATACGAAAGGAACAAGCATTGGCAGGATACGTGGGCGGCAAGACTGCCTTGAGCAGAATCCGTTGTGTCACCCAATGGGGAAATTCGCCAGGTGAGGTGCCGCACTTGCTCTGATGTTGAGGGCCGGGACAAGCTCCTGGTCCCTAAAATCGACTCTCTTTGGAAGCATGCGGGACGCCGCAAGGCTCTTGCAAGCCACGGTAATCTGAGAGCAGGTCAGTATTACTTTCTGTCTTCCAATGCACATGCTAAGAATGAGAAAATCTATGCTGCTCGACATGGGAAAGTTGGGAATAATGTTGCACAACAAGTTCAGGCTGGGGCTGTTAAGGAGAGACGTAGAAAATTGGTTCAGTTCTGGGCTATTTTCCACTTGCTATCCGTGGGTCGACCAATGTGCGATTTCACTGATTTCCGTGGGCTTTTCGAAGTGCGCTCTATGCCTAATCTACCGAAAAAACACTGGTCCGCTGGGTTGGGCTGGGAGATGGCGGATCACATGGCCATGACCCTTGCTGCTCATACAAAAAAGGTTGTATCTAATGCACATTTCCTTTCTCTTTCCGCTGATGAGGTTACCACGATTGACCATCAGTCCTGGCTGTCCATACATTGTTACGTACGCATTAACTTCAAGAGAGTACCGATACTGTTGAGTCTGAGTCGATTGGAGGATGGGGTTACGGCTGCTGCTGTGGGAGGTGCTATCCATGACCTTGTTGCCCACCATACTGGTCTGTCGGATGTGCAATTGGCTGGGCGGATTGTGTGCTTTGGGGCCGATGGCGATGCTGTTTTCCAGGGGTGTCGGAATGGGGTGACCGTGACAATGCAAAAACATGCAGCGCCTTTTATGTTCGGTGTGCACTGCATGGCACACCGAACCAATCTGGCTGTGGAACCTCTCTCCAATCTCCCCATTGTTGCTAAGTTAGAGCTCCTTTGTCAGAATATGTATAGCTATTTTTCTGAGAGTCCAAAGAGGCAATTGGAGTTCCAAAAACTCGCCGAAATTGTGGAAAAAGAGGGCCTATCTATGCTGCGAAATGTGAAAACGCGATGGATCTCCTTGCTTTCTCTACTCCGCAGGGTAATGGGAGAGTACAAGACACTGCTCGCAAAAATGTGCGAGGATGTTGCGATCAAGGAGCCTGACCTGACTCAGAAGCAGCAGGAAGCCAGGGAGTCTGCGAGGAGAAACTACGACTCCTTGTGTGACATCGGGACTTTGCTGGCCCTACCATGCATCGTGCCAATGCTGGAATCTGTAGATTTCTTGATGAAATTTGCTCAATCCAATAATGTGTTTGTTGCAGATTATTGTGCAGCTCTGAGAATTTGCCAAGCTGAACTGTACATGATGTACAGTGATGAGGCTTCGGCATGGCAGCAACAAGATTTCGGTATGTTTCACGATATTGTTCATAACAATTCCCATGCTTTACAACAAGAATGGGTTAGTGACCTCAATACTTCAGATGTGCAGTTGAGCTTCCGCATTGGTGATCACATCTACCCCGCTCATTCTACGTGTGCTATCAGTGGGAGGAAACTGCCTGTGACACAGAGTGACTTGGAACGCATCATAAGATCTGTCAAGGGACAGTGTAAAGACGCTGCGGAGCTGCTGAGGCTTGAGTTGGATACCCGTTTTCCTGAGGTGGAGTTGATGAATGCACTTGGGATTATTTTCCCGCAGTACTGGCTGCAGCCGACTGCATTATGCTGACGACCTGTTTTCCTTGCATTTGAGAACTTTCAAAGCTCAGTTATCGGTGGTTCGAGAGGTGAATTTGGGCACTGTTGAGGAGCCCCGGATGGAACAGATAGACCCCATCATTGATGGGCGTAACTTGAGCTTGCAGTCAAGTTTATTTAAACTGACCATAAAATCTCATGCAAAGGCCTCCATGGAGGAACCGCATAATGAGAACCATGTTACGAAATTGTGGTCCCGGGTTGGGCAGAATGCCTTGATGCTGAACAGGCTCTCGGAATATATTAAGGTGGCTGACATTGCTATCACAGCTGTATTGGGAAGTGTCGAAGATGAGCGGACCTTCTCTACACTCACCTTCATGAAATCCAAATGCCGCAACCGGCTCAGTGGGCACCTGGATTCCTGCGTTAAGCTGTACTCACAGCAATTTTTCACTCTACAGACCTTCCCTTTCCACACTGCGATGAGCAGTTGGCGAGAGGAGGCTGTTCGAAGGAGGGCGGATCAGTAACTTAGAGGACGGATCAGTAACTTGTAAGTGCTCTGTTTCCACAATTGTGGCGAGTTTTTATTTTCTTTTAAAAGTTGATACTAATTTGGGAGGGGGGGTGGGTCTGTCACCTGCAATGGGCAGGGCCAAATTTGGCTGGGATTCAACTCCCCTTGACAGAAAATAAAAAATTAAATTGTGTTGGTTGTGGTGACTTATGATGGGTGTTTGGGTATTTTAGATGCAAGTCGCCATATTTGCTCTACAGTGTCTTTGGAAGTCGCCACAGTTGCTTCCTATTCCATGTGTGGTTCGCCACGGCCATCCCTTTGTATTTGAAATGGTCGCCACTGTGAACAGTACTCCCATTTTATTTTTATTTAAATCAGTTTTCACTCAGTCGCCACTAACAAGTTCTGTAATTTCAAAATTCGCCAAAAAAACTCCGAGGTAAAATGTTTACTGCGCCACATCTGCCACCATATGGACAGGGAGTTTGCGTGTCGCACACCCTAGCTTGTACCTTAAAAAATTGGCTGCCACCACCTATCTAGAAATGCCAACTACAAAATGACCAAAAGCCATTACCAATGCATCCATTGATATTTAAAAGATCTTATGCATGATTGATTACAATCTTAAGCAAGTTCCTACAATATCGGTTCAAATGTTATTTTTGAATTTTTTTCTTGATGTAGAAAAATAAAATAATTTAGCGGATTTTTTAAAATTTCTTTTAAATTTAGATTTACATGAGTGCGCATAGATAGGACATTGGAAGAAACTAAGAGATTGAACTCACAAGAATTTAAATCAAATGGCAATTCATTAGACTCCCTTCTACTATTTTTATAAAATTGCTATACAACTCCTCTACATCTATGAATTGGTGTACAAGCATCTATCATATAAATTATATTGATAGCCATTATAAAATTTTTAAAGTAATAAAATTTTACTTAATCTCTAAAGTTCTTTGAAATCCAATTTAGATTTAGCGCTTAGAATGGCAACTATTTTAATTGTGACTTTGAACCTTATAAGTTATAATCTTTTAATGTGTATAGGAAATTGCTCAGAAAATTAATACGCATCATTGTGAACAAAACATAAGCCATTACATCACACTATGACTCAGAAATATCAAACATAGCAAACTTAGCTTGTGCTTCCAACTTCTAAGAAGCAATGCACACACCCAAACCTTCACCTTCCCACGCTTCCGACACAAACTCCAACCCCTCTTCTACTTCTAATATCTTCACTCATCTATCCTAACTCTTCCGAACATACTTCCAAACCAAACCAAAAAAATAAAAATCCAAACATCAAAAAGAGAAGTATCAAAATAAGCATTTTAATGAAAGGTGGAATGACGATGGCGATGGCGAGGATTTAACGAGTAGTGAAGAGAGAAAACAAAGAGAAACAAAGACATGAGGATGAATGAGGGTTTGGATCTTTGAAATCCTAGCAAAAAAACACGCTTGAAAAGTGTAACATATCTAATCTAAACTCAACTAGATCTCTAAACAAACCTAGCAAGCTTTTAAGTGTCTTTGGCATGAACCATCCAACCACGAGGTACTTATATATTGTAGAAAATATAGAGTGGGTTCATCTTAGCCTTCGAGGGTCTTATATACCTCCCCACTATGCCTAGTTGCTTTCTAAAGTTAAGGGACAATTACCACTTAAAGGAAAAGTATTTTTCCTTTTAATTTTAGAACCTTCTAGAATAGAACCTTTTAGAGAATCTTCTCTTAGTTCTCTTAGTTCTAATGCAACTAATACTTTAGTCTTGATTAACTCTTTGGTAAATTAGCTTAGTCTTGACTTATCATAGCCAACGCTACACTCCTCCCCATTTAACCTTGAGCGTCTCTACTAAAATGGTCCAGAGAGATCATTTTGAAATCTTATATATCAAGATTAATATCTTAGATTTTAAAATTTTAAGCCGTAGGCTTAAATTGATTATATCTCCTAATCAATTTCTTATTAGATACACTAAGAGTCTCAACACCTTGTTTATGTTAGCCATTTTTATAGAATGCTCCATTGTGTTCCAATATTCTTTGAGCACTTCCAAACTCAGTTCTTTTCTTGGCTTTCAAGAATAATATTGTCTTGTAGGAATTGATGCATCAAGGAACCCCCGAATGGTACTTCAATGAAATTCTAAGGGTAACAATAAACTTGAAATTCTTGTAGTAGAGGCTTTACTACGTGGCATCCTTCACAAATAAATTCACATATTTTTTTATGAATTATATCTCAACTTCGGCCATCAATGCCTTACTTGCTTCAAGGCCTTTGTAATACTCAAATGTCCACTATAAAGTACATCATGACATTCCAAGAGAATAATTTTTCAAAGAGAGTCCACCTTAAGTACCATGATTACATCTAAGTACTATCAAAGGTGACATTCTTGAATACCAAGTATTCTAAATTAATCGAGTTCTTTAACCATGGGTCTAAAGCATACTTTGCAATGATATTAAAGAAATCATTGTTGAACTCAAAGGGCTTCTTTTGGGTGTTGGTCATCTAAATAGGATCTCCCTTCCAGTGTATGCATCCACTGGTTGTTTGATACAACTTTGAAGCACTTCTTGTCAATAGGCTGCATTGACATTACCCTTGCTCCAATGGGTTCCTACTCAAGGGATTGAAATGGTGATTAATCAATTCTTTCTCTCCATAAGGTATTTCCATTGAAAATCAAAAGCTTGATCCAAAGTAATCTAACCATTAAGCATGACGCCTTTTTTTCAATTGTAAATTTGAATAAGTTTATAATATATCAAGTGGTCCAAAACCACTACATATATTAACTAAAATCCAAATAACAATGCCAAGTCCACATGGCATGTACAACCTCTATTGATTCTTGTTCACCTAATGTGGATAAATTCTTCAATGTCCAAAGAATTATATTCAATCCACCATGTGAATAAGTTCTTCTGTCTTTCAAAAGATTAGATTCTATCCATCCTTCGTGAATAAAAACTTGAGCTTCCATATAACTCTTTTATCCACCTTGTGAATGTTTCTTTAAAATCCAAAGAATTCTTGCATTCACTCTTTGAGAATAACTTCTTTGATCTTAAAAGATTTATGAACTATTCACTCTAAGTTCAAAGTGAATAAATTCTCCAATGTTCAAAAGAATTCTCCTATTCACTTTTTATGAATGAATTCTTAATTATATCCACTTAGTAAATGAACTCATTATCTTTAAGGAATTAAAATCTATTCACCTTGTGAATAAATTTTTCATCTCTTTAAAGAACTAGAATCCATCCACCTTGTAGATATATTCTCCAATGAATTCTTCTATCCACCTTTTGTGAATCAATTCTTACATTGGTCTTTCTAAATATACTTCACATCTCTATCAAAGGAGTCAAATAAAATATCAAAGTTCAATAATTTTAAATAATTCTATGGAAATAATCTCAAAGATTCAAGAATAAAAACAATTGACTTACATCTTTGAGCCTTACCCAGTATGCAATTTGTTCAATCTTTTAAAAATCATCTTTTAATTCCATTCTCACCTTCCCTATGTAGAAGATACTCTAACTCATTCTTTGCTAAGTGACATTTAGTCAACTTAACATAGAGCTTATTCTTACAAAGCATTTTATATAAATACTTGCAATGAATACTAGAAGTATTCTTCTTAGTCTTGGGGAATATCAAGTTATCGGGGGGAAGCACAATAAAGTGAACCACAAAAGTGCTTATCTTTTTTCCAATTTCAGCCCCTTCTGTAAAGACTAGAGAAAGTGGGATTTACGTTATGTTGATGCAAAATTAAGTTTGGGATACGGAAAGTAGACTTGATCTTCTTCAACTTCCCAAAGTTGCGAGAAAAGATATTGAATTTACAATGGAAAACGGAGACGTCGAAGTCAGGCAAAGTGAATGGAGTCATTTGGAAAAGTGAACATAACGGTTTTGGGTTTTGTTCAAAATCATTTTTAATTTCGCGGTGCACTCTATATGTTTAAGAAGTATTCTAAAATAGTCAATTAATATACTCATTGATTGGTTTAGGGTTCCAAAAGTACCGCAAGGATACTTTTTAAGAGGGTCACTTCCGCGGTACTTTTTGTGCGTTTTTTTTCACCGAACATTGTTTTTCAAATTGAAAAAAACATCCTCTAAAGACAATAGAGGGCTCCAAATGAAGAAATTAAGACTTTGGAAAAGTTCATTTTCATGAATTAGAACTAGTGGTCAAATTAAGTTTCAATTGAAGATGTTTTGTTTATGAAGATGTATATAAGATACCTAATGACACCCTAGAAAGTGACTAAAATGCTCAAAAACTACACCAAAATGCTCAAAATCAACTTTGAGCCTTAAAAAACAGCACACTTCATATTCACTTGTTGGTGGTCACATTTTGCACTTTGTGGTCCACTTTATTGTGCTCTCCCCCTATCAAGATCCCAAACTTCTTAAAAATAATGATGAAAAATCATATCCATTATCTTTATAAAGTTGTTAATGCATTATTCAATTCAAACCTAAAAATTTGAATAAATAAAAAATCAAGAGATATTCTAAATGCAATCTTAGACATAGTTTCTTTCAAAATATTGATGATGTAATTGAGTCAAGTCTAACAAACTTAGCACAATAATTCTTATCAATAAATCAAACTTTTAAAGAGATCTCATTCAATACTTGATATCTATCCCCATTCTTTGTCTATCTTTCTATTTAATCAAATTAAATAGATAAATTATCAAGTGAAGCACTTGTTTCCATCTACCCTTGGTAAATATGTTCTTTAATTAGCCCTTAACCCCTAAAGTTCTGAGGGTATTTTTCACCAATACTGCCTCAAAACAGCCCCTCTTCAAGCAAGGTGGATTATGCAAAGTTGAGGTCTTTTTAAGTACATCTAACCGTAAGATCTTGTAGATAACTTGTCTGTCTACATGTCCACAAAATTTCACGCACTCATTCCTCATCAATTGCAAGATTGTAACATTCAAAGTTGAAAAAACATGTTTTTTTTCCCTGCAAAAAAGGGGACAACAGAGTTTTGAAGGCCCAAAAAACCATTTTTTAAAGTAGATATGGGATGGGTCTCTCCATATTCTTGTTCCTAAGTGAGTTAGGTACATGTCCAAAAAATATCATATTCAAAAACATTGTGGAAAGTTTCCCAAAAAATTATTTTCCGCTGGGGTATGCTGAAATTCACAAACAAAGGCCGTTTTTTGACAATAAAAATAGCAATGAAAAATTCTTGGATTTGAAAATCCGAACAGTGGGAACATACACAGAAATTTTTATTTTTTAAAAATATCAAAATCTCAATTTTTGGTGGAATTTCTAAGTTTCGTCTTTGGGCAGATTTTGGCAGATTTTGGCAATTTCGGGCAGTTTTGGGCAGAATTTGCTGCATTGAGAGTGGTTGTGAGCTTGCCCGAAGTTTGGCTGAATGCAGCTTTTGACACTCAAAACCCCGTAACTTTTTTTTAGTATGTTCAAAAAAATAAAATAAAAAATTCTACAGAAACCTCTTCAAAATGCCTACCTACATTATGTTTTTCAAAGATTTACAAATTAAATTGGAATTCTAGGAAGCTGCCAAAGTTTTAAAAAAACCCATTTTTGGACAATTGTCCTTTAGGGGTTAAGCTTCTTCAATCTCCAAAAGATTGAATTCTTAAACTCTAGGTTTAAAATAAAGTTTATAACTGAAGATATAAAGTTATTTTTTTCAAAGCTTATCTTATCAAATATATCTTTCTCAAAGCTTATCATCTAAGATGTCTTTCTCAATCTTAACTTTCTCAAAGAGTTTGTCTCAAAGACATCCTTATCAAAGTCCACGTGTCAAAGTCATCTTTATCAAGTTCTTAAAGATACCCTTCTCAAAGATATCTTTCTAATTTCTCAAAGACATCAACCTCAAAGACATCAATCTCAAAGATATCTTTTGTATTCTTTTAAGAGAGGATCTTTGACTAAAGACGAGTCTTTATTTTCTATCTTTTCAAATAAACTAGTAAAGACCTACCACCTTTTTCAACATGCCTTCTTGAATTTCAAAAATGAAAAGATTTCATCTTTAAGGCAATGTCGTATCCTTACTTGCAATCACACTTATAAAAATTGTGATTTTCTTGTTGCCTTTATGCAATATACAAGCCTTAGAATAAAATCAATTGTATGTGGGTTCTATGTGATTCAACCAATAATTTTTCAAAATTAAGTCAAAGCCATCATTCAAAAAGCATAAAAACTTAAGCATGGTATTGTTGAATTTTCATATCCACATCAAAATTCTCCTCAACTTTAATTTCTAATCCCTTAGTTCTCAAACTAATAAGATTCAATGCTTTAGGTTTAGGTGAATTACAGTACACCTTCTAAACCTCTTTCTTTGTCATTTCAAAAGTTTTTACATAAGTATATGCAAAAATTGAACTCTTGACAACTGTCTTTGTAGTCTTGACCAAACCTCTTTCTTCGTCAATTCAAAATTCTACATAATCATCTTTTACTTATGCAACAATTGAAATCATAACAAATAACTTTAGCGGTCTTGGCCCTTTTCTTTTCCACAAATAAGCAAGTACTAGCTTCTAAAAGCCCTTTTACTTGCATTTTTTTTTTTTTTTTATGCTCTCATGCATATCTTGATTTTCATAAGTCAAATCAATAACATAACTAAAAACCATTCACCTTCTCAAAAGTGTAAGATCTTATTCGAGGTCAATGAAAAACAGTTCTCGAAAACCTTAAAATCTTCTCAAAGACCATATTCAATCTAAAATAGCATCTTCAATCTAAAGATTTTCATGATTTATTCCTCTAAAATAAAACATAACCTTCTTCTTCTAAAAGGATTTCAATAAAAAGCAATTCATACATCATGCAATAATACATCACCGCACTTCCAACAATTCTGAACAACATGATGTACATGGTTTAGGAAGAAAAGAACATAACCTCATAAATAGTGGCTCACCACCTCATCTTCCTTGTCTTGACTTCATGTTGTAGTCCATGATCCAAGTCCATCTCTATGTCTGCATCTGCGGAAGCCTTAGTCTTTGAATCGGCCATCTTCAAAAATAAAGATGACATAACCTGCTCTGATACCAATGTAACATATCTCATCTAAACTCAACTAGATCTCTAGACAAACCTAACAAGTTTCTAAGTGTCTTTGGCATAAACCATCCAAACACAAAGTATTCCTCAAGACTCTAACCCAAATATATATTGTAGAAAATATAAAATGGGGTCGTCTTAGCCTTGGAGGGTCTTATATACCTCCCCATTATGCCTAGTTGCTTTCTAAAGTTAAGGGACAATTACCACTTAAAGTAAAAGTATTTTCCCTTTTAATTTTAGAACCTTCTAGAATAGAACTTTTTAGTCTTAGTTCTCTTAGTTCTAATGCAACTAATATTTTAGTCTTGATTAACTCTTTGGTAAATTAGCTTAGTCTTGACTTATCATAGCCAACACTACAAAAAGCTTGGAAAGTTTGTTAGTGTGAATGCATGATGGAAAAACTTGTAAAAGCATGAAAGTGTAAATGCCGAAGGAGATAGGTCATTAGACTTTTTGAGTAAATTGCTACGGGATCCAATACAAAGACACTACTATGATGACATAGCCAATAAATATAAGATTCTAAAGTATTTTTAGCAAATAAAGTCATGGTCTTTTAAGGATTTATGTACAAGACACTATTCTTGTTGATATAATACCATATACTTGGAAGAATTCATATTGAATTTTAAATTTAGAAAAATTTAGAATGATTTTCTATAAATCACTAAAACAAATCTTTGTAGACCTTAAAATTGTTAATAAGCCAAATCATTCTTATTTACAAATATCAATCATCTAACACAATGTTGATAATGTTTCATTTCTTAATTAACTATGAAGGTAATTGAATTGAACACTGAAGAATAAGATATATGTCCAATTATAAGAAATTTCTATAGAAATATAATGAAGAGAGTTTGCTTCTCTTTAGCCACCAAACTCAACTCACTACTAGAAGGTATAAGATATTGATGGTTATGAGCAACTATGTATTTAAATGGACGTTTTACATGACATTAATGTAGTATGATTCGCTTAAAATTTTAAATCATACTAGATTTAACTTTTAAGCCATCTTAAGAAGATTTAACGATCTCAAAAATAGTTAATTTCTAATTATTTACCAAGCGATCACTTCCAAAAACTATATTGCAATGATTTCTCAAATGATAAAGTTTTATTCTGGTGACGAGGAACTTGGAGAAGGCTTTAATCCAAAAAAATATTGAAGAAAAATCATAGTCGTCGTCGTCATGTCCTTTGGTTTTATTGGTCTTATATGGTCGAGAAAAGAAAAAAGATATTGAAGTTGAAGTTGGAAACTTGAAAGGTTGTTTAAAGGGTTATATAGATTATATAGATGGTTATTGAAAATGCTATTCCAAAAGTTATTTCAAACAATATTTAAAAATCAATTGACATATTTTAAAAACAAAAGCGAAACTCGACTTCATTCATTTTTTGTGTAAATTTTATTTTATTTCATTTTACATGGACACCTTTCATTTGTTATATTCAAATTAAAAAATTATGATTATCTTCGATGGTTGTGGGTAGCATTGCGTAGCCCTAGTTTATTAAATGTAGCATGTTAAAATTACATATGTCAATTGATTTTTAAAAATTATCTGAAATAAGTTTTTGAATAGCCATCTATATAATCTATATAACCTTTCAATAAACCTTTCAAGTTTCCAACTCCAACTTCAATCTCTTCTTTCTTAGGCTCCGAGTAAAGCAATTTTTACACAATGAAGCTATACTTTTGCTATTTTGGGCAGCCTAGTTGAAGAGGTTAAAAGTCATATTTTTGCCTAATATTTTTATTGGATGCTCCTTTAATCGCAAGGTGTACGTGGTAAAATTTTCAAAGTCAAATTCCAATTTTAAAACCTTCATCTAGAAATTTTAGGTTTCAAGTCCAAAACGGGCAGTTTAAAATTGGGTTTTTTTCAAAAAAAATTTAAAAAGTATATTCATTACCAAATCATTCTTTAAAATCCAAAGTGACCCAAGCCAAAAAGTTTACCAATTTTACAAGGGCAGCCTCCAAAAATTACATGAACAAGCTTCAAAGTTTTCTGTAATTTTACAATTTTTCCTTTCAAAAATTGTCAAAATTTGAGATTTAGGAATTTTTCAATTTTTTTTTTCTTCGAAAATTTACAAACTCATAGATGTAACTTTTCACCATTCACTTTTTTTCCAAACCAAAAACATTTAATGTTATTTAAGTTTTACCATATTGACAATTTTGTACCTGCTTTTGGAAAATAATTTGCATGAAGGCCCAAAAATCAAAATAAGTCTTCAAAATTTTGCATGGAGGTGCCCAACTTAGTTACCTAGTTGGGAAAAAATATGAGCAAAATGTTTGAGGTAACAATCATCAAGTCTCCCTTGGCACCATTTGGACTATGCCTTTCGAGGAAAGCCAAAATAAAAATAAAAATAGTAAACTTTGAACGTTATAATCTCACAAATGATTAAGATCCAACTGTTGAAATTTGACATGGTAATAGTGCAAGTAGTTAGGTTGAAGATTTTATTGGAAACATACATCAATTTCCATACGGTGGTCAAAATCTGTAGTTTTCAGTTCTGGAAGTGCCAAAACACCCTGGACCTTTAGGGGTTAAATCTGCCCAAAATTGCAATATATGTTCAAAATCTGTCCAAAATTAATTAGATCACAAAACTTCAAAAATTCACCGAAATTTGAGATTTTACTTTTTTTCCAAATCTGGTTTTTCTACATATAAATAGGTAGCTAAGGTATGTTCTTATCATTTGGATTTTCAATTCAATGAATTTTTACATCTCTTATTCATTGTCAAAAACTGGCCTTTGTATTTGAATTTCAGCATACCCCATGTGAAAAATGATGTTTTTTCTGAAGTTTCTATATGTCCAATGAAGGTGAAATTTTGAAGGCATACACCTAATTCACCTAGGAACAAGATTTTGAAGGGCCTCCAATCATATCTAATTGGAAAAAATGTTTTTTCTGGTCCCCAAAACAATGACGTTGTTCCTTTCTACAACGGGAAAAAAACCTTTTTTTTAACTTAAAAACATTATGATCTCACAAACGATGTGGAGTTTGTATCTAAGATTGAATTTTTTTACCTTGCAATGAAACAATGAAATTTGAAAGGAAAATTGCAGAATTTGATCCAAAACTTTAGAGGTTGAATCAAAACAAAGTTCAATTGCAGGGAAAAAATAAAGTACAAACGGGCACCATTGACAGCAAAGGTGAAAACTATACAAAACAAATGGGTTTAGACTTTAGTTCAGTCACCATGATCACAATTCAAACAAGGGTGCTGATATGATAAATTAACCCTTAAAGGGCCAGAGGACGGAATATGGCCTTGGTTGGGATTGTAATATGAATTGAGGCACCTTGCAATGCATATTGCTTGAAACAACCAAAAAGCAAAAGATGGGCCCAAAGATGAGGAAAATTGTGAAACCTTAAAAAAAATAAAATTGGAATCACTATGTGTATTCTATGCAGTCTTTTGAGCCCATTTATACGTATTTGCAGCATATACAGGCGGTGGTAGAGTTGCTCTAAATTACTCCAAAATTTTTGGAAAAAATATATATATCATTTATAGTACTGACATTGTCGTCTACAAAAAAAATTCAACATCACCACATCATTTTCTAGTCTTCAATGCATAAATACATGTATAAACCATTGAACACACTCCGTATGCACATCGTTTTAGGGGTTAACACACAGAAATACAAATTGTACAAGGCTTCGGGTAACTTTCAAGGCTAGGCTCTTACTTTGACCTTGTAGGCACAACTCAAAGATAGCGGCCTTGCACCCACCATCCATTCATAATCCACGTAAACTTGATGAGACAAATCCAACTTGGCTTGACACAATCGATTTGATGCTATAAGCAGCACTTAACCTCTAAAGTTCCTTAACTATGTTTCATAAAAGAAACACTCCAAAACTGCCATTTCCAATGTAAAAAGCTTGAATGACTAAAAATCATTATTTCCTAATTCTAACCATAAGATCTTCAACTAGATTATTGTAATACAAAGCTCAAAAAATTTCAGTATAATCGACCGTAGAGATTAGAAGATTATAGCAATTGAAATTTAAAAACAAACTTTTCTGACAAGAGTTTTGACTAGGTTGACACACTCTAACCTTTTTTTTCTTAGGTTTTTTGCATTATGGATTTTGGCGGTTTTGGTGCATGTCAAAGAAGAATAAGTTAGGTAATTTCAAAAAAAAGAATTACACCAAAAAGTCAAGTGTAGCATGTTGAAAACAATATTTTTATTAACTTGAATACATAAGAGTGCTAAATCTTATTTCTTTCCTAGAAATTCCATTATTCAATAAAGTACCAATCCAAACGGCCAAAGTAAAGATTGATGTTCATATTTTCACTGAAAAAAAGAAAAAACCTAAAATAATATTTTTTCTAACTTTTATGAAGGAAAGAAGAAGTTTTTTTAGTACACTGCCCGAAACGGTGAGAAAACTTTGATATTTTGTAGAGTGAACATTATGCGCTGAAAGTCGTTTTTTTTTTGGAAACCTCAAAGATGACATCATGAAGTATTTATAGAAATATTTTCAGAGGTAATTGATGTATTTAGCATGGCTGCCCGAATTGCCCATTTAATAGCTTTTTCCACTTTGGGTACCATAACTATTTTTATAAATGTCCAATTGAAAAAAAAAATAGATTCCCTCAAAGTTCTTGTTATAGCCTACATTCACAAAAAGTTTCAAAAAATCTCGACTTCAATTGAAGTCATAGGTACATGCCAAATTCTAAAAAAGCCCATTCTAGGACAGTGGCCCTTTATGGGTTAAAATCACACTTCTATTGGCGCAACATGGGTCATAAGGCCATGTTTGCAATATCAATGATACTGTTCCTCATTTCATTTTCTCTTCATTCTCACCACCTGATTGTCACAGGCTACAGCTGCTTGCTAGATATGGTCACAAAATATCCCAATGATGTTTCCAGGATACTTGTTTTGAGAGTGCAGTGCATTTTCAACTTTTCAAGAACTCATGTACATTTGGCTTTTCAAAGGGAATTCTTGTCACATCATCAAGTGCATGAGAAGGATTGTGTCCTGTTTATGTCTGTTGAGTTGCTCCCGGGACACCAAGTCACCACTTCAGGCTACGTACTCAGAGAGGTATATACCACCACATCTGTATATAATTGTATCATGCAATATACATGTTTATGCATGCAATTTTACTGTATGGGCTTAATGTTCTGCTCTGCAAGTGTCAGATCCTTACATGGCAGTACTGTATCGAACAAAGGAAAATTTTGATGTAAACTTCAACAATTAAAAGCAATTGCAAAAGACATCATTCAAAAATAAAAATAAAAATAAAGTATTACACAATAATCAAGATTGTGTATTATGACTCAAAGTACTACAATTGATCTACAAAAGGAACATCTTTCCAAGGTGTTGAAAAAGATACTAAACCACCTTACCTAAAGATTCCATAACTACTGGAAGGCATTTTGTGCGAATGCTAGATTCCACCCAAAAGAACAACTACTTTCACTATTAGGACAAAACAAGAGAAAAAAAAAGAGACATAAATATAATTGCTGAACACCTATAGTTTGCTTCTATTCAAAATCTTATACCATTTACATTATTAATTCATTCAATTATATTACAAAAATTTAATATTCTCTTGATATTATAGCATATTTCCTACTAGCGTACAACATTTCTTAAACATAAAACTACTATCCGGCCCATCAATAAACTCTATTTGATGCACTCTAACTTTATATGCAGAATAGAAAAGAAACACGAACAATTTACAATACCAAGTACTTTTTAAAAATGCTTATACATTTATGAAGTTATCATGCCATGGAACTCACTAGTGTTTTCTTTGATAATCAGCACAAAAATACAAAAATACATTAATGAATCAAACTATAATCACACATATCATTCACCACCCACAATTAATACACTTGGTTAGAGACTAACAAAGAGGTTCATGAAGAAACTTTTTTCAAACTATATGTAATAATCCCTACAACAGATGGCTAGGAATACAACAACTTCCAAAATCACATATCACAAAGACATACACTGCAATACTTCCAAGTAACAAGGCACACCTAAAAATCAAGAGATTTTAGAAGAAACAAATTGCAGTCTACATGAATATAAAAGAAATTCCAAAAATAAAATAAAATTCAACACCAAAGAAAACAGATCTATAATAACTGAATGAAATCGAACATGAAAGCTCAAATAAAAAACATAAATAAACAACACATCACACATTCAAAGCTAAGAATAGGAACTCCGTGTCTGCATTTTAACCACCCTTGCTGTTGTGTGAAATTTTTCTTTTCCATTGGTATGCAAAACCAATCCCTCCTAGACACTTCTGCATCAAATTTGACTTTCCATGGATATGGAAACGGACACATTTTTTGTGTTGTGCACATAGGGGTCAGACCTCTAGATGAGTCATTGGCCAATTCAGTGAAGTTTGAAGTTCCACACATAGGTGTGACATACGAAATTTACAAGCATGATGGATCATTGAATGACTTGATCAACACCTGAGATGGACCCGGATTGGATTCATGCACTGCTGGAGTTGAGAGAACATGTGTTTCATGTGAACATGGGAGAAAATGCAGGTTTTTGGAATCAATCGTAAGTGTGGCTGTGTTCTCTAGATTAGTGATAATGAGGGAGTTGAGCAGTTGCTACATAGTGAATTACTACATAGTTGCTACATAATGGTATTGGTTTTGAATTAATTAATTAATGGTGGGCCTTTCTTGCCACATGAACCCCCTTAGGGGGTGCCACGTGGCATTTACAACTTCAACCTCTCTCTCTCCCCGAAGTGGAAGGGGAGCGTTTGTTTTGGTGAGAATCATGGTCATCCCTCTTTGCTCTAAATCATGAATTTCACCTTAACGTAATACTAATATAGTGTCAATGTTCGGGACGCAGGGTTTGTACTCTGGATACTTCCTCTTCTTCATCAAGAGCGCACTCATGATTGCAGGCGCTCGAGGTAAGCTTCCCCTTTCATTTCTATTGTCTCTTGATGTTGTTCCTTGTCAGCGGTTGAAGGGTCTAAGCTGTGACAAACAAGAAAGCCTTCTGGATTGAAGTCATTAGTATCAATGTTGTGTCACTAACAACGGAGATGTTCGATACTGCAGTGATCTACAAATTGCAACAAGCCATACCCAAGAGCAACTTCTTGGCTGTAAACTTGGAATTCAGAGCAAAACCCTACAATGGACTTCCCACATAGAATCTCCGTTCTGCTTTCCACTCGTCAACGAAATAAGATATCCCCTCTCTTTCGCGAATCAAAATCCGGCACAGAACAAAATCCTTACACACCTGATTCGCTCAAATCGACAGCACGGTTGAAATGCGACGACGCAAATAGTCAGAAGACTCAAGCTGCTTACACCCCTCCCATGGCTTCACCCACACCTTCGCATCATACAGCTTCGGCTCCCCACCTTCAACAACCTCGATAGTCAAATAATACATTGTCCCCTGCATCACTTGCTCCTTGGCCGACACCACTTTTGAGAACAATATATCCGCAAGCGTGTTCTGCACAATCTAGGAAAAAATCCTAAAAAAACTCCAGAAATGAAAACCACCATCGACTCATTTCACAGCATCGTACCAGGCGAGCTTTGTATTGATCCCGAAGAGCTTTGTATACCATGTTAATATCAAGAAATTCTACGCCCCTACCTGCAACAGAACAAGCTTGGACACGACACACACTGCTCAAAACGCGCTCTCGCTGAATGCTCTAGTTCTCGGAGACGACAGACTGGTGCTCACGGGTGCACTTTGCAGCGAAGGCAAGCTTGAGCGAGACAAAGTCAGAAAGGACAAGTGATGATTTCACATGAAGGCCGCTCCTTTTTCTTTTACAGCAGAGGCTGTCGATGTAAATCATGCACCAGGCAGCCTGACTCACTGAGGTGCACTTGGAGTGAGCGTGCGGGGGGAGGAAGGTGACGATGAGGAGCACCAAACCCTAGCTCCCCAAACCCTAGCCCCGTGGACCCATGCACACCCCCTCCACCTGGACCCCTGAACACCAGCCCAATCAATTAATTAATTCATCTGGGTGGTAGTGAGATTTGGGGATATAGTGATAATGAGGGAGTTTTTCTACATAGTTTGAGCAGAGTAATTCTAGGATGGATGTACTTTTCAGGTACTAGAATCGGGATGAAAAGTAACATGTCTTCCAGCGCCGACCGCCGGTCGCCGTCCGCAGTCACAGCGTTTGTAGTCCAACGGTTAGGACAATTGCCTTCAGAGTGGGCTGATCGGTCAGGGAGGGCTCCGTGAAACTCGGAGCCATGCTGGTGCGATCCGAAATTTGCGGGATGATGATTTTCTTGCGTTTTTAAGCGATCCTTCACTGCTTTGAACTACATTTCGCTAGATTAACAATCTTCACACCTCGGGTAGCTGAATGTGCTTTATTTCGACCGAATCTGAGTAGTATGGAGCGAGATTGAAGGTCTAGCCGGATTAGGGCCCAGCAAGGCTCAGGTAGCTTGTCTGCCTCGTCCTCTGGTGCAAGATCATTAGATGTAGGACAGGGAGTAGAAGTTTTTAGCGGTTCTTCTTACAGGTACAACACAAGAACGAAGTCCAAAACAACCGGACAGATAGTAGCGGCTATCTTGGAGCCAGGACAACACAAGACTCGACCCAAGCTTTCGGGAGCGAGAGCAGGGGCTTCACCAACAAACACACAGGGAGATAGCATACAATCTAAAGGAGCAAACCAACAGCAAGCCAACGACAACCAACTCAAGAGGTAAGCATAATTTCTCCAGAACTCATGTTACATGACAGGCCAGCAGTGGCGACTCTTGCGCCCGTCGCGGACTCTACGCCAAACAATGTCGGCCTACAAGAACCCGGCAACAAGGCGCCTTCTCCAGTTAACCTCGCAGCGGCGCAAAACTCCTCCAATCCTTCACCGCTTTCAGATGTGGCACCCGACGGCGATATCTTTGAGCTTTTGCGGCAACGAGTTCTCTAGACGCGGAAACTTGGCGAAGACCTCCTTTGCCAGCACGCTAATGTGGGTCTCACGCACAAACTCACAAAGTACGAGGAAGTGGCACAGATGGTTAATAGAGTTTCCCCAGAATTAGCGAAATTCCTTCCAGTGGCATACCCTCGGGAATCAGCCTCCCAAGAGATTGCTAGCCAGGAAGTTCAGGCTAGAACCGAGGACAATTCTCAAGGAACAACACCTCAAGACTCTAAGATTGTAGAGATTAGCTTATCTTCCTCTACAATCTCAGAACTTACTACTCGACTCCAACATCTAGAGACTCACACAGTCATAGACCAGATCACAGGCAAGCACCCCGGAATCCGATTCCTAGTCTCGTAGGCACGCTCTACACTGCACAGATCATTTTTGTCACTCACCTCTCGAGCAAACAACTACTTCGAGCTTTTATTTTCAGACAAAATAAGGGCAGAGGAAACGCTAGCAAAGAAGTTCTTTGAATTCCAAAACCAGGAGATCCTCATTACCCCTTGGTCACCCTATTTTGACATGGACGACTCTCCTAGACAACGACGCACGGCTCTTTGGGCACAAGTCATAGATTTACCGCCCTGGATGCGCACGTCGAACATTTTGTCGGAGATTATGTTAGCCTTCTCAGACGTCCTCATGGTGGACGATTCTGAGAGCTACCTGTCCAAAATATCTGGCCCACGAGTCAGAATTTTGACAACTAGTGTCGACTCCCTTCCTAGAACCATTTAGCTCAACAGAATTGACGGGAACGACACTATTCAATACATGTTGGAATATAGTGGATTACCTTCCGAGTGCAGCAGATGCCGCTCTTATGATCATGTCGTAAGTAAGTGTACTCTGCCTCGGAATCCCCAGGACGAATGAATCCGTAGACACCAACACTCTCCGCCGACGCATAGAAGGCAGGGATTCCAATCGTCCTCAAAGCCGCATACTGCACCTGGGAAGGTGAGCCAGCCATATAGACAGCGTGACAATCCACCCCGTCAACCAGGGGCCAAGAGATCCCAGCAGTGGCGGCCGAAGCCTCAAACTCCGAGTGCTACTGCAGTCGCCTCGCCGGCCCCCATCCCTGAACACGAGAGAGAAAACATGAGCTCCTCTAAGCTGCCGAGTGAATCCCCTCCTCCAATACCTCCAGTACTAGTGTACGAATTATCAGAGGAGCAGGAAACTCAGAACCCTTTTGTTTAGCAACCAGCACGACAATCTCCTAAGCAGCTTACGAAGAAGGCAACCAGCAGTAGGGATTATCAGACAGTTCATCTTCATTTCTGCTTCTTATACTCCTTGCACCTGCACGATCTTCCTAAATCTCATTACTGGGGACTGTATACAGCGGTGATCCTCTCTTGTCGTCACGGGGAGGTAACTGAGATCTTACAAGATTTCAGTCAAGGGAGGGCTCAGCCAATTACCTCGTTCTTTCTCACTCACAACATATTCCAAGAGCGCTGGTCCCACCTGGAGGCACAGGATCACATGGTCAATGAGACAATGAGAAACATGAGGAATAGGATTGTTCTTCAAGAAAAGCGTAAGAACCCGATTCGGTCATGGGCGGATGCCTCATGGATTTATGCTTATTCTCTTCCTACCCTTACCTCTTGCCTCATCACTTGCCTTGTGGCTCTGCCCTATGATGAGGCAGTTTTCCAGCTCAAGAGTACGATTCAAGCTCGTTGGATTCCACTATCAACCTCTCTGCAGGCTAAGTGGCCTTCAACTCCTTCGGGACAACTCCACAAGTGGGAACTTTCGGAAGCTGACAGCCAGAATCTTCTGGGGTTCTACCCTCCGGAAAACATCCCCAATATTGACGTCCCCTTGGACAAACTCGGACCCCTCTTCTAGCCAACTTTCCTAGTCAGAAGATGAGAATCCTTCATCAAGTCAACAACAAAGTCATAACAGTCGACCAACTTACTCTCGCGACGCTTAACATCCAAGACCTAGGACGGGACATGGCGGGGGTTCGAAAACGAAGAGAACTCAAGGAATTCTTTCACCGCTCCAACCCCCAGCCGGATATCTTGTTGATTCAAGAACACAAGTTTACACTGCAAGAATGTAAGAGACGACTTAAGCAAATGGACTTTCTTCGAGGAGGTTCTCTTTGGAATGAGGTGACTTACTCGGCTGCTAAGGATAGCTTCCGAGCAGGCACTGGAATTTTCATCTCCAATCGACTCGTTCCAACTATGAAGCATCACGGCATTATCATGCTTGGTAGGGCGCAATTTGTCATCTTTCAAATAGCCCCTGACCTTACAATGGGTATTATTAACGTCTACGCCCACAATTATATGGGTTCTAGGGTTCGACTCTGGAATTCTATTCGAGAATTCAATCTGCCAGACGCAGAATGGATACTCACAGGCGACTTTAATATGATCGAGGACCTAGAGGACAAGAAAGGTGGCGCTGATACTACTGGACAAGGTCACCGAGAGATTCAGGCGTAGACAGCTCTGTTACTACACCTGCAACTCCAGGACGTATTCTACCTTGACGAATTCCGCAGAATCACTAAGAAAAGATTTACCTGGGACAATCGCCGCCTAGGGGCGGAATCAATCCTGTCGAGGCTGGATCGCTATTACGTGAGCCACAAGCTGCGGCAAATTGGAGGGATGTCCGGAGTATGGAGGTCGGTTCCTCACATATCTGATCACTCTCCAGCATTTTTAAAGCTTTGCCGGACGGGTGCTCAACTTAACCATTCACCTGCCTTTAATAAGGCTTTGCTTAAATCCGATGATGGCCGTCAGCAACTCTTAGAAGCTTGGACAACGGCGATGGCTAACATCCCTATAGCCAGCCAAAACGAGAAGTTAGCTGCAGCCATTAATGCGGTTAAGCAATGTAGTGACCGAATCACCCGCCAACACAAGCGAACTAGAGCTGAGGAATTCGAAGCAGAATTTGATGATGTGTTCTCAACAGAATTAAACTTGCAACGCAATTGGGCTGACGAACAGGCTAGACACCAGCTTGATTACGCCCAAGCATATCTCCACAAGATCCGACAAGAGCGCATGGAGAGGTTCAGTACGACAGACAGACCTCTCTTTGGGCCCGAATTAGAGATCGTTGTAATATTTAAAGAATTCTTTACCTATCAAGATGGTCAAAGGAAACCCGCCCCAATTCAAGAGCTCAACGACAACAGACGGCACCTGTCACAGCAGGCTGATATGCACACGTACATTAATCACTATTTTTGAACATTGTACACAACTGATCCTGCGACAGAGGCGAACACAGCAGCCAGAGAATAATGCTTTCGAAGCGTTCTTCGCTGTGTGACACCCGAACAAAACGAAAGTCTTACTAGGGAGGTTAGCTTAGATGAGATATGGGAAGCCGTGAAGAGCCTCCCCAAGAATAAGGCACCTGGCTGCGATGGCGTGCGAGCAAAATTCTTCCAAGCCCTGCTTGACGACATCCAAGACGATCTGTTAGCTTTCATTCGAGAAGTTATGGACTCATTCATATTGATCCTAGACCTCAATACAAGCAAGATCTCTCTCCTTCCAAAAGCAGGGGACGTCACCTTCCTAACAAACCAACGGCCTATTTCCCTCATAGGAACTGCATACAAAATCATAGCGAAATTGTATGCTACCCGGATGCTTCCACATCTCCCTTACTGGATTAGGCCATCACAGTCCGTCTTTGTGAAAGGCCGCAATATATTCGACAACATCTACATGGCTTGTGAAGCCATGGACTATGCATAATGCAGTTGAAAGTAACCAGCAAATAATCATGCTCCTTCTGGATTTCCAGAAGGTGTACGATAGAGTTAGTTGGTCGTTTCTTTGAGCTACAATGCTCCACATGGGCTTTTCAGAAACGTGGACAAGTTGGGTGATGACCCTCTACTCCGACGCGCACGCCTCAGTGACACTTAACGGTCACCCAAGAGAAAAGTTTCAGCTGGAAAGATCCGTGCGCCAAGGTTGCCTCTTGGCGCCGTATCTATACCTGTTGGTTGCAGATGTACTAGGGCATATGCTTGAAGACCCGCAGTGGGGGGTACATGGGCTTTCTTTGCCGGATGGAACCAAAACGACAAATTTAAGGTTTGCCGATGATACCAACCTCCTCCTAGAAGGGAACGCCCCGAACCTGGACGCGGCCATGGGCACGCTTTTGACATTCTGCTCAGCTTCAGGAACTAAGATCAACGAAACTAAATCTATAGCTATCTGGACGGCACGAGAACCACATAACTGGATATGGCCGAACGATCCTGGAATCGTTTGGCTCAAGGAGGGGAATAGTACCCAGTACCTCGGTTACCCCATTGAGTTGCGTATGAGAGCAGCCGACAGAGACCACAAAGTGCTGCAAATGATCACGAAACAACTCAGGCTCTGGAGCCCAAGAAACCTCTCCCTCGCTGGCCGCCACCTGATCATCAATCAAGTCATGTTAGCTTCCATCTGGTTTCTATGTAGCTGTGCTTCTGTCACCAGAGCAGCATTTAAACATGCACGAGGCATAGCAAGAAACTACCTTTGGGGCGCAAAAAGAGGCCAACGAACTAGAGTGAAGGTCAGCTGGGCAGCGACGATTCAGCCTGTAGCTTTCGGGGGACTCAAGATTTTGGATCCGGCTATGCAAGCTGCAGCCCTTCTCACTAAGATGTTAGTACGAGGCCTGGCACCTGGACACGCCCCTTGGAAAACCTTAATTCGGCATAGAGTGAATCTAACACGTTTAACAGGAAGGGGCAAGTGGACAGCTCACCCTCACTTCATCATGCAATCTAATTCGGCCCCCTTAGCTGCCCCAGCCCTGTGGAAGGCGATTCACAAGTCCTTTGTGGCCAGCCGCAGAGGCCTCAAGGAGACCCCACCGGCAACCTTCTATGAGCAACTTCGGCAGCCCATTTTCGCCAACTCCCTCATTCGCAGCTCTAGCGGAACTCCGATAGGCTGTGAACCCATGACACAGTTACATACTTGGCAGAAGAATAAAACATTCTACCTGCGTGATATATGGGATTACAATAGGCAAGACTGGAGGACCCTCGAGGATCTCAGACGCAGGGTACGTACCCGGAATATCATCGAACAATGGCGAGAGATCCTCGCAGCTATCCCTTGGAATCTCGAAGGATACCACCCTCACGCTGTTGGTGATTGGGTAACGTTCAACCTAGAGGAAGAGGTCCAAGAGGTGTACCACATCCGGCACCGAGTGGGCAGACGGTTTTTCGGCCAGCTGTATCAACGTTTGCAATCTGAACTCCTGCTCCCGGAGGCCGATCTTAGTCCCCTGCCATGGGGCCACACCGAACCCGTCAGGGTCATTATCACCGAGGGCCTCACGGAGAAAGTATGTGCTTATAACCCCACCGATCTAGTGGTGGAGAACTCCAAAAAAGTGTGGCTATATATGCGTGTACTGATTTGTCAGCTCCCCTGGGATCCAGCCGAATGGAGATGGACTCGCCACGGAACGGAAGGTGATTGTGACTTCTTTGGTTACACAACCAAACTAGGTTACAAAGTCGCCCTCAACCTAATTAAACCTAGCCTACCGCACATCAGGTATCTCTCGCATAACGGCTACACATCGAAACAAATCATGAAGATCCTGAATAGAGTTTGGCACCCGTGGGTGCCTAGAAAAATATGTGCCATGCAATGGCTCACGATTGCAGAGGGCCTCCCTATTGGCCAGTGGAGGCATAAAGCTGGATGGGAAAGTCACTGCAGAGTTTGCAACTCACCTGGGATTGAAACCGCAGGTCACGCCCTCTATTCTTGCTCAGTGGTAGCCCCAGCCTGGAAGCTGTACGCTGCTCTTTGCACCTCGGTAGGCCTGCCAAACGACTGCACCAACTGGCCGAAGACTCTCTACCGCCCACTCCTTGCTCCCGGGGGAAAACAGATCCAACGCGACCAACCCTAGGACAACGCACGCAACTGTATGGTCACCAAAAACACGGCCTGGGATGTTCTCAGAGTGACCCTTATCTGGAACTTATGGGTACAAAAGTGCGGTACGTCATGAACTCAATGATACTCCCTTTTGCCTTGGCAAAGCTTTGTATCATGCATGGAGAATGACGATATGCGTCGGAATGGAGGTGTATGCAAAAATCCTTCGATTCAAAAGATCAGGTAGACGGAAACAGCACCTACTTACCTTGTTTGAGGAAATCTGGACAGCCACTGGTACTTTCGCAACAGCCGGTGCGGAACCTAAGTGGCATTTCACCCCCCCTGTGAGTTTCCTTCCTTATCACTTGGCCATCGAGGTACCGAGAGTGCACTTCAATGCTCTTCCGCTTCAAACCCCATCGCCAGCAGATAGCTCGTTGGGCGAAGCAGAGGACTTAGATGCGGCAATCGACCTTCTCTTCCTGGACGTTCAGCAAGACCTCAACCGGCAGCGAGATGATGATCCGAACCCTACCAACATCCAGGAAGAACCTCTCCCTCCCTCGCCAGCCACACTTATTCGCATGCACTGTCGGGGACAGTATTATCTCCAGAATCTCATTCGTGACTCCTCCCCCGACACAACCCAACGCATCCAAACCTTTCTGCAAGAAGAAATTGACGCCATGCTGCGGGAGGTGGAAGATGAGAGACAAAAGGCCCAGCGGCTCCAGCTTACCAACGAGGAACAAGCTGAGGCTCATTAGCGACAACTTCGCTTCGACCACCAACCCTTCATCCGGGAGGAACTCGACAGAGTGGTCCGCGACGTCCGTCGTGCACGGAACTTCCCCGGTCAAGCCGCTCTCGAACTCTACGCTAATGTCGCCCAACATCTCGACAGGGAGAGCTACACCAGATGGATGTCCGACGGTCAGGGATACTTCTCCCTCGGCCTAAGGCATCCCTCCTAACCCTTGACTCTTTCTTCAGTCTATAGGTTAGCTTGTCTTTCTGTTGCCGGCCCGCGCCTTGTCCGGGCCTGGCCCTGCTGAGCCCGTCGGCACCCGTTTTCCACGCTTATCTTTAGGTTCGGGGTCCCCGGCTTGGCACCTCGGCTCCTAGCGCTGCTAAAGGCCTCGCGCTTCGGCGTTGTTTTGGGCTTTGCCCTTGGGGCGGGCCTCGGCCCGTCCCTTTTTCTCTTAAACCCGGTGGATATTTATGGGTTAGGATAATTGCCTTCCAAGTAATGGACCCGGGTTCGACTCCCGGCAGACGCAGCAGACACGTGTCCCAATAGGACACTGACAGCTGGAATAGCTCAGTTGGTTAGAGCGTGTGGCTGTTAACCACAAGGCCGGAGGTTCGACCCCTCCTTCTAGCGGCACTTTTGTTCCTCATTTTATCACCAAAATGACAAAAAGTGCACTCTACTTTTGGAACATTCTTCAAATCAATCCCAAAAGGATTTGAACCACACTCTTTTGGTGGCTTCCATGACTCATTGCATTCGTTACAACTTGGAGAGCGCGATCACCTTGGAGCACCTGCAACACATAGCCACGGAAAGAGTAAGATATGAGTGGGACTGACACATCACACAACAACTTAGCTGCAACGACTGAACCTGGGCAAGACATGAGTACATGCCGACAGCGGAGGAATGGCTCTACAGCTCGCACATCACCTCCTTCCGACAGGAACGAGGAGAAGCGACAAGAGCGTGGAGAGAAGAGCAAGGATGGACTGAGCAACAGACTCTTGGACCGCAAGCTAGAGAAGGAGACAGCCACCGCCCGAGAGAACATCAGACTACACCAAAGTCTCAAGGTGGACATTACCTAGATCAGTCCCAAAACATGCCCCCACCTCCATTCCCCCCCCCCCCCTCCCCTCCCCCTCAAGTAGATCATTACCTAAACTTTACACCCAAATTATGGGAGGACTGTGGACAAGGATGCAGACGATAGAAAACAAATATCTATCCCACCAGGTTTCCCTAGTAGGAACTCAGATTGGCACTTTGAAGCACGAATCATTGTACAAAGTGGAGAAAAACACCCCCCGGCGTTAAAATATCTCTTCTTTGAAAGCTTATAGGTAGTAGAGAAAAGGAGGTGTACAGTTGAAGAAAACGACAAATGCCTAGGCACTCAGACAGCCTTTCAGCACAGATACACATGTGCAGAAGAACTAGGACTTAAAAGGTCATATTCATTAAAATGGCCAATCTTGATGATATTGGCCGCTCAAATAGTGTGATTTCAGTTCATTTTCTCTCTTTATTTGAATAGTGTGGTGGCCAATATATTCAGGAGTGGCCATTTTAATGAATATGGCCTTTTAACCTCCTAGATATTCTACCTTGGACTCAACTTCCTCCAGTTGCGCAAGCTCACAAATACATTCAGAACCTAGCCAACTACAACAAATATATCCATGAGGAAGAATCTAACTTGATTGATGACCAGCACCCTTCCAGGTAAGGATAGCTTTGCTTTTGCCCACTTGTGAATTCCGTCGCACATCTTGTTAATGACAATGTTGTCAAGTTCTTCTGTAGGGATTTTGAAGCTAAGGGGGTAGCCGAGATACCTGGCATACGCTCCTTTCTTGAGCCTAATCAATCCTTTGTATGATCTCTACGTCCAGTTTTGTGGCTTGTTGGATGCCCAAATGGCACGGCTTTTGTGCCAATTGACTTTGGCCCCTGATGCTAGGCTATATAGTGTAAAGTTCGTTAGGACCTTGTGGAGATTTTCTGGGGATGCTTTCAAGAACAATAGCCTATTATCTGCAAATAAGTGGCTAAAGAAGATCGTACTTCCATTGGGTGGTTTGAGTCCTTTCGGGTCTTAGATAGGGTCTTGGAGTATAATCGCCACGACATTGGTAGCTATCAGGAACAAATACAAAGCTAATGGGTAACCTTGCCAAACGGATATGTGTAAGTTAAAAGACTGGCCTTTAACTCCATTGATTAGTAATGCCTCTATGTTAGAGGCGTCTATGTGCAATGACATTATCTATTATATCCATAGTTTATTGAACCCCATCCTTTTCATTGTTTGTGAGAGGAATGACCAAGATACCCTATCATAAGCCTTGTTGAAATCCATTAGAAGGAGAATGAGGTCTTGGTTAGATTCCTTTGCCTAGTTCATTGACTCGTATGCTAAGTATATATTGTCAAAAATGCATTTGTTAGGAACAAACCCTATCTGCGATGGTAAGATCGAGTCTTTGAGATGCGGTGTCATTTTCTTTGCTTAGGTTTTAGCTATTAATTTATATATGGATGAGAGTAGGGTTATCGGTCTAAAATTGGTTAGGTACAATAGTTCTCCTTTAAGAATTAGAACTATTTTACCTTCATTGAGATAACCTGGAAGGACTCCTGTTTCTAACGTGGTTACTACAAATTGGTGAATATGGTCAGAGATTACCGAGCCCACATTGCTTGGTAAAATTGCAACGGTATGAGGTCGCTTCCTGGAGCTTTGTTGGTGGGGAGTGCCTTTATTGCTTGGTGGAGCTCTTCCTTTGATATGGGCACTGTAAATTGGTTGTTCTGTTGCTCTGAAACTAGCTCAGGTAGGCTCTTCAAACACTAGCGACGAGTTTCCTTGTTGGCCTCTACTTGGGGGTCAGTTGTGTATAAGGCTTTGTAAAACTCGGTTGCGTGGTTGTTGAGGGGGCCTTGTCCTCGAACAACCTTGTCGTTTGCTTCTAGTTCTCTAATATTTGTTGAGGATCGTTTATCCATGTGGAATTCAAAAAATTGTTTGGTGCAGCGGTCTCCTACTCAGGTCGAGGTTGCTCCCTCCCTATGAATTTTTTGGTCTAGTCTTCCTTCTTTATATTGTGGAGTATCGATTGTGCTTTTGATAGCTTTTCTCTTGTTGATTCATCCAACCAGTTGTTATGTAACTCTTCTTCCGCATGTATGATTGTCTTGACTTCTTCATTGTATTGTTCCTTCCACCTTTTCTTAGTTATGAAGGTGTAGGCATTGCTCGCTACCTTAATCATCCTGAGAGCGCTTTGTATGCTTTTGGCTAGGTCTTGCGTTGTGTCCATGTTATAACCTTTGCCCCATGCCTCCTCTAATAATTGCATGCCTTCAGGTGTTTTCAATAAGTATTGGTTGAAGGGGACCGTTCTGTCTTGCCTCTAGTGATTGTGTACAAGCTTGATCACCACTGGAGAGTGCTCTGATACTTTCGGGTACGAGGCCATAATCCCTGTGTGTCCTTCTATTTTTTAATTGTTGGGGAGATGTAGAATTTATCTATTCCAGAGGCTTTTCTTTGCTCTTTCTTGTGGTCATTGTCCCGACTGAATATCTTCTTGTTCAGTCGTTGGAACTTCAGCAAGTTGAAACTGTCTCCTAAACCATATCTAAGGCTTCCATTTCTGAAGGTTCCATACTAGTCTTGTATTTTCTCCTTATCCTGTCGTTTAGTGATTCAACTGAATTGAAGTCTCCCCCTATTATCCATTCGGCAGTTGATAGGACTGTTCTAGCAAGCATGTTCCACATCTTGCTTCGTTGTTTGGATTTATTGAAGGTGTATACATTAATAAGGGCCAATCTTGAGTTGGGGGTTGAGCTGGAGTGTCATGTATTGTGCTCGTCCGCCCATAATAATGCCAATTTCTACCACGGTGTCTTTGAGTTCTTTGGCGAGTAATATGGTGGTGCCTCCCTTGGTCTTGTCTGTTGCTGCTGAGTAGGAACCTTTGTTCCACAATGATGGGCCGCCTAAGAAGTCTAGTTGAGATGTAAAGTCCTTGCAATCTTTAGCTTTGTATTGATGTTCTTGCAAAAGGATTACATCCGGAATGGGAGACATTTTTGAGTAGATTTCTCTAAGTGAGTCTCTCTTCCAAACACCTTCCGTATCATGGCCTAGGCGCGTACATTCTCAGTAGCTATTGCGAACTTTGGTGTTTGTTTCATCTAATTTGACTGGGGGAAAGTCTTCTACTAAGTGTTCTAGGGTGTCTTCCAGAACACGCTGCTCCTTCAATTCCGGTTTGGGCGGAGAAGATGGTTGTAGCATAGCGAAAGTCCCTAGGAACATCTAGTCCCAGATGAGGCTACCTTCTGCACTGGCTTGCAGATGTGTTGCTGGAGACGTTTTAATTTGCCATTGAATGGCCTTGGGCATTTGTCTCTAGAGGTAAGTTCTGGAATTTTTGAAGACGACATCTGTTTGGCCCGCATCCATTATAACGATGAGGTAGCACCTTGATGTCTGATTGCTTTCTGCCTTCTAGAAATATATCCAGTCTACTTTATCCCATGATGTTAGCGGATTGTGGTGGTTGTTGTAGTTGCTAATGATGTACCTTAGCTCTGATAAAGTTTCATTGGCAATTTGCTATTTACAGAGCTTGGTGGACCAGTAGATCTCTTCAATGGTGTTGAGCTCGGAGAGTTGAAATGCGAAGACTGGGGCTAGCTTCTTCCGTTTATTGTCCACTAGGTATTCCATCCGTCCTCCGTTCTGATTTTTCCTGTAGAAAAAAGGGACTATCATATATCTAATTGCTACGGCTTGAGGTGTTTGTTGGAGACCTAAGGCTTGGAGATATTTAGGAGAGATATCTGACGATCAGTATAGTCTTCTGCTTGGATCTCCCTTCTGTTGTACTGCTCTGAGTCTTGTGACGTAGATGGTCGCGGGTGTTGGAGGTTTCCTTGGGCCCAAATCCATTGCTAAACTTGGTCTTGGGCCTGTGATTTTCCTTTGTCTTGCACAATTTTTACCGAAGGAACGTCTGAATGGGGCGTACCTGCTAGTGGGATGTGCAATGAAGTGCTTGGTCCGCTGGTTAGAGTGGTCTTGCTCCCGAAGCGGGTAGTCTGCCTGCTCCTCTTTGGTTGTAGGGCCTTCTGCTTTGAACATGAGTTGATCCTCATCTTGATGGGGATGTTTGCTAGAGCTACCCTGATAGACTTTGGTTGCTGTCACTTAGGGTTTTGGTCGGGTTGGTGATTCGGTTTCATGCTTCACCGCTCCTCTATAAAGGACGTGCTCTTAAGTTGGGTGGGGGGAGCTTTGGTTTTTGATCTGCCATGTACCTTTCTGCGTGTGTTTTGTGGTCGGATTTGTCTTTCTTCACGTGTCTAGTCTGTTGGTTTTCTAGAGGATTGGAATGTTTGGGTCAATGGCTGTGTTTCTTGTGTGGGAGCTTGGGTGTAGGGCAGTGCTTTACTGTGTGTCCTCTACAATGACATCTTCCCCATTGGTAATGTCCTCCTATATAAACTAAGTCGTGGTAAACACCTCCATCTCCGTCAATGCGTGGGATGATAATTGTAACTGGCAATTGGTGAGTGTCTAAAGGTATGGTACGGACTCTTAGTCCTAGCATTCGGGATCTGTAAGTGTCCAAATTCTCTACGTACACTACGGTAGAGAATTGGCTAATAACTTCTCTCAAGAACTCTTCCGTTTGTAGGAACAGTGGAAGTCCCTTGACTTGCACCCATAGTAGATATTGTAGTTAACCTTCTACACTTACTATCTCAGGTTGGAAGTGGAGAGTCCATTCCGCAAAAAGGACTATGCTATTGAAAATCCTGTGATCCGCTATGGCGAGGGTGTGCTGTTCACCTAGGGGGCTTTTAAAATGGGCTTCGAAGTATCCCTTTCCTTTACAAATGATGTCACTCAAGGATGCATGGAGCGTCCTCTGCCCCCATTTGTTGAGATCTATCAGGCTTGGAATCGGCCCTATAATCATTCCAATAGAGTATGTTCTTGACCATTTAGTAAGGTACGTCTTAGCCTTTTTATGGTGGAGTCCTTTAATTCTATTTGAAAAAGTCTCCTATCCTTAGTTCAAACATATTGTCGAGTCGTAAAAATATCATTTTGAGTCCTAAGTCCTATGTCTCAACTCAAATGTTCTCGAAATTCTTGTGTAGGAAGGCGTGTGTTGTCGGTTTGGACCGGCTCTGCGTTTTCACCAATGTCTATGTCCCCGCGGCGGGGTGGGGGAGGAGCGCGGGGCACGGGGACACAGACATTACACTATATAGCCTAGCATCAGGGGCCAAAGTCAATTGGCACAAAAGCCGTGCCATTTGGGCATCCAACAAGCCACAAAACTGGACGTAGAGATCATACAAAGGATTGATTAGGCTCAAGAAAGGAGCGTATGCCAGGTATCTCGGCTACCCCCTTAGCTTCAAAATCCCTACAGAAGAACTTGACAACATTGTCATTAACAAGATGTGCGACGGAATTCACAAGTGGGCAAAAGCAAAGCTATCCTTACCTGGAAGGGTGCTGGTCATCAATCAAGTTAGATTCTTCCTCATGGATATATTTGTTGTAGTTGGCTAGGTTCTGAATGTATTTGTGAGCTTGCGCAACTGGAGGAAGTTGAGTCCAAGGTAGAATATCTAGGAGGTTAAAAGGCCATATTCATTAAAATGGCCACTCCTGAATATATTGGCCACCACACTATTCAAATAAAGAGAGAAAATGAACTGAAATCACACTATTTGAGCGGCCAATATCATCAAGATTGGCCATTTTAATGAATATGACCTTTTAAGTCCTAGTTCTTCTGCACATGTGTATCTGTGCTGAAAGGCTGTCTGAGTGCCTAGGCATTTGTCGTTTTCTTCAACTGTACACCTCCTTTTCTCTACTACCTATAAGCTTTCAAAGAAGAGATATTTTAACGCCGGGGGGTGTTTTTCTCCACTTTGTACAATGATTCGTGCTTCAAAGTGCCAATCTGAGTTCCTACTAGGGAAACCTGGTGGGATAGATATTTGTTTTCTATCGTCTGCATCCTTGTCCACAGTCCTCCCATAATTTGGGTGTAAAGTTTAGGTAATGATCTACTTGAGGGGGAGGGGAGGGGGGGGGGGGGGAATGGAGGTGGGGGCATGTTTTGGGATTGATCTAGGTAATGTCCACCTTGAGAATTTGGTGTAGTCTGATGTTCTCTCGGGCGGTGGCTGTCTCCTTCTCTAGCTTGCGGTCCAAGGGTCTGTTGCTCAGTCCATCCTTGCTCTTCTCTCCACGCTCTTGTCGCTTCTCCTCGTTCCTGTCGGAAGGAGGTGATGTGCGAGCTGTAGAGCCATTCCTCCGCTGTCGGCATGTACTCATGTCTTGCCCAGGTTCAGTCGTTGCAGCTAAGTTGTTGTGTGATGTGTCAGTCCCACTCATATCTTACTCTTTCCGTGGCTATGTGTTGCAGGTGCTCCAAGGTGATCGCGCTCTCCAAGTTGTAACGAATGCAATGAGTCATGGAAGCCACCAAAAGAGTGTGGTTCAAATCCTTTTGGGATTGATTTGAAGAATGTTCCAAAAGTAGAGTGCACTTTTTGTCATTTTGGTGATAAAATGAGGAACAAAAGTGCCGCTAGAAGGAGGGGTCGAACCTCCGGCCTTGTGGTTAACAGCCACACGCTCTAACCAACTGAGCTATTGGGACATGTGTCTGCTGCGTCTGCCGGGAGTCGAACCCGAGTCCATTGCTGAAATGGCGGTTATCGTGAGCCATGGACCACACTCGCTATAATTGACGGCTGCGTCCGGCGGTCGTCACTAATCTAGAGAACACAGCCACACTTACGATTGATTCCAAAAACCTGCATTTTCTCCCATGTTCACATGAAACACATGTTCTCTCAACTCCAGCAGTGCATGATTCCACAACACAAAAAATGTGTCCGTTTCCATATCCATGGAAAGTCAAATTTGATGCAGAAGTGTCTAGGAGGGATTGGTTTTGCATACCAATGGAAAAGAAAAATTTCACACAACAGCAAGGGTGGTTAAAATGCAGACACGGAGTTCCTATTCTTAGCTTTGATATTCTAGACGATGTTGTTTTAGAAGTTTGGTAGATTTTTTTTATTATTATTTTTTTTTCAAAGCTGTGACCTTTTTGCTTTTGCATAAAAGATCTTAGAAATGTCTAATTGAAAGAGTATTTATGGTAGGCTCTCTAAATTTTCAAAATGCCCACCTGAATACAATCGGAATTTAAGAATGAAGTTGTTAAATTTGAGTCATAGTTTAGCTCAGTAATGGCTTTTTAGAATCTGAAGTCGTTCAGATGTTCCCAAATAATACACGGTAGACTGCTCCCATCAATGTGGCCAATACTAAGTAGAACTATTACTGCACCAAAGCAGTCTCAAGCTACGTAGCATTCAATTGAAATTTTATTGGAAAGACATGTTGTCAATACACTGCTTACACAATCAGACCAAGTGATTTCACCTGCGATCAATAAGAAACATCTACTGAACAATTGGGAATCGCATGCAGTCACGACAGAAGAAACGTCTAGGAAAGTCCAGACGTCGCCGAACTTGGCCTTGAACTGGGCCTTGAGCGACTTCGCAGTCGTCTCACTGATGCCGAATCCCTTCGCGAGCACGACGTCGCCGATGTTGGCCGAGCTTCCGAACATTGTGTGCGGGATCTGCTGCGCTCCAGGGTTCTCGCTGTTGAACGTGGCGACAGCGTACGCGGGGCCCTTGGTCACGTTCATCGAGAAGTGCACCACATCGCGAGGGACGATAGTTGCAAGTCCTTCTTCCAGGATGCCGTCGTAGAACTTGTTATCAGTGCCAACGAAGCCGGCGTACACCGCGCCCTTGATGACATAGAGCAGCTCTGTCGACCGTGGGTGCGTTTGCAGGTTACTAGTCCTCCTTCAGCGTACGTGATCCGCACCGTGGACAGGCATTGTGTGTGAAGAGCTGGCCACTGGGTGACCATTGCGGGTGAAACTGCAACTCATGAGGGGTCGTTGTTTGGGTTCCCCTGCGTGGATATCCCCTGGTAGAAGAAATCAGCGGCTGTGACGTTGGTCTTGCATGGGATGTTAGGGTCTGCTGCGCAGAAGTCGAGCAGTGGATCTGCATCTGCAGCCATCGTCGTTAGTGCTCCTACTGCTGCCATGAATACAAGTATGGTGAACTGGTACAGGGCAGTGGGTTTGAACTGCGCCATTGAGAAGAGAGCGATACCGAATTAGTATCGTGGAGATGTCTAGGTGAAACTTTGCTGGGTGTAGTGGAAAAGAAAGAGGACAAGGTCATAACTACGTTGTGAGTCTGCAGATGCTGATCAGGATGTTAAGGTTGTGTGACTCCTCAAGGTTATGACAATCAGAATGCAGGTGAGGGATGGTATTGGCTGTGATTGGAATGAGGCAGAGAGGGGTTGATTTATACTTGCTTGTAAGGCACCGGTTCGAGAGCAGCAAGTTCAGCGGAAGATGCCTAACCACTTGGTCAGGAAGTGGATCAGGAATCTCACTCCGCACAGTCAATCTCTAAAATTGCAGATCATATATTAAAAGATTAAACCGTCTGAATCTGTAATTTTGTGCCGAAATTAGGAATGAAACTGTGATCGGAGCACAGGTAGTGTTCATCAAGGGCCGAGAAGAATCGCGCTTGGGCAAAACTCTGATGTCCAAGACGACTCTGTCAAGCGAAAAGCTCGGACAAAAGAGGGGCGAAAATCGAATTCATCGCTGAGACAGAGCTCGAAGTCAAAATTTCAAGAGAGAGCTCAAAGTCATATTTGAAAAAACGTCAGGATGACGAAGGAGCAGGCGCTTTCCGTACGTTCCATTGTTTGACATGATTTAACGATCTTGGCAGATGCCAAAGTTCGTCGTTATGTGAAGCTGATAATCATATGATGCCATTCCATTGGCAGATATACAAACCTAAGTTTACAGACAAAAATTTCGCTTTGTCGGATGCTCGAATATATCTTTTATGTACATTTGACACACATTACCAGCCTCGATAGGTTCTACCGGGGATTCCACTGTCATGTTCTACAATCTTGTGGTTCACAGAACCCAATGTTAGAGCTCAGGCTTGCTTATGTCAATGCACCTCTTAAAAAATCACCAGTTAGCAACCAGAATCACTAATCAACGGCAATCCCACAGGGATTCTGGAATATGAAGGTGCAACGCGATAAGAAAGTGGGCGTTATGAAATCGACCTGAGAAAATAAAGAGTAGCAGATTATATATGAAATCCAAGGCTCAAGCGGCATTTACAAGGGTAGTAAAAACATAAACATTTGGATCAGTGTGAGAATCCTTCGATCGCCGCAGCCTCTTGCTTCTTGCAACACCAACAAATATTTTTCGGATAAAAAAGGTTGACGCTCAGAGTGATCGCCCTCTAGCATAAGAGACTGGATCCGATCGGCGAGAGGCCAGAAACGGACTCGGTTGAGGTCTGAGGATGAAACCGATTAAAGGTATTTCAATTTGCTAGTTCTTGCTTTGTTGAATCTTGTCGTCAATTCACGTACTTCAAATTTGATGGCAATTCATATATATTAGTCGCAACTTTATGCACTAACAGGCAGCCATAGCAAGTCCTCTCCATGATCCAAGCTCGTAAATGTACTCTATGATAGTTTTGTTCCCATGTGTACGTGTACGTACGCGCTGGAAAAGACAACTATTACGCTTATTGAATCTCTAAGTGTTCTAGTTACAGCTGACGGAAACTTTTTTTTCAGGTACATTTTAACATTTTTTGTACTGGAAAGAGTGTTGGCCTTTGCAGCTGACCTGGGCTGATACTTGGTACATGACTTGACGAGGTTATGCAAGAGGTGTTGTCACTGAATATTGCCGTCAACTGGCTAGTAAAATCAGTGGAGAGACCAACTACGTCTGACGCCAGAGCTGTTGCGGAGGCAGCCTTCTTAGCAAATGCAGATGTCGTGGACTACCTGCAGGTGAGCACTATTCCGTGACATTTTTTTGTCAAGAAAGCATACTATATGTGATTTGATGTGTGATTGATATGGTACTTCGGATTCCTTGGATATTCACAACTTCCTTCTCATTAGTATACTAACATATGCTTCTCATTATTTGCGTGACTCTCTGAGTTTTATATAAATCTGATTTGGTATAATCGTTTTCTATAATATCAAATTTCATGAGTTAAAATTTTTGTTGATCTAAATAAAATATGTATTTGAATTTTTTTTAACTTATCTGAATATACATCGAGGAGATTCAAACCATGATCATGAAGTTCCCTTCAATGACTATTGCAAGAGTCTGAATAAGGAATGTATTTCATGAACAGTGTGGTCAATGGCTACTAATCACATGGTTTCTTATATTACCGTCTAAAACTAGTTAGCATGATTTTAAATTATTGACAGGCTCTTAAGAAAGGTTGAACCGCTTTGCTTTAGTGAGAAAGCCTGGGTGTTCAGGTTTCGAAGTGTCATAGTTGGACAACATTCTCGGAGTTGAAGACTTCAAGGTTGCATAATCCATATTTTCCATGCGGCAGAGATAATTCTGATGAAGACCGTTCTTACGTTGCTTGGTACTTTTTCCCTTTTTCCAAATTTGTTTATAACCCTTACTGAAGCATGAGATGAATAACTGTCGCACCTCGAATTAGCGTGTTGATTAATCTAGCAGCTTGGAGTAAATTGCACCTGATTTGGAGATTATTCTACGAGTAAATGTGTTCCTGCTCTGGAATGAGTTTGGAGGTTACGATTATGCGTCAAATTTCAAAACATTGGGGTATTCTATCGCAGATCATAACATTGAGGTATTGATTTATACCAGAAAGTCCAGGAAAAAACATGATAGCAAGAAACAAGAGCCTGAAGGTTTGTTGAGGACCATCTGTTCTTTAGGCAAGAAATTTTCCACTACTACAAAAAGGGGGTCAAAGCAATGTCTAAAAAAAAATCTTTGCAATGTCTGGGGGCTTGTTTTCGAAAGAAGCAATGTTACAGGTGTTGCTTCTTTCAAAAACAAGCCCCCAGGCATTGCAAAGAATTTTTTTTAGACATTGCTTTGACCCGCTTTTTCTAGTAGTGTTCTGCCTTGACCACAACCTCTACTTCAAGAGAATTTGACGAGCAGAAGGCTCTAACACCTACTATAGTTCTTGAACTTAGTTCAAGCGAGACTTGGCATGAGACTGGAGCTAGAGGCAATGCATTTTATGTGATGCTGAATAATTGCTTAATTTGTTGCTGGTCGCAACTTGATTAAGTGACACCTTGGTAGCAGTTTGAAGGCTGAGTTTAAATGGTTGCTCTGATCCTTCTGTACGTGATGCTCAATATGAAATGGGAGTTGAAAGGAAAGTTGCTTCTCTGATGTGCTTCATAAACAGTAAAAAGAACTTATATTTATCGGAGCTCACGTGCACAAATTATGTATTTATCCATTGAAAAGGTAATGGCACCTTAACTTATTCCAGTATTACTTATCTTTGTTCATATCATTATGTATTGATAGAGCTTGCTTTGGAACAAGGGTAAGTTGCTGCATCAGTAGTGTATGTGGTAAAGAGTACTCAAGCGCCGTCTCAGTTATAGAAGAAAGTGATGGCTCCTGATGCAACTAGAGGTATTCGCAAGGAGCCAGGGGTGAGCTGGATCAAAATTGGTAACAAGGTACATATCCGGCCATGAGAAGCGCAGAGCATTTACGCTCTCCTGAAAACCTTGACCAATGCAGGACTGATACACATACTATAAGATCAAAAGTAATCATCATTTCAAGATCAATATATACAATGTGAATCTCAGTTTCTCTCTTACAGCTTTCGATGAGCTATCAGTTGAAGTTTCGAGAAACCTAAGAGCATCCCCAGTAAGCTGTAAACCTGTAAGCGTGTAATTATGAGAACGTCGTTCTCCCAAACCTGAGTGCCTTTCCGAAGCAAAACATTCCAAAACCGTTTACAGATCTACAGGTTTGCCCCAAAAAACCTTCCAAAATGAGGTTTCGACCTGTAAATTACAGACTTACAAGCTCGAATACAGGCTTGGCCTAAACCGCAATTCACGTCTTCCTACATCTTTCCGATTACAGGTTTACGGTTCAGGCCTTACTGGGGATGCTCTTACTGCCAACTGGGGATGCTCTTAAATATCCAAGTTGTGATCGAGAACTGAAGTCATGTTAAGTTTTGAACTTTTACAGTTGGCTATCAAAACCTATGATTTGAACATCACACCATAATCATCTCTTCGTAAAGAAGAACCTTCTTCGGTTAATTTTTTTTGTACCTGGACCCCGGTCCCCGGCGGCCTGCTGATTAAACCCAGATCATCCGACCTACTGAAAGATTTCCACAGTGGTTTTCCCTGAAACCTTACTGGAATCGGAATTGCTGGATTGATCTGAAGTGCCCCTTTGGTTTTCGGAAAGGTTGAGGAAGCAAATCCTGCAGAGGATGCAGCGATCGGGTTTATGTATTTCATAAGCAACCGAGATGAGTCATGACATATGTCGAAATAGAAGTGTAGACCGTTTCTACTGTTGATCCAGGTGGGTTAGGATTAGGCACAGGAAACTTTCCCCATTTTTTCATCGTTCTTCGACCAATGCCTCGCTTTGTTAATCCCTAGAAACCGATGTCACTGATCAGCAAGAATCTGGTCCCCTGCAGAGTCAAGTGTTTCAGCCCAAAGCCTCAGATAGATAAAAATAAAAGAATTCAACATTTTTGTGCCCAAATTTTCATAAAGTCCATTCTAGGTTTATTATCCATTGAGAGTAAAATGTTCTAGGCATCACCTGATCACCTTACAAGTCTCTACTTAACCCTTGACAGCCCAGACACCAAGTTTTGGTTCCTTGAGTGCTTCAAATGCAAATAGCATAAAATACATAAAAGTTTGGATTTTTAAAATTGATGAACAGAGTGGAGAATTAGAGCATGCATCTTCTAGAAAAATAATATTTCAGTTTGGAGTCGTGCAATTATCAAAATACTTGTGTATAAATAATAAAATGAAAAAGTATTGCAAATAATTGAAAAAACAAAATTTTAATTTCTATTTTTAATGCACAAATTTTCATCTTAAATCATATATCAATAAGTCACTCTCATTTTATTATCACTCTCTCACAATAATTATGTATGAGTCTCTTCTTGACTAGGAAGATTGCAATTGAGAGGTTTTAGCATATGTTATCAATTATCTCTTTGAAGGAAAATACTGAAATTATAAAAATTCATTAAAAAAAAAACTAGACAATTAATACAATAATTAAACACATAAATGGTCTCAAACCAAAAAATGAAAAAATTAATGAAAAATACTTCAAATTGAAATTTTAATTTTATATATATATATGAAGAGCTTATAATTTTTGTATAAACCACTTCATTGTTATCAAGTAACTATGAGGTAAAACTGATTATGAACATCATCAATCCCTAGTTCTGCACTCAAGATATAATGAGTAGAATGTACTACATATACATTTGTTAGCCACTAGGTTTAGAATAGTCAAAACGAGTAAACTATAAATTTATGAAGGGGACATATTTATCACATTGGTTTTTGAATGCCATTAGTTCCTAAAGGATTAATTTACTGTTTTCTTCTCAAAACTGTCATTTAGTACCTTTTGATAAAGCGAACTATTTTTTTTGGCATTGTCACATTTTTCACTGAATCCAATTGTAGTGTGTAAAAGATAACCTCTAAAGTTCCCTTGTGTTTTGGAGCGTAAATTGCCAAAAATAGACCGTTACTAATAGTAACCCCTTGGATTTTAAACTTGAATATCACATAGAATTTATAACGATAGGACCTTCTACCTACCTTGTATAAAAATGTGTATACTAAATTGGAGGACAATCCACCATACAAATTGGAAGATTATAAGTTTCAAAGTCACTATAAAAGTTTTTTTGACATTGCCTGAGTAATGTATTTGAGTTTTGATGCCCAAAAAGTATACTTTGCAACCACATTTGATATAGGGAGGGTCGTCAATTCTTGTAGGTATGGACATTAGGTTTAAGCTCACCAACTTTGAGCCCTTGGGGTGTCTTGAAAATGCCATACATTCTCCAAATTTAAAACAATCAAAAAAGTAACCTAGACATCTCAATTGGAAATCTGAATTGTTTGTATATTCTTGTCAATGAGAAAGAGAACCTTAAAAATTGTCATTGAAATTAGAGTATGACTTGAATTTATACAAATTGTTGAAGTATGGACACTATTATTCTTGTAATTTTGAAGGGACAGCTCTAGAATAGGAGGTCCTCGAGATCGACTTGTTGCCATATATGCCACAAAAACTCGATGACATATATTAGATCCGGATGAAAATCAATGGTTGGATGTAAAAATTTCTTGTGGATGGAAAATATACTTTGGATTAAAACGGACCTACGAATTGTAGCTATCAAGTAAATGGAAATTTTGAGGGGGAGAAAATAGTTCCTTTTGATGGAAACCATTAGTCAGATGAAAAATGTCCACTAGATTAAAATCGATAGCAATGTTCATGGATGAGAAAATACTGGGCCTATTATGTTGCAAGTGCGCATCCTTTGAAATTTAGTCCTGTTACTTTCTACCCTTGTGGATGAAGGGCTGTATGGGCAGTATGGGCAGAAAATGAGAGATTGTAATTGGTGTATGTTGTCCAAATTAGGGTAATCCTTCTAAAATCCACAACTTTTGCATAGTAACTTAAAATGCTTTGAAAATTGTAGCATTTGAAAGCTATTGGTGAAAGCAATGTGTAGTAAAAATATTGAAAAATTCCAAAAAAATAGAGCTTAAAATAGCCTACTAAGAAGTGTGGTGATTAGAATGTGGTCTCAAAGAAGTTTAAGGGTTGGCATGGTAAAAGGTTTCTTTTACAAAATTTTAAGAATTATAACAAAAACAAATTCCAAGATCCTAGCTCCTAAACTTCAAAAACAAGTTTTTTTCAATCTCTTCTTCAAAGTGAAAATTCAATTGTCTTTGATTTTTAAAAAAAAATGGCTTAGTGTTTTCAATTGAGCAAATTGGTATTGTAATATGTAAATGATTTGAGGATTCACAAAAAAAACTTCAAAAGAAGAATCCTCAATGTTGACCTTCGAAAACAAATAAGGTTTATAGATGTATAAAATGATAGTACAATCTAAATCACTAATCATGTTCACATGAAATACAATAATGATAATTCCAATGGTGAAAATGTTGTAGAAATCAATTGTAACCTTTTCCTTCTTTTTTTCAAAATTGTTGAAATCGAGTCTACGATGAAACTTCAAAGGTTTTTTTGTTTGTATTTTTGTAAGTACCATAAAATATGGCTTTTTGTATTATTTGCTTATCTTATGAGATTGAAATGAATCAAAGCTTTCTATATTTATGAAAACCTAGATAATATAATTTTATTTTTATATTTTTTCGAAGAAAAAAATTGATTTTTTTTTAAGGTCTACTCCCTTTATTCAAGTTGAAATCTTACAAACCTCATAATTATTTCTATAATTATCAAAATTTAATGAAATTTTACATGTTTGAAAGGTCTTAGAAATATCTATCTTTGCTAAAATTTCAAAAGTAGAAAAATTATTGAAGTCATCAGAACCTGCCCAAAATTTGGAGAGCGCTCTTTTGCTTCTCTTAGAGGCGATTTACACCATAGACCGAGAACTCATCTCATAGATTTGTATAATCTATAATTAGCTCCATCAATTCATTCTGGGATGACTTGGGTTCACACTACTAAAAACAAAATGACCAAAGAAGTTGAGGTCTTCAAAGGGCCTAAAGACAAGCCTATGGAATAATGTTGAAGGGTCCCCTAAATTTTTTGGAGAGAGAGGCAAAAATGGTATTCTCATTGCAAGACAAGAAGACTATAGGCAATTAAATGTTCTTTTAATATTTATTGGCAATTTTTTTAGGAGGGGTTTACACAATTGACATTTAATAAGCAATTAGATAAAAATCAACACATCCACTTTTTAGTACATAGTCATTCCTTTCCATCCAAGTTTGGTTTAGACTTAGTGAGATGTGTAAGGCTTTTGAAATTTACCATTTTCTAAATTGTGACCAAAGTGCGACAATGGAATTAATTAGTTTTCTTCGGTCATGGCTCTTGGTTTTTAGTATAAACCACGCCTTGTCCTTTAGGAGTTAAGGTAATTATACATACAACACTTTATATGGTGCTTGTTGAATGTTGTGTAATGTTAATATGTATTGAGCACTAAGGTGTATAGTGTAAGATTGTGTCACTTGGATTAATTAATTAATTTTGTCCTACATGGACTCCCTTGTAGGGTGCCACATGGCACCCACACAAATTCAAATAAATAAAAAACCCTGAACCCTGTGACCACACCCTGAGTCTCCTTGAATTTCCTGCAATCGTTATATCTGCAGGATCGTCGATGTTATACCTGCAGCAAGCCCTTTGCTAGTTCAGACACAGAAGCAGAGAATCCATGAACAATTGAACATTCAGAAATCCATGAGAAATTCAGCATCAACCACCAACCATAAATAATGTGCAAAAAACATATTCACCGATGTAGAAACTGCGAACGACATCCTCAAGCACAAGCTTAGATATTCACCGATGCACAAGCTTCCCCCATTCACCGATGCACAAAACATATTCACCGATGCACAAGCTTCCCCCACAGACTTAGAACCCCTTCATCCGCATTCAACCAGACCAATCAGATGCACTGCAATCACTCACTCCACCATCACATCCAGAAAGAGTAGCATCAAATGCCACCCCACAATCACTCGCGGCCTTCACAACCCGAACACGAAACCCTCACGTATTTACTCACGGACCAAACGAAGCTTTAGAACAGGCCTACTCGCTCGAACACTGAGCCGCACCACATCTCAAACAGCTCACCCTGAACCTCAACCTCCACCCTCGCATCCCCATGCTCCAAAAATCCAGCGAGCTCACATCCCCTTGCTCAGTCAACGCGTAGGACACCGCCACCGGCCCATGATCATCCATCTTCCCTCCTCTCTTCTCCCCTCACCACAAAAACCCCAATCCTCTCCCCGATCTCACGAATTCCTTCAACCCTCCGATCCACCAACCTACCGACGCCCTAACAAACTACAGCACATAACCACCACACTCCCAAAAACCCTTCCTCATGAAACCCTACAAAACTCCTTCACGACTCTTTCAACACAATCCCATAAAACTAAACTCACACTCCTCATCAAAAGAAATCCCTCCCGACTCATCTCTGAGATTTGCACCCTTGCGAGAGAGCGGGTAACCCTGCTCGCATCCTCGCAACCTAACCTCTCGTGAGCAACCCTATGACGTTATTACCCAGCGCCCCGTCAGCGCCACGTCAGCGCCCCCCGACCCCTGCTAATTAATTAATGCCCCCTGCAGGCAATTTGCACCGGATAGTTGTGTGGATGATAAGTGGTAATCTTTGGACTTTTATAAAACTAAACTCAAATGATTCAACTTCAATAAAAATATGATTTCAATTGCATTGATCTTCAAACCTTATTTTCTACCCATAAAAACTATGTGCTATTCCACACAATAGTTGTAAAAAGCATCATCCCTTATTGCGGTGGTTATGGGGTTGCTTTACCTTAGTGGGTCACCAGTGACCAAACCCACCCTAGCTGACTGATCAGTGATGACTGCATGTTGAACAGTTGATGCATCCCTGGTGTTGGATTTTCTTTTGTAACTGTGCCAATCTCACTCCAGTTGACTGCCAGTAACTTATTAGAACATAAAATCACTGGGCAAACATTTTTCAGGCACAACTTCCAAGCACCCGTGATGATTTCTGCCACATGTACAGACACCGTCTAGAGGGTCAAGTGTTCTCAGTAGATTCTGGAAGTCACTCACGCGCTAATACCAAGATTTCAATGCACAGCCCAAATGCAAGTTGTCTCTTAGTTTTATCATAGAGCCCACTTCTGCTGATGACTCCTCAAGTCTGCCCCATGGTGTAGTTCATTTTTTATTTTTTTTTAAGACACGTAATAAAGTTTTATTACTGCAAGGAAAATTAACCTGTAGTTCATTTTTTGAAGGAAGTCTACGAAATCACGCCAGCAACAGTGAATATTACATTTGATTTGAACTGTGATTATATTCTTGGCCATACCTTGTGGATGGATGTTATGCGCATGTGCAATATCTATGCACATCATATGCTGGATGCCTCTACTGTACAGTACAGTGGGCTACACATTGCTTACAAATTCCAGTTTCAGGTTAGTACAATGGAAAACACAGGAAAACTTTGAAATGCGAGCACTACTGGAAATGTGGTATGAGTAGACCACATGAGTACACCCCATAGTGACTAGTTACACCTACAGTGGGTGTAACTAATCACTATGGGGTGTACTCATGTGGTCTACTCATACCACATTTCCAGTAGTGGAGAACTTGCTCAAATATTGATGAATTTTGGAATTTCGAATTGTTTGAATGCTAATGAAGTGTACTTTAATATCACAAAAATATATACATTTAAACTTGAAAACTAAATAAGTATTTGTATAATACCATGTTTAGCTTAACCCCTAAAAATCCATGGTGTTTTTGGAGCTCTAAAACCTCAAAATTGCGATTTTCTACCTCTATGCACTCCTGGGAGTATGTACCAATTTTGTTTATTTATTAAAAACTTCCAACCGTAAGATCCTCTACAATAAGCCTATTTTAAGTTACTTTCCAAAAAATTAACTGTTGGATGTTTATCATTTGCATGATTGTAACATCCAAACTTCGTTTAAAATTTTTTTTGGCCTTGCTCAAGTGGCATTGTCTTCATGGTGCAAAGGAGGAGTTGAAGATTCTTACCCCAAACATCATGGTCATATTTTTTTCCATGTAGCTAATCAAGTTGGGTACCTCCATGAAAACTTTGAGGGACTCATTCCATTTTTATTACCTTCATAAAAATCATTTTCTAGAAGCAGATCTAAAAACAATGATATAGTAAAACATGCATGACCTTATGTATGTTTTAGAAAAATCTAAATGGTGGTAAGGTGCCTTTATTAGTTTGTGATTTTTGAAAGAGATTATTTCTGAAAAATTCCAAAATTTCAAATTTTGGTAAATTTTGAAAGAATTAATTCAAAAACCTCGAGGCTTGTTATCATACTTTTTGGAGGTTGCCCTTGTAAAAATAGTAAACTTTTTCACTTGGTTCTCTTTGGAATTTGAGTAGTTCTTTGTTTATTAACATATTTCAAGAAAAAAATCTTAAAAAAACCTAATTTCAAACTGCCCGCCTGAAACTTTAAACCCAAAATTTCTAGATGAAGGTATTAAATTTAAACCCCTTCATCTAAGCTGCCCAAAATAGCAAAAAGCCATTTGGTGGCCGTGGTCGTTTAGGGGTTAAAGCATTGCTTTAATATAATATGGCATGGTTGAAATGAGGCGTTTCAATTGCTCTAAAGGAACTTCATCCCATACTTTTTGAATGCTTTCTATCAAATTTGGCATGATGTGGAAACGAAGCAACAATGTGTATCCCACTGTACAGTACCAGGGAACTCTTGATCGTCCCCCCTATTCTCCAGTCAAAACAATTTTGTATAATATAGAATGTAAATGATATTTTTTGTCTTGCATTATAAACTTTCAATTCTTACACAATTCCAATCAAACATACCAAATTTGGTTTTCAAGAAAGGAAAATTCCATTTTTGGTAAATCATTTCATTTAAAATTCATAGTTTTGCACAATAATTCATTAAAAACCATTGGTGATGATTTTTTTTAATTTGATTGTGAGGGTATGTGGGAAACATTCAAATGCACATCTTTGCTTCAATCAACATCTTAAAAAAGTTTTAAAATTTCCCCACAAAATTTTCAAAACTTGGAGTGACAATGTCTAAATTTTGAAAAATAGATATTTAATAATTATAATTAGATTTTTCTATTTGACCTTCACATTGTTACTATTTTTGTACATTTGACCATGAAAGTACAATTGCTTTGCCAAAATCTGATTACAATGAAGAAATATCTATTTTTCAAAATTTGGATAGTATCACCCCATTTTTTGAAACCATTGCGAGGAAATTCTAAAACCTTTTGGAGATGCTTATTAAAGAAAAGATGTGTATATAGATGTTTCCTACATATTGCCACAATTGGATTAAATTAATTCCTCATCAATGTTTCTCAATGAATTAATTTGTAAAATCATAAAAACTGAATAAAACAATTCATCAAAAACAAAGTTTTGGTTTTTTGAAATCGAAATTTGGTATGCTACATTGAAATTGCACAAGAATTGTATGATAATTATGCAACACAAAAAATATAAAATATTTAATGCATTCTGCAATTTTTTTATTTTTTATTTTGACAGAAATACATTCTGCAATTTTTGAAGGGATGGCACAATTGCCCTTGCAATAAACCTCGCCCTCGTCTTAATGACGAGGCGGGCCCTCCCCCTCCTCCTCCCCTTTCTCCTTTCCTCCCTGATCTATTTTCAGGGGCCTGCGGCCCTTTTTTAGTAATTTTTTTATTTTTAATGAAACCGAGGACCCCGAATTAGTCTAAGGGGACCTACTAGATTAATTTTAGTTAGTTTATATATTTTTAAAGTTTTTTTAAAATTTTAATTTTTTTTTCATCAACATGCAAAATATAGGGGGCTTTTTGCCCCCTCCAATGACAGCCCTCGTTGGGGGGCCCTCGTCATTAAGACGAGGGCGAGGTTTATCGCAAGGGGCAGAAATGGGGGGACGATTGAGAGTTGCCTGGTACTGTACAGTACAATGGTAACAGGTAGGAGTAGCAATTTCAAGCAAACTCTCATGGGCACCAGAATCATTCAACCATTTCCCACTGGGCCATGTCAATTAACTGACCACCCAACAGGCATCAACTGAGTTGAACTAGGGTTGTTGGATCCAACTGCTACTTACAAGTAAGCAATTTTGTAAGTTGAAAAGCTGTGCAGACTTGAATGTCTGTGTACACAATATTGCATTGACAAGTTCATCCTTTCGAAGTTTGTGGTTACAGTGGAACAGATCCCAACACTCATAGTGATGGGGAAAAAGCCTTGTAGTGCTCAGTTCCCGAAACAAGGACAATCATCTCTACATCCAAAATATAACCAAATTTCTTAAACTTTGAAAATACTGAAAACCATCACAATAATTTAAACGCTGAACAGAAATTCGAAAACCAATATTTTAAATTTCCTATCTTCAATTATTTGACAGTGATCAATGCAAATTTTGCGCACATCTCATTCAAAAAGGAAATTTGTTATATTTAAAACAGATAAAGTTTCATTGCTCAAAGCCAGAAAACGGCATAATCAATTTTTGTTGCACAAAATAAAAGACTTTAGGAATTTACTCTACGTCACTGCAAACCAGGCTTTTCCAGAAGACCTCGTAATTAGTTCTGGCAGTCACTTTTGAATCTCTGTGCATGCTCAAATATCAATATATTTTTATTGTAAATATAGCCGAATATTTTAACAGAGCCTCTTGGGTAGCTCATAGAATCATGACTCATAAGTGGTCAGTGGTCACCTGACAGTTTTATAAACCAAAATTTATTTAATCCCTTCAAATGCCGCATCCTATTTCAGAAGGTAACAAGACCTTCTTGTAACTCCAATTTAGGTGTCATGACTTTGAGTATATGATGGCTGCATTTGTCAAGATGATAGGGCCGATAAGGCTAATTCCAATAAGGTAGCGTTCAACCACTGTGTAGTAATTTTGTATTGAACATATTGAAATTATAATCTTAAAATCAATGACATGAAGTTTGAATGTGGCATTGACATGCTGACACTAGACACATTTCCAGGAATTTTATATTTGTTAATAGCTTGTTCAGCATATTGCATTGGAAGATTCGTCAGTTTAATACATTGAATGTTGTGTCTGCTGGGTGGGAGCGACTGTACACACCGCATTTAACTCAACGCATAAACAATGAGACATTGAAAATCGTGAAACTACACAGACACAACGTCATTGATTAGAATAACACTCCCTGAACTTACCGAGAACTGAAGGATGGTATGCAGGACAAAATAGATTCTCACAACACATAAAACATGTACGTCATCACACAACATGTTGAAAAAAGTCGATGAGGATGAGGAGACTACAACAGAAAGTAACATAGAAATTTCAAGCATTGAAAACATAGCAAGACATGAAGGAAAGAAATTAGCGAAGGTAGAGATCCAGAGTATTTCAGATAGGATGCAGCCAGTCGTCTTAGATGGCGCATCGCATATTTTATTGAAAAAGACAAAAACTGGTGAAGAATTACTGTCTATACATGACATTGGTGTAGTTCTTGTTTTCTCGATTCCAGCAATCTCTACTAAAAAGAAGCTGCCTGCAGGGCTATGAACACAGACTCTAGCAAGGCAGCTGTAGTGTGAACGTCTCTAGTCCTGCCCTTCAAAAAACTCCAAATGTGTCAAGCCGAGGGTTCTATTCTATCTAAGACTCTTCGAGGTCATCTAGCAAGGTCTGCTTTCCATGACGCCAGTGACAAGGTAAGGTAGCCGCGATGTTGTGTGTTTTTTGGTTTAAGTATGTATCAGCACGTTGCAGTCCAACTGCTGGTAACAACCCATTCTCTACAAATCTCTCTTTACTCAACTGATCCGACATAACCGCGGGGTTGCTCCAGCTAGGACTATCAAACGTATGTCCTAGTTTAACTAAGCCTGATTTTATCTCTAAGGAAAACTCTAACTGCAAAAACAGATAGCAAAAAAATTGTTTTCTCGTGTTTTCAATGGAAAAAAAGGAGGTGAAAAAAAAAGACTCTCAAGCTTCGCCAAACACTCCATCCAGGATGAAGGTCTGGTGCGTTCCTGCGCCCAATCCACCAAGTTACTTACATAACAGTTCGGGGCGGCAAGAGTGCACGCGAGCTCCGTCCGCGAGTAAGGTTGCTTACTACTTCAGACGATTTCATTTCCGCAATGAGGGACACCTTCGTGTGTCGCAGTTGCTCGCCACACTGCTTCGCAACAGATGGGACCGTCATCTTATTCTCCTGCCATTGATAACTGCGGGGTCGCTTGGCAGGCGACACCGGAACTGCATCGATCTTCCTCTCGAACGTCGACAACCACTTCGAACTCATGTAGTCCAGCGTACGCCACGGAGGGAGATGCATGTCGCTCTGTTTCAAGGATACTTTTGCAGCCTCCGACATGAATTGCAAAATCTGCTGAAGCTTGGATGCAGAGCCTACAAAGACAGCAGGCAGGATCTTCAAAGCCGCTTCATATTGCTCACTGGGTCGTGCAATCTCGAACTGGGCATGGAAGTCCACATCCACGATAAGCCGCTCCGCCAGTTGCATGCCATTAAAGACAACATCGATGTACTCATATTCACCTACAAATCACAAAGAAGAATGCACCACATGAGCTCCACATCAACATCAACTCATTCCATCACACCAAACATCAATCTCCCATCCTTACAATCGCACTTTATTACAAACAACAGAATAAAATAGTACCTCCAGGAACTCGCCCAGAGCTCAGCCACTTCGACTTGCACACGCCTGCATCGTAACCAGTGACCTTCAGGTGATTAACAACAAACCGCTTGACGCATCCTCCCTTGCAATCAGAGCTCTCAGCCTCACAGACGAGATCCGAGTCTTCCTTTATGGAAAGCAGGAGCAGCTTCACCTCTGTCAGCAGCTCCCGTTCTAACGCGTTACTAGGGGCTGTGAGAGCCTGCAGAACAACAACATGCCCTCACGATCAATCACTACATCCCCTCACATGCCTCCGATCATACAAAGAGAACCCTCCATAGAGTGAAGGGACATCAATTAACCATCAATAGCCACAAAGCCTATTAACCTTTCCAAATTTGAGAATTCAATTTGGCATGACCAAATGGCTAATGATCCTGAAGCACATGATTCACAGCGAACCCAGAATATGATTCTCGATGCGAAAGCTAACATACCTGCAAAGTATCGATGAGCTTCTTGGCTGGAGAAGGGCTATCGCTGTCCACCCCATCCATGTAATCCAGAGAATCGTTCTCGATGAAATCGTGGACCATGGCTTGGAGGTCGTCGCTTTCGTTACTCCCGTAGATTGGCACCGCAGGCGCAGTGTTCACAGCCTTGGTGCCCAGATAGTTATGCTTCTCCCTCCCCTGTTTAAGCCACTGGGGCGGGCGCGGCACGAGCTGCCGGCTGGAAGCCGTCACAGCCCTGCGAGAGATGATCGAATGCTCACGGTCCCAGGAATACTGCTGGGCCGGGCTATGCATGTCGGCATGGTACAGCGAGTTCGTGTACGAACTGATGCCTGGCTGTCTGCGAAGACCCGGCATCGTGCTAACCGCGGGGCTCCCAATGGCAATCTCCCGGATTCTAACCCTCTCTCAAAACTCTCAGTCACCCCACCCACTCACTCACTCACCCACTCACCCACCCGTGAGCTCAAAAAGCCCAAAGCCGCAACGATTCGCAGGAAACCCCTTCCAATCAATCAATCCGTCGCTCTAAATACACCCCTCCGACACTGAGAGCGAACACACGAATTCCACCGGCAGTTTCAAACGCACTGTAGAACTCAAAGTAGACAACATCGGACTCCGTTTCGCCCCCAAAAAACGACCAAGTCAATCCCCTCACTCCGTCATATGTTTTTGATATTTTCTTCCAGTTTTTCCCTCCTCCTGCTGGCAATGATCAAAAAGTCCGTCACGAGGGCGAACCATGCGAGAACAGCACCAAGGCTAATCCTCTCTCCCACGAAACTCTCCTCTCTCCCGTGAATCATTCACCACCAAACCCCAACCAACCCAACACACAAACACAAAACTCCTCCCACAAACTATCACTTATATCCCCACCGGAACGCACGAAGGATCCCAACAAAAGAGACGAAACTCTCCACCCTAATCCACACACTAGTCTCCGCACACCTGATACGACGGAGCACACGCACAACAACCACGACTCTCCACGCGCTTCATAAAACACCCAAACAATCAAACCCCAACTAACATAACATCATAACCCCCACAACAACAAGGCGCCCTGAGACTAACCCAACCCAACCCACACCACCACAGCCAGCCAGCCCACGCACGAACGCAACCGCCACAGGATTGTATGTGGCGTCACGAACGCAGCGAGAAGAGGCAGTTTGGAGATGCGAGTGAAAACGCACAACTTAAGGATGTGAAACCATGAGTGATCATGTGTAAGAAGTGACGACAGGCTCGGAAGTTCAGGGAAGTGGGCATGCGAGGCGCTCCTCTTATGTAGGGCGAGTGAGTGAGTGGGTGGGGCTCACGGATGGTGGGACATGGCCATGGAGCGTACAGTACACGGAAGGAAGCGGATTGATGATGGGATTACTTACTGGGTAATGTATGTCGCTACATTTAGCAACTCTGTGTGTGTTTTTGTCCGGGAGTTTTTCCGTGGGTAACGGTCGCGGTAACCTTGACCGTGTCGTGACGTTCGTAACTTTGGAGTTACAGAGACAGGTCGAACGTGGAGCTCGTTGGTGTGAGGGAGAAGGGTTGGTTGGTTGGGTTTTGCAGGTGATGGTGTGATTAGTTTGTTGTGGCGTCTTCATGACGTGAGTTTTTTTTCTTTTTCTTTTTTCTGGCGTGATGAGGAAGCTGGCGATGCAGGGAAGGGTGTGGGGGAGCAGTGCTGCTGCTACTGCAGCACTCATTGTGCCTTTGTTGTGCAGGGGACGACAGGCGCGCCGTCTCGTCTCTGGTAGGGTTTCGTGGCGTCAGAGAGACGGTGTTTGTGGCGTTTCTGCGAGTCAAGTGAGTTGGGTGGATTTTGGGTTGGGTTTGGTTGTTGGCGTGTTGGTGATGTGTTACGGAAGTAGTGTGATTTTGATGGGCGACGTGTTGGTGTGATGTTGAGTGAGTTGATAGTATGGAGGGCGTATTGAAGTGCAGGTTTCGTTACCTGGTTTCGTTTTTTGTTTTTGTTTTTTTTTGTTTTTTGTTTTTTTTTAACCCTAAGCTGTGACTGATTGCGTGGGAGGCTGCATTTATTGGGTACCAGTGGAACGAGCTGTCGTAGTTGTTTCGCAATGATTCTGGAGTTCATTGTGATGAGGTCGCGTTACTCGAATGTACTGGGGGTTGTAGTGAAGGGTGATTAGAGGGTTTTGTTATTCGGAGGCGGTTTTTGGGGACTAATGTAGGATTAGGTTTTTGCTGGTGCAGGAAAGGACATTGGTGGAGTTTGAAGAGGTTAATGGCTGGCCGCAGATTCTTGACAGGTCGTGGCTTTTGCCGAGTGCAGCGACGAAAACGACGGAGGTGGTAGGCAGGGAAGGGGATTGGGGGAGTGTAGAAGGAGAGCTTCCAGGCTCTTGTTTCCACGTGATTCGAGATGACTTGCTTCATCCTATCATGGGTGGGAACAAGCTCCGGAAGCTGGATGCTCTCATTCCGCTTCTCCAAGCTCGTGGAGTTACCGATGTTGTAAGCCTTCTAGCTCGAGAGAGACGGAGTTGGTTTTGAGTGTTCGTTGTGAGGAGTTGAATCCTAATTCGTCTAAGCATAACCTAATTTTGTATCTGGAAAAATGGTGGTATTGTTGGTAGGTCACTTGCGGAGGCTGCCAAAGTGCACACACGGCTGCTGTAGGTGTGTTATCTTACTTCCACCGTCGACGTGCTTTTGCATAGCGATAGCCGGCAAAGTGTATAGAGCTGGCTAAAACTTGCGGTTGCTTGCAGCTGTTGCATGTGCAGAGATGGGCATGAAGGCTCACTTGTTGCTGCGGGGAGAGAGACCAGCAATTCCTACGGGGTACAATCTAGTAGCCGGAATGTATGGTTATGTTACATACATTCCTCGTTCAGAGTATGCGGACAGGCAGACGATGCTTCAGAAGTATGCTATGCAGTTAGCTGGAGATCCTTCTTGTGTCATCTTACTAAACAGCAAGTTGTTGACTGAATCCTCTGCACCTGGAAACTCAAAGAGAGTGGCGATCTTAAACGAGGGTGCTGGTGACTGCCATGCGATTCTAGGTTCGGAAGAACCCTCATTATCTCAAACATGGATTTGTAGCGTTTTCTAGAAATTTATTTTCGAGGATGAAGATTTCCAGAAGAGTATTTGATTCTACTAGTTATTGCTGAAAGAATGCCATAACTGTAAATGCTAGGATTGATTCGGCTGGTGAATTACTTATCGCAGCCATCTAGATTTGGAAACCAAGAGCGGCTACGCATTGTTGTCGACTGTGGAACTGGGACCACAGCCATCGGATTGGCTATTGGCATTGCTCTCAATGGGTAGGTGAGACAATCTGTGTAACTTGCTACTGTCTTCATATACTGTAGATTGTAAAATGTAAAAATAGTGTGGTCAACATAAGGTTGATCTAAAGAGGCTTATGTGATTCAGGCTCCATCTCTTGGTCACAGGCAGATTAAAGTTTTTTAAGCGATCAAAGTATTCCTCTGCAGACTTCCTTGGCAAGTGGTAGGAGTGATGCTCGCTGACACTCAGGAAGGTTACGAGAAGCAGGCTGATAGGCTTCTGTCCGAATTCTCTCAAGAATACAGTGCGCACACATGGGAGGTGGACTTATGTCAAAAAGGCTCCAGCCTTCCCATACTTTGGCGCGAGAGATTCCAGCCTCGCAAGTACGTGGTGTTATTTTTTTGCTCAGAACCACTATACACTAAACTACAATTGTATACTAAATTGTTTTGCGTGTATGGTCTTCCACCCTGAAGTGTACAAATGCTTTTAGACCTATGGCTGCTTGCTGATAATTGTTGAGCCCCTTGCAGTGGGCCATCCATAAAATATCTCGTCACTGAGGATACTTGACATGAATATTCTTGCTGACACAGATTTGGTCGAATATTACCTGGCGAAGTGCAAACTTGTCAAGGTATTGCAAGGGAGACGGGAATTTTGCTAGACCCCATCTACACGCTTGCAGGGTGGGAAGTGGCCAACAAACTTTGTCATGGCACAGGTGCTGGCGATGGAGAAGTGGTTTTGCTACATACAGGTGGGACACTTGGCTTATTTGGATTGGCACAAAGATATCCTCTCCAATTTTGAGTTAGAGGTAGGGCCTAGTCGGAGAATCACAGGAGCTCGTCACGGCACCACCATGGCCTAAAATCACTGGGCATGTTGTTGGAAGGTTTGACAGCGTACTGAAAAAATCCTTAAATATCTTTCTGTAGAAAATTGACTGAGGACTTCCAAAGTATCATTCAGCTGAGATATTAAGTATTCTATATTATACCCAGCACTTCTTGTACAGTGGGCTGTCCAATGTCTGTCTGATGTTACTATCATGCATCGTATCATGATTATCTTTCTAGATGTGTTCTCTGTATGCACGCTTTGCTGTTGAAGTGTGTTGTTTGTGGAGTGTTGTACAGTGACCCTTTACCTGCTTCCTTTATCAGTTACCCCTTACATGACCCTAGCAGGAAAGTGGCTCTAAATTTCTTGTAATGATCTTTTTATGAAGCACTGATGGTATGTTAGTTGGGCCGCTGTTGTATGATAAGTTCCATATACTGCATACACACTATGTAAGTGTTCAGAGCAGCAGGAAAAAATGTGGGACATAAGTTATGAGCTGATATGGATGTGGAGTCTTGGGGTCCTCAGTAAATCACAAGCTGGAGATTCAGGAGTGGGCACTGGATATAAACCAATTGACTCGAGGCCCTATACCTTATTCCTTTGGGAAAAACCAACACTAAAGCTGACTCAATCAGGCAATTAAAAGTCTGAATGTTACCTTCTTTGGCATTCGATGGGCCAGCCTCACAATAAAGTACTTTATCCCTGACGAGATTTGCTCAGATCATCCAGGGTCTACACTAAAAAGTTAGTGTGAACTTTGTTTTTTTTAAAAGGATATGAAAAAAAAAGACTGGAAAGTCCAAAATTCTTAACTTTTTCAAGGCTACAAAGCCACCCTTTCAACTGGCTTGTGTCAGATTGTTGACCTGCAATTGAGAAAGGTGAGAGTTCCAGGTCAAACGCGGTTTGGACCTTCAAAATATAACTTTCTATTCAGAGTACACTTAGAGCATTTGACTCTAAATAGCTAAATAGAAATATATTTGGTCACATAATAGGTCTTATAGTCATATGGAAACTAATCCCTCTAGGTGGTATAATTCCTAACTGGTTCTGATGTTTTCTCTTTTACTTGGTTCAGAAGACATCAAGACATGTCATCGCCCTGGACATTTGTCTGCTCAGGGTTGTACTTTAAATTCTTTGCAATGAAATTCGTTCATTTGCTTCAAAAACATATATATATATATATATATATATATATATATATATATATATATATATATATATATATATATATATATACATATATATATGTTTATATATATTACTTTCTCAAAACATCACTTCAAAATGATATTCTAATGTAAAAATGAAGACGCCAATTGAAGTCCTTATTGCCATATCTTCATTGAAGATTGTTTCAGACAAAAGTTGAAAGTCAAATATTATTTGTCATTGTGGTCATGTGGGAGAGGTGGGAGAAGTAGAAGAGATTGAATGAAGTGGGTCTAGATGGTTGGAACACATACCATATAATTTATTCATAAATTAAACATAAGTTTTGTATTTCATTTCTACAATCTTGGATTGACATTTTAGATTTGAATGAGTTTTTTAATTTTATATATATGTATACCAAAAACAAATCAATATTGATAATTTTAATGATTTACTAAAATTTTAAAATTGAAATTGAAGAGTTGAAATTGAAGAGCTCTTTGATTGGAAGGCCTGTTTTTGGAAGCCTTGAAAATGAAACTTAAAGCTTCTTTACAATAGATATGAGAAGCTATAAAGAGAGAAACTTTAGCCAATGAGAGGCCTGGAAATTGATAAAACTAGACAATATGCAATTTACATCCAAAATTTTTGATTTGGAAGACAAAAAGCAAGGAAAATGACATAGATAGCACTTTTTCCTTATGTGACAGCAAAAATGCACAATTTTTTAAGCCTTCCAAATGTTTCATCAAGCCTACTTCAGGAGGTGGGCCAAAGACAAGATCTGAGGGTCATTTAGTGAAAATTCTCATAACCATTTACAAACGACCAAAATTTTAAAGAAAATGAAAAATTTAACACTTTATTTTGTGAAATCTTCCTCACTTTACATTATATCCAAAGGTCATAGGTTCAAAAGTTGACTTCTCAAGGATGAACCATGGCCCATCCGCCCATGTGAGGTTTCTTCCACGGCTTCTCACCTGTAGCATAAGGGCCTCACATAAGGGCTTCAATATTGAACACTTCAAGAGACTGTTCAGTGAAGAAGCTGAAGCCAAGATCTAACTTAGTTTTACATGTTATGTCAATTTCTGAATGTGTGATGTCAAGCCCCTGGTTGGCAATGCCAGCCTAACGCCCAATTGATCAGGTGCAATCCATCAATCGTCTTTGATGAACATTGAAGTTCAAGTTAGACTCATCTCATGCAACTCACCACTTTGTAACATACAATACTGTTGTTTGAGCCTGAGTTTATATCCATTGTTCCTGGAGAGAAAATTTCTCACTTTTGAAAAGTTTTGCTTGAAGTGGGCCATCACAACCATCCACACATGATCCACACAATCCATCTCCAACTGTTGTGGAATCATAGACATCTCAATCCAATAATTCTGATACACAATCTTTTTAATAATGTTAACCTATGACGCTACTGCAACTGCCAAATGAGTTTTGTGCATGTTCCAATTTCTCTAGTTTTCTTGTTCTTCCGTATTTCTTTCCAGTTTACTTTTTTACTCTTTCGACGTAAACATTGCTTACCTTAAAGTTAATTCTAGAGAGTGGGCCATGACCATGCCCATGCCCGTGGAATGATAATGTTGATGACTCATTGGCTGATCAATTCCTGTGCCTGCCTGAAACTTGATGGCTGGTGATAAATTCGGCATACATAATGCATGGTAAATAATTCAGTGTCTGAAGGTGACTCATTGCAGGCAGCAGTGTTCCTTCGTCATTTCTAAGAGGCACCACTGAAAAGATATATACATAATACAGAGAATGACATCCCTGTTTCAGTCTTTTCTTTTCTGGAACAATGAAATGGTAACTTTTTAAAAAGGTAAAAGAGAAAGGGTACCACTGTACAATGATGGTTCCAAGTCTCTTTTGTCACTAGAACTTTTTTAACTTTTTGCTTTCAGCACAATGAGACTAAAACTGCCTTGTAACTTTCACCAGCTAAGAAAAGCAAGGATAAATCATTCTTTTGGGTAAGGTAGAAAAAGTTTTGATTTAATGTACCAATCTTTTAATTCTACTTAGTGTGGGTTATCCAATAAAGAAATGATCAATTAGTAGAACTCATGATTCACGTACTTATGATCTCGTATAATATAAGTTTTCAATTTGTTCAGTGATCCATGACTTACAATAACATGTCCTAATTGAAGTTGTCAAATAATATGAGTCATAATACACTTCATATTAACCCCTAAAGGTTCAAGCTGTTTTTGGACCTCTCAAACCAAAACTGTGATTTTTGACAACCTTCTAGAAGTTGGAGTATGATTCTTACTTTTTTACCTTTTTGGTACATCCAACTGTAAGATCTTGAACCTAACTACCTGCACTAATACTATGTCAAATTTGAATGGTTGGATCTTTACCATTTGTGAGATTATAACGTTCAAAGTCTACTGGTTTTTTTTTTTGGTTTTGCGCAAAACGCATACTCTAAATGGTGCCAAGGGAGACTTGATGATTGATACCCCAAACATTTTGCTCATATTTTTTTCCATGTAGATAACTAAGTTGGGCACACCATGCAAAATTTTAGAGTCTCATTACACTTTTTTGGCCTTCATGCAAATTATTTTCTAGAAGAAGGTACAAATACCAAAATATGGTAAAACTTAAATAACGTCAAATGTTTTTGGTTTTTTAAAAAGTGAATAGTTAAAAGTTACTTCTATGAGATTTTGAATTATTGGAAAAAAAAAATTGAAAAAAATCCTTAATCTCGAATTTTGACAAATTTTGAAAGAAACAATTGTAAAATTACCAAAAATTGTGAACATTGTTTTTGTAATTTTTGGAGGCTACCCTTCTAAAATTGGTAAGCTTTTTGACGTAGGCCACTTCGGATTTTGAGTAGTGGATTGTTCATGAACACATTTCCCAAAAAAAAATTCTAAAAAGAACCTAATTTTAAACTATCCGTTTTGGACTTGAAACCTAAAATTTCTAGATGAAGGTTCTAAAAGTGAAATTTGGCTTTGCAAATTTTACCACATACACCTTGCGGTGTACAGAGCATCCAGTAAAATTCTTAGGCAAAAATCTGACTTTTAGCCCTTTCATTTAGGCTGCCTGAAACAGCCGAGAGCCATTTCGGATTTCCAGAACCTTTAGGGGTTAATAAAATGATTTTCAAATTATGTGTATTGTCCAAGTAATGTGGTCTGCACTAAGTAGATTTTAAAGTGTATCTAACATACCATGTAAATTACTCTAACTTTGTGGTTCACAAGAGAAATATGGAGTGAAGAAAGACTGTGCAAGATGCTCCTCTATATTTGACACCTTTTTGTATAATTGGCCTCTCATCAAATGGATGCACCTTAAATCCTAAAATTTAGATAAGACCTTTGGTTCCCTTCCTGTGTGCATATCACAAATAAGACAGCTGTCAGTCAGCTTTTGAAATTTGGTCAATCAAGATGTCTTCGCATAGCACAGTACTATCCACTACAGTGGTGAAGAAGTTGCCGTGTACAGTACAACCAAGGATTGCAGTACTGCAGTACTGCTATGATCAATAGCAAGTCTCCATGAAGTCTGCAAATGACTCACCATTTCCTATTGGATTATCATGAAACATGCCAAGCACCTTCTGAACACATGATAAGCCATTGTCTTTATCCTCAACTAAATGCCCTTACAGTTAGCAAACAACCCATCTCAGGTTGTGCCCTAACTTGTGAACATTGGGGTGGATTGTGTATTATAATATGGGTTGTGTGTGGTTTTAAGTATTATAAAACTAGAGTTTCGCGGTTGTGATTGGTGCTTGCAGTATAGCTGCTGCTCTCAGCTCTGATATTTCGGAATTTGACCCCGGAGACTGTGATTTGAGCAGAAATCAAGGCCATGACTATCTGTGTGGCTTGATAAAGTCAATTGCAGTAGCAGGATAGAAAGATGAAAAAAATGTTGGGATGCTTTAGTTTGATAGAGTGTAGTTAGGCACAATTGAAGCCAAGATCGATGGGGTATGATACTTCCCCACATTTAGTGCATTAGGTGATGAACATTTGGTTTTTTGAAATATTTTTACCTCGAGTGTAATGAGTGACATGACAGGTAGGTGGTAAAGGATTTGCCATTAAATTTCAAACCTGAATGCGGAGGAAAGGCTAGAAATGAGAGGGTTGGGCTTTAGATCATGGGAGGGCTTTCCATCACTCACAGAGCTCATCAACAACCATATCCTGCTTGTGTCTTTAACATCAGGCTCATGAACAACGTGACAGCTGTTCATTTTGCGTTTCTGTATTCGATTGAGATCAATGCTTTCAATTTTCCAGATCCAATGGAATTCAGGGGGTATGACTGTAATAAATACTTTCATTTGTGTAAAAAAGCACTGAGAGAGAGTGATTAAATGTTCAATGTCCGCCCGCATAGGAAAAGAAAATTTAAAAAGTTGTTTCCAAAGAGTTAGGATAGTCACTGGGCAGTCAGTTTGCTCATATTATGCATGTGTAGTATACAAGGCTGCTGTAATTTCAACAAAGTGATGATTATATTTGCATGCAATGATAGGCCTCTTGAAGCCTATCCCATACCATTTTTTGAATTATTAAGCTATTTAATGTTTGAGCATAATATGGGCATCAATTCATTGATGCTATGTAACTTACTGTACAATCCTCTATGTTGTTCCCATGCAAGCCCCATGCAAGCCCCATGCAAGCCCCATGCAATTCCCGCGCAGCCATCTTCCATGTTGCTGTACCATATTTGCTTCATGCACGGTAGTGTACTCATAAATATAACTTGTTCTTATCAATACCTAACTCTTTTCCTACTCATTAACCTCTTTCTCCTTCACTTTCCTTCCAAAGCACCAACTTCAATTCTCAACCAGGATGTGGCAGTCTGTCAAGGAACTCTCTTCGATCCGATCTTCAAATTCCATTTTGATTATGGAAATGCACCTAAGGCTATCAACTATTAGGTCCTATAAACTTTAGGAGGCAAAATGACAAAAAACGTAATCCTACTCATAACAACTTAGTGATTCCTAAAAGTAAACATCACATAGAGTTTGTAATTCTAGGATATTCTATCTACCTTGTATAAAAAGTTGTATACCAAATTGGAGTACATTCCACCATACAAATTGGGAGATTGTAAGGTTCACCCCTAAGGCCCTATGTCTTTGGAACCATAACTATCAAAAACATACTCCTACTAATAGAAATCTATTTTTTAAAATTTAGACTTACCCCTAAAGGTTCTGGAAATCTAAAATGGCTCCCGGCTGTTTCAGGCAGCCTAAATGAAGGAGTTAAAAGTAAGATTTTTGCTTAAGAATTTTACTGGGTGCACCGTATACCACAAGGTGTACGTGTAAAAATTTGCAAAGTCAAATTTCACTTTTAGAACCATTATCTAGAAATTTTAGGTTTCAAGTCCAAAACGGGCAGTTTAAAATTAGGTTCTTTTTAGAATTTTTTTTTGGAAATGTGTTCATAACCAATTCACCACTCAAAATCCGAAGTGGCCCATGTCAAAAAGCTTACCAATTTTACAAGGGCAGCCTCCAAAAATTACAAAAACAATCTTCATAGTTTTTGGTAATTTTACAATTATTTCTTTCAAAATTTGTCATTTAAGTATTTTTCAAATTCTGTTTTTCCAATAATTCAAAAACCCATAGATGAAACTTTTGACCGTTCACTTTTAACCCCTAAACGGCCAAGGGTGTTTTTCATCAAAACTGCCTGAAAACAGCCCCTCTTCAAAGCAAGGTGGATTTTGCAAACTCGGGGTCTTAATTAGTACATCTAACCGTAAGATCTTGTAGCTAACTTCTATGTCTACATGTCCACCAAATCTTACACACTCATTCCCCACCAATTGCAAGATAAAAATGTTCAAAGTTGAAAAACAAGTTTTTTTTCCCTGCCAAAAAGGGATCAGCAGAGTTTTGAAGGCCCAAAAAACCATTTTTTCCATTATGGATTTTGGAGGTTTTGATGCATGTCAAAGAAGACTGAGTTAGCCAATTGTGTTAAAAACATTATATTCAAAAAAGTTGTAGAAGGTTGCCAAAACAATCATTTTCCGCTAGGGGGTATACTGAAATTCACAAACAAAGGCCGTTTTTTGACAATAAAAATAGCATATGAAAAAAAATTGGATTAAAAATCTGAACGGTGAGAACATGCTCTACTACCTTATCAGTACATAGGAATTTTTATTTTTGAAAAATATTAAAATCTCAATTTTTGGTGAAATTTCAAAGTTTCGTCTTTAGGCAGATTTGGGCAGATTTGGGCAGTTTTGGGCAGTTTTGGGCAGTTTTGGGCAGAAATTGCTGCATTCACAGTGGCTGAGAGCCTGCCCGCGGAAGGGCGTTTTATGCTCAGAGGAGCATAACTTTTTCTCACTTCATCCAAAAAAAATAAAAAAAATATCCCCATAAACCTCTTAAAAAAACCTTTTACCACAAAAAATTTCAAAAGTTTTCAAGTAAATTTGAGTTTTTAGGAACTTGCCCAAATTTCAAAAAAGCCCATTCTAGGACAATGGCCGTTTAGGGGTTAAAAAAATCTAAAAACATTTGACGTTTAGTTTTTCCATATTTTGCTTTTTGTAACTTCTTATAGAAATTAATTTGCTAGAAGGCCAAAAAAGCATAATCAGACTCTAAACCTTTACATGGACTGCCCAACTTAGTTACCTACATGGAAAAAAATACGAGCAAAATGTTTGGGGTAACAATCTTCAAGTCACCCTTGACACCATTTAGACTACCGTACGTGATAGGCCAGTCCGACACCTTGCTGTCGAACAATTATTACAATTTTAAGATTTTCAATTCGACAATTCAATTTTTGTATCCATTTCGTATTTTTTGAGTATTAATATCATTTTTTTTTAAATAGAAATTTCCAGATTTTTGGGCAATTTCAATTTTATTTTAGTTTCTGTCGAACAGGCCTTTCACATACGGTATGCATTTTGCGCAAAGCCAAAAGAAAAAAAAAAAAACAATAAACTTTGAACATTATAATCTCACAAATAATAAAGATTAAACCATAACAAGTTTAACATAGTACTAGTACAGGTAGTAAAGTTCAAGATCTTACGGTTGAATGTAACGAAAAAGTAAGAAATAAGAATATTACTCTCCTAAAAGGTTGTCAAAAATCACAGTTTTTGGATTCAAAGGTCCAAAAACAACATGGACGTTTAGGGCTTAACATTGAATATGTAACCGTAAGATATCAAACATACCATGTATGGAAAGGATGTATACCAAATTGGAGCACACTCCACCATACAAAGTGGAAGATTATAAGGTTGACACCTAAGGGCGCTATGTTTTGAGAGCCAAAATTATCAAAAAGATACACCTACTCGAAGACATCTACTTTTCTCAATTTAGACTTCACACTCTATATGTAACCGTAGGATCTAATATCTACCTTGTATAAAAAAGGTGTGTACCAAATTGGAGCACACTCAACCATACAAACTCGAAGCTTGTAAAGTTGACACCTTAAGGCGGTTAATTTTGGGAGCCAAAACTATCAAAAACCTACTCCTACTAGTAGCAATTTATTTTTCAAAATTTAGACTTCACACTCCATATGTAATCGAAGGGTGATGTAGCTACTTTGTATAAAAAAAGGTGTATACCGAATTCGAGCACACTCCACCATATAAAGTTGAAGATTGTACGGTTGACACTTAAAGGCGGTTAGTTTTGGGAGCGAAAACTATCAAAAACATACTCGAAATCGTAGAATTGACTTTTCTATATTATGACTTTACACTCTATATGTAATCCTAGGATCTTACAGCTACCTTGAATAAAAAAGGTGTTTACTAAATTGGAGCACACACCACCATAGAAATACAAAGATTGTAAGGTTGACACATAAAGGCTCTATGTTTGAAGAGCAAAAACTATGAAAAACATACTCCCACTCGTAGAAATCTATTTCCCCAAAATAAGATTACATACTCCATATATAATCGTAGGATCTTGTACCTACCTTCTTTGAAAATAGTGTACACCATATTGGAGCACGCTCAACAATGCAATATGGAGGATTGGGCGGTTAAGACCTAAAGGCGCTATGAATAGAGAGCCACCACTATCAAAAACATACTCCTAGTGATGCATATCTACTTGTCTATATTTAGACCGGACACTGAATATGTAACTGTAGGATCTTGTACCTAACTTGTATGAAAAAGGTGTACACCATATTAGAGCACGCTCAACAATACAAATTGATGGATTGGGCGGTTGAGGCCTAAACGCGCTATGACTAGAGAGCCACAACTATCAAAATTATACTCCTAGTGATGCATATCTACTTGTATATATTTAGACCGGACACTGAATATGTAACTGTAGGATCTTTTACCTACCTAGTATGAAAAAGGTCTACACCATATTAGAGCACGTTCCCAAATACAAATTAGACGATTGGGCGGTTGCGACCTAAAGGCGCTATAAATAGAGAGCCACCACTATCAAAAACATGCTCCTACTCATGCATATCTACTTGTGTTTATTTAGACCAGACACTGAATATGTAACTGTAGGATCTTGTACCTACCTTGTATGAAAAAGGTGTACACCATATAAGAGCACGCTCCACAATACAAATTGGGGGATTGGGCGGTTGCAATCTGAAGGCGCTATGAATACGGAGCCACCACTATCAAAAACATGCTCCTACTGATGCAAATCTACTTGTCTAAATTTAGATCGAACATTGAACATGTAACTGTAGGATCTTGTACCTACCTAGTATGAAAAAGGAGTACACCATATTAGAGCATGCTCAACAAGACAAATTGGAGGATTGGGCAGTACAGAGCTAAAGGCGTTATGAATAGGGAGCCAGCACTATCAAAAACATACTCCTACTGATGCATATCTAGTTGTCTATATTTAGACCGGACATTAAACATGTAACTATAGGATCTTGTACCTTCCTTGAATGAAAAAGGTATACACCATGTTGGAGCACGCTCCACAATACAAATTGGAAGATTGTGAGGCTGACACCTAAAGGCGCAATGTGTAGGGAGCCAAGACTGTCAAGAACATACTCCTGCTACTCCAAATCTACCTGTCTAAATTTAGATCGGACATTGAACATGTATGCGTAGGATCTTGTACCTTCCTTGTATGAAAAAGGTGTACACCATATTAGAGCACGCTCCACAATACAAATTGGAAGATTGTGAGGTTGTCACCTATAGGCGCCATGTGTAGGGAGCCAAGACTGTCAAGAACATACTCCTGCTGCTCCAAATCTACTTGTCTAAATTTAGATCGGACATTGAACATGTATGCGTAGGATCTTGTACCTTCCTTGTATGAAAAAGCTGTACACCATATTGGAGCACGCTCCACAATACAAATTGGAAGATTGTGAGGTTGACACCTAAAGGCGCCATGTGTAGCGAGCCTAGACCATCATAAAAATACTCTTGCTCCTCCTAATCTACTTGTCTAAATTTAGATTAGACATTGAACATGTATGCGTAGGATCTTGTACCTTCCTTGTATGAAAAAAGTGTACACCATATTAGAGCACGCTCCACAATACAAATTGGAAGATTGTGAGGTTGTCACCTATAGGCGCCATGTGTAGGGAGCCAAGACTGTCAAGAACATACTCCTGCTGCTCCAAATCTACTTGTCTAAATTTAGATCGGACATTGAACATGTATGCGTAGGATCTTGTACCTTCCTTGTATGAAAAAGCTGTACACCATATTGGAGCACGCTCCACAATACAAATTGGAAGATTGTGAGGTTGACACCTAAAGGCGCCATGTGTAGCGAGCCTAGACCATCATAAAAATACTCTTGCTCCTCCTAATCTACTTGTCTAAATTTAGATTAGACATTGAACATGTATGCGTAGGATCTTGTACCTTCCTTGTATGAAAAAAGTGTACACCATATTAGAGCACGCTCCACAATACAAATTGGAAGATTGTGAGGTTGTCACCTATAGGCGCCATGTGTAGGGAGCCAAGACTGTCAAGAACATACTCCTGCTGCTCCAAATCTACTTGTCTAAATTTAGATCGGACATTGAACATGTATGCGTAGGATCTTGTACCTTCCTTGTATGAAAAAGGTTTACACCATATTGGAGCACGCTCCACAATACAAATTGGAAGATTCTGAGGTTGACACCTAAAGGCGCCATGTGTAACGAGCCAAGACTGTCAAGAACATACTCCTACTGCTCCAAATTTACTTGTCTAAATTTAGATCGGACATTGAACATGTATGCGTAGGATCTTGTACCTTCCTTGTATGAAAAAGGTGTACACGATATTGAAGCACGCTCCACAATACAAATTGGAAGATTGTGAGGTTGACACCTAAAGGCGCCATGTGTAGGGAGCCTAGACCATCATAAACATACTCTTGCTCCTCCTAATCTACTTGTCTAAATTTAGATCGGACATTGAACATGTATGCGTAGGATCTTGTACCTTCCTTGTATGAAAAACGTGTACACCATATTGGAGCACGCTCCACAATACAAATTGGAAGATTGTGAGGTTGACACCTAAAGGCGCCATGAGTAGCGAGCCTGAACCATCATAAACATACTCCTGCTGCTCCAAATCTACTTGTCTAAATTTAGATCGGACATTAAACATGTATCCGTACGATCTTGTACCTTCCTTGTATGAAAAAGGTTTACACCATATTGGAGCACGCTCCACAATACAAATTGGAAGATTGTGAGGTTGACACCTAAAGGCGCCATGTGTAGGGAGCCTAGACCATCATAAACATACTCTTGCTCCTCCTAATCTACTTGTCTAAATTAAGATTAGACATTGAACATGTATGCGTAGGATCTTGTACCTTCCTTGTATGAAAAAAGTGTACACCATATTAGAGCACGCTCCACAATACAAATTGGAAGATTGTGAGGTTGTCACCTATAGGTGCCATGTGTAGGGAGCCAAGACTGTCAAGAACATACTCCTGCTGCTCCAAATCTACTTGTCTAAATTAAGATCGGACATTGAACATGTATGCGTAGGATCTTCTACCTTCCTTGTAGGAAAAAGGTGTACACCATATTGGAGCACGCTCCACAATACAAATTGGAAGATTCTGAGGTTGACACCTAAAGGCGCCATGTGTAACGAGCCAAGACTGTCAAGAACATACTCCTGCTGCTCCAAATCTACTTGTCTAAATTTAGATCGGACATTGAACATGTATGCGTAGGATCTTGTACCTTCCTTGTATGAAAAAGGTGTACACGATATTGAAGCACGCTCCACAATACAAATTGGAAGATTGTGAGGTTGTCACCTATAGGCGCCATGTGTAGGGAGCCAAGACTGTCAAGAACATACTCCTGCTGCTCCAAATCTACTTGTCTAAATTTAGATCGGACATTAAACATGTATCCGTACGATCTTGTACCTTCCTTGTATGAAAAAGGTGTACACCATATTGGAGCACGCTCCACAATACAAATTGGAAGATTGTGAGGTTGACAGCTAAAGGCGCCATGTGTAGGGAGCCTAGACCATCATAAACATACTCCTGCTGCTCCAAATCTACTTGTCTAAATTTAGATCGGACATTGAACATGTATTTGTAGGATCTTGTACCTTCCTTGTAAGAAAAAGGTGTAGACCATATTAGAGCACGCTCGACAATACAAATAGGAAGATTGTGAGGTTGTCACCTAAAGGCGCCATGTGTAGGGAGCCTAGTCCGTCATAAACATACTCCTGCTGCTCCAAATCTACTTGTCTAAATTTAGATCGGACATTGAATATGTATGCGTAGGATCTTGTACCTTCCTTGTATGAAAAAGGTGTACACCATATTGGAGCACGCTCCACAATACAAATTGGAAGATTGTGAGGTTGACACCTAAAGGCGCCATGTGTAGGGAGCGTAGACCATCATAAAAATACTCTTGCTGCTCCTAATCTACTTGTCTAAATTTAGATGGACATTGAACATGTATGCGTAGGATCTTGTTCCTTCCTTGTATGAAAAATGTGTACACCATATTGGAGCACGCTCCACAATACAAATTGGAAGATTGTGAGGTTGACACCTAAAGGCGCCATGTGTAGGGAGCCTACACCGTCATAAACATACTCCTGCTGCTCCAAATCTACTTGTCTAAATTTAGATCGGACATTAAACATGTATCCGTACGATCTTGTACCTTCCTTGTATGAAAAAGGTTTACACCATATTGGAGCACGCTCCAGAATACAAATTGGAAGATTGTGAGGTTGACACCTAAAGGCGCCATGTGTAGGGAGCCTAGACCATCATAAACATACTCTTGCTCCTCCTAATCTACTTGTCTAAATTTAGATTAGACATTGAACATGTATGCGTAGGATCTTGTACCTTCCTTGTATGAAAAAAGTGTACACTATATTAGAGCACGCTCCACAATACAAATTGGAAGATTGTGAGGTTGTCACCTATAGGCGCCATGTGTAGGGAGCCAAGACTGTCAAGAACATACTCCTGCTGCTCCAAATCTACTTGTCTAAATTAAGATCGGACATTGAACATGTATGCGTAGGATCTTGTACCTTCCTTGTAGGAAAAAGGTGTACACCATATTGGAGCACGCTCCACAATACAAATTGGAAGATTCTGAGGTTGACACCTAAAAGCGCCATGTGTAACGAGCCAAGACTGTCAAGAACATACTCCTGCTGCTCCAAATTTACTTGTCTAAATTTAGATCGGACATTGAACATGTATGCGTAGGATTTTGTACCTTCGTTGTATGAAAAACGTGTACATCATATTGGAGCACGCTCCACAATACAAATTTGAAGATTGTGAGGTTGACACCTAAAGGCGCCATGAGTAGCGAGCCTGAACCATCATAAACATACTCCTGCTGCTCCAAATCTACTTGTCTAAATTTAGATCGGACATTAAACATGTATCCGTACGATCTTGTACCTTCGTTGTATGAAAAAGGTTTACACCATATTGGAGCACGCTCCACAATACAAATTGGAAGATTGTGAGGTTGACACCTAAAGGCGCCATGTGTAGGGAGCCTAGACCATCATAAACATACTCTTGCTGCTGCAAATCTACTTGTCTAAATTTAGATCGGACATTGAACATGTATGCGTAGGATCTTGTACCTTCCTTGTATGAAAAAGGTTTACACCATATTGGAGCACGCTCCACAATACAAATTGGAAGATTCTGAGGTTGACACCTAAAGGCGCCATGTGTAGGGAGCCTAGACCATCATAAACATACTCCTGCTGCTCCGAATCTACTTGTCTAAATTTAGATCGGACATTGAACATGTATGCGTAAGATCTTGTACCTTCCTTGTATGAAAAAGGTGTACACCATATTGGAGCACGCTCCACAATACAAATTGGAAGATTCTGAGGTTGACACCTAAAGGCGCCATGTGTAGGGAGCCTAGACCATCATAAACATACTCCTGCTGCTCCGAATCTACTTGTCTAAATTTAGATCGGACATTGAACATGTATGCGTAGGATTTTGTACCTTCCTTGTATGAAAAAGGTGTACAGCATATTAGAGCACGCTCCACAATACAAATTGGAAGATTGTGAGGTTGACACCTAAAGGCGCCATGTGTAGGGAGCCTAGACCATCATAAACATACTCTTGCTGCTCTAAATTTACTTGTCTAAATTAAGATCGGACATTGAACATGTATGCGTAGGATCTTGTACCTTTCTTGTATGAAAAAGGTGTACACCATATAGGAGTACGCTCCAGAATACAAATTGGAAGATTGTGAGGTTGACACCTAAAGGCGCCATGTGTAGGGAGCCTACACCGTCATAAACATACTCCTGCTGCTCCAAATCTACTTGTCTAAATTTAGATCGGACATTGAACATGTATGCGTAGGATCTTGTACCTTCCTTGTATGAAAAAGGTGTACACCATATTGGAGCACGCTCCACAATACAAATTGGAAGATTGTGAGGTTGACACCTAAAGGCGCCATGTGTAGGGAGCGTAGACCATCATAAAAATACTCTTGCTGCTCCTAATCTACTTGTCTAAATTTAGATGGACATTGAACATGTATGCGTAGGATCTTGTTCCTTCCTTGTATGAAAAACGTGTACACCATATTGGAGCACGCTCCACAATACAAATTGGAAGATTGTGAGGTTGACACCTAAAGGCGCCATGTGTAGGGAGCCTACACCGTCATAAACATACTCCTGCTGCTCCAAATCTACTTGTCTAAATTTAGATCGGACATTAAACATGTATCCGTACGATCTTGTACCTTCCTTGTATGAAAAAGGTTTACACCATATTGGAGCACGCTCCAGAATACAAATTGGAAGATTGTGAGGTTGACACCTAAAGGCGCCATGTGTAGGGAGCCTAGACCATCATAAACATACTCTTGCTCCTCCTAATCTACTTGTCTAAATTTAGATTAGACATTGAACATGTATGCGTAGGATCTTGTACCTTCCTTGTATGAAAAAAGTGTACACTATATTAGAGCACGCTCCACAATACAAATTGGAAGATTGTGAGGTTGTCACCTATAGGCGCCATGTGTAGGGAGCCAAGACTGTCAAGAACATACTCCTGCTGCTCCAAATCTACTTGTCTAAATTAAGATCGGACATTGAACATGTATGCGTAGGATCTTGTACCTTCCTTGTAGGAAAAAGGTGTACACCATATTGGAGCACGCTCCACAATACAAATTGGAAGATTCTGACGTTGACACCTAAAGGCGCCATGTGTAACGAGCCAAGACTGTCAAGAACATACTCCTGCTGCTCCAAATTTACTTGTCTAAATTTAGATCGGACATTGAACATGTATGCGTAGGATTTTGTACCTTCCTTGTATGAAAAACGTGTACATCATATTGGAGCACGCTCCACAATACAAATTTGAAGATTGTGAGGTTGACACCTAAAGGCGCCATGAGTAGCGAGCCTGAACCATCATAAACATACTCCTGCTGCTCCAAATCTACTTGTCTAAATTTAGATCGGACATTAAACATGTATCCGTACGATCTTGTACCTTCGTTGTATGAAAAAGGTTTACACCATATTGGAGCACGCTCCACAATACAAATTGGAAGATTGTGAGGTTGACACCTAAAGGCGCCATGTGTAGGGAGCCTAGACCATCATAAACATACTCTTGCTGCTCCAAATCTACTTGTCTAAATTTAGATCGGACATTGAACATGTATGCGTAGGATCTTGTACCTTCCTTGTATGAAAAAGGTTTACACCATATTGGAGCACGCTCCACAATACAAATTGGAAGATTCTGAGGTTGACACCTAAAGGCGCCATGTGTAGGGAGCCTAGACCATCATAAACATACTCCTGCTGCTCCGAATCTACTTGTCTAAATTTAGATCGGACATTGAACATGTATGCGTAAGATCTTGTACCTTCCTTGTATGAAAAAGGTGTACACCATATTGGAGCACGCTCCACAATACAAATTGGAAGATTCTGAGGTTGACACCTAAAGGCGCCATGTGTAGGGAGCCTAGACCATCATAAACATACTCCTGCTGCTCCGAATCTACTTGTCTAAATTAAGATCGGACATTGAACATGTATGCGTAGGATCTTGTACCTTTCTTGTATGAAAAAGGTGTACACCATATAGGAGTATGCTCCAGAATACAAATTGGAAGATTGTGAGGTTGACACCTAAAGGCGCCATGTGTAGGGAGCCTAGACCATCATAAACATACTCTTGCTCCTCCTAATCTACTTGTCTAAATTTAGATTAGACATTGAACATGTATGCGTAGGATTTTGTACCTTCCTTGTATGAAAAAGGTGTACACCATATTAGAGCACGCTCCACAATACAAATTGGAAGATTGTGAGGTTGACACCTAAAGGCGCCATGTGTAGGGAGCCTAGACCATCATAAACATACTCTTGCTGCTCCAAATCTACTTGTCTAAATTTAGATCGGACATTGAACATGTATGCGTAGGATCTTCTACCTTCCTTGTATGAAAAAGGAGTACACGATATTGAAGCACGCTCCACAATACAAATTGGAAGATTGTGAGGTTGACACCTAAAGGCGCCATGTGTAGCGAGCCTAGACCATCATAAAAATACTCTTGCTCCTCCTAATCTACTTGTCTAAATTTAGATTAGACATTGAACATGTATGCGTAGGATCTTGTACCTTCCTTGTATGAAAAAAGTGTACACCATATTGGAGCACGCTCCACAATACAAATTGGAAGATTGTGAGGTTGACACCTAAAGGCGCCATGTGTAGGGAGCGTAGACCATCATAAAAATACTCTTGCTGCTCCTAATCTACTTGTCTAAATTTAGATCGGACATTGAACATGTATGCGTAGGATCTTGTTCCTTCCTTGTATGAAAAACGTGTACACCATATTGGAGCACGCTCCACAATACAAATTGGAAGATTGTGAGGTTGACACCTAAAGGCGCCATGAGTAGCGAGCCTGAACCATCATAAACATACTCCTGCTGCTCCAAATCTACTTGTCTAAATTTAGATCGGACATTAAACATGTATCCGTACGATCTTGTACCTTCCTTGTATGAAAAAGGTTTACACCATATTGGAGCACGCTCCAGAATACAAATTGGAAGATTGTGAGGTTGACACCTAAAGGCGCCATGTGTAGGGAGCCTAGACCATCATAAATATACTCTTGCTCCTCCTAATCTACTTGTCTAAATTTAGATTAGACATTGAACATGTATGCGTAGGATCTTGTACCTTCCTTGTATGAAAAAAGTGTACACCATATTAGAGCACGCTCCACAATACAAATTGGAAGATTGTGAGGTTGTCACCTATAGGCCCCTTGTGTAGGGAGCCAAGACTGTCAAGAACATACTCCTGCTGCTCCAAATCTACTTGTCTAAATTTAGATCGGACATTAAACATGTATCCGTACGATCTTGTACCTTCCTTGTATGAAAAAGGTTTACACCATATTGGAGCACGCTCCAGAATACAAATTGGAAGATTGTGAGGTTGACACCTAAAGGCGCCATGTGTAGGGAGCCTAGACCATCATAAACATACTCTTGCTGCCTCCTAATCTACTTGTCTAAATTTAGATTAGACATTGAACATGTATGCGTAGGATCTTGTACCTTCCTTGTATGAAAAAAGTGTACACTATATTAGAGCACGCTCCACAATACAAATTGGAAGATTGTGAGGTTGTCACCTATAGGCGCCATGTGTAGGGAGCCAAGACTGTCAAGAACATACTCCTGCTGCTCCAAATCTACTTGTCTAAATTAAGATCGGACATTGAACATGTATGCGTAGGATCTTGTACCTTCCTTGTAGGAAAAAGGTGTACACCATATTGGAGCACGCTCCACAATACAAATTGGAAGATTCTGAGGTTGACACCTAAAAGTGCCATGTGTAACGAGCCAAGACTGTCAAGAACATACTCCTGCTGCTCCAAATTTACTTGTCTAAATTTAGATCGGACATTGAACATGTATGCGTAGGATTTTGTACCTTCGTTGTATGAAAAACGTGTACATCATATTGGAGCACGCTCCACAATACAAATTTGAAGATTGTGAGGTTGACACCTAAAGGCGCCATGAGTAGCGAGCCTGAACCATCATAAACATACTCCTGCTGCTCCAAATCTACTTGTCTAAATTTAGATCGGACATTAAACATGTATCCGTACGATCTTGTACCTTCCTTGTATGAAAAAGGTTTACACCATATTGGAGCACGCTCCACAATACAAATTGGAAGATTGTGAGGTTGACACCTAAAGGCGCCATGTGTAGGGAGCCTAGACCATCATAAATATACTCTTGCTCCTCCTAATCTACTTGTCTAAATTTAGATTAGACATTGAACATGTATGCGTAGGATCTTGTACCTTCCTTGTATGAAAAAAGTGTACACCATATTAGAGCACGCTCCACAATACAAATTGGAAGATTGTGAGGTTGTCACCTATAGGCCCCTTGTGTAGGGAGCCAAGACTGTCAAGAACATACTCCTGCTGCTCCAAATCTACTTGTCTAAATTTAGATCGGACATTAAACATGTATCCGTACGATCTTGTACCTTCCTTGTATGAAAAAGGTTTACACCATATTGGAGCACGCTCCAGAATACAAATTGGAAGATTGTGAGGTTGACACCTAAAGGCGCCATGTGTAGGGAGCCTAGACCATCATAAACATACTCTTGCTCCTCCTAATCTACTTGTCTAAATTTAGATTAGACATTGAACATGTATGCGTAGGATCTTGTACCTTCCTTGTATGAAAAAAGTGTACACTATATTAGAGCACGCTCCACAATACAAATTGGAAGATTGTGAGGTTGTCACCTATAGGCGCCATGTGTAGGGAGCCAAGACTGTCAAGAACATACTCCTGCTGCTCCAAATCTACTTGTCTAAATTAAGATCGGACATTGAACATGTATGCGTAGGATCTTGTACCTTCCTTGTAGGAAAAAGGTGTACACCATATTGGAGCACGCTCCACAATACAAATTGGAAGATTCTGAGGTTGACACCTAAAAGCGCCATGTGTAACGAGCCAAGACTGTCAAGAACATACTCCTGCTGCTCCAAATTTACTTGTCTAAATTTAGATCGGACATTGAACATGTATGCGTAGGATTTTGTACCTTCGTTGTATGAAAAACGTGTACATCATATTGGAGCACGCTCCACAATACAAATTGGAAGATTGTGAGGTTGACACCTAAAGGCGCCATGTAGTAGCGAGCCTAGACCATCATAAACATACTCCTGCTGCTCCAAATCTACTTGTCTAAATTTAGATCGGACATTAAACATGTATCCGTACGATCTTGTACCTTCCTTGTATGAAAAAGGTTTACACCATATTGGAGCACGCTCCACAATACAAATTGGAAGATTGTGAGGTTGACACCTAAAGGCGCCATGTGTAGGGAGCCTAGACCATCATAAACATACTCTTGCTGCTCCAAATCTACTTGTCTAAATTTAGATCGGACATTGAACATGTATGCGTAGGATCTTGTACCTTCCTTGTATGAAAAAGGTTTACACCATATTGGAGCACGCTCCACAATACAAATTGGAAGATTCTGAGGTTGACACCTAAAGGCGCCATGTGTAGGGAGCCTAGACCATCATAAACATACTCCTGCTGCTCCGAATCTACTTGTCTAAATTTAGATCGGACATTGAACATGTATGCGTAGATCTTGTACCTTCCTTGTATGAAAAAGGTGTACACCATATTGGAGCACGCTCCACAATACAAATTGGAAGATTCTGAGGTTGACACCTAAAGGCGCCATGTGTAGGGAGCCTAGACCATCATAAACATACTCCTGCTGCTCCAAATCTACTTGTCTAAATTTAGATCGGACATTGAACATGTATGCGTAGGATCTTGTACCTTCCTTGTATGAAAAAGGTGTACAGCATATTAGAGCACGCTCCACAATACAAATTGGAAGATTGTGAGGTTGACACCTAAAGGCGCCATGTGTAGGGAGCCTAGACCATCATAAACATACTCTTGCTGCTCCTAAATCTACTTGTCTAAATTAGATCGGACATTGAACATGTATGCGTAGGATCTTGTACCTTCCTTGTATGAAAAAGGTGTACACCATATTGGAGCACGCTCCACAATACAAATTGGAAGATTGTGAGGTTGACACCTAAAGGCGCCATGTGTAGGGAGCCTAGACCGTCATAAACATACTCCTGCTGCTCCAAATCTACTTGTCTAAATTTAGATCGGACATTGAACATGTATGCGTAGGATCTTGTACCTTCCTTGTATGAAAAAGGTGTACACCATATTGGAGCACGCTCCACAATACAAATTGGAAGATTGTGAGGTTGACACCTAAAGGCGCCATGTGTAGGGAGCCTAGACCATCATAAACATACTCCTTGCTGCTCCTAATCTACTTGTCTAAATTTAGATCGGACATTGAACATGTATGCGTAGGATCTTGTACCTTCCTTGTATGAAAAAGGTGTACACCATATTGGAGCACGCTCCACAATACAAATTGGAAGATTGTGAGGTTGACACCTAAAGGCGCCATGTGTAGGGAGCCTAGACCGTCATAAACATACTCCTGCTGCTCCAAATCTACTTGTCTAAATTTAGATCGGACATTAAACATGTATCCGTACGATCTTGTACCTTCCTTGTATGAAAAAGGTTTACACCATATTGGAGCACGCTCCACAATACAAATTGGAAGATTGTGAGGTTGACACCTAAAGGCGCCATGTGTAGGGAGCCTAGACCATCATAAACATACTCCTGCTGCTCCAAATCTACTTGTCTAAATTTAGATCGGACATTGAACATGTATGCGTAGGATCTTGTACCTTCCTTGTATGAAAAAGGTGTACACCATATTAGAGCACGCTCCACAATACAAATTGGAAGATTGTGAGGTTGTCACCTAAAGGCGCCATGTGTAGGGAGCCTAGACCTGTCAAGAACATACTCCTGCTGCTCCAAATCTACTTGTCTAAATTTAGATCGGACATTGAACATGTATGCGTAGGATCTTGTACCTTCCTTGTATGAAAAAGGTGTACACCATATTGGAGCACGCTCCACAATACAAATTGGAAGATTGTGAGGTTGACACCTAAAGGCGCCATGTGTAACGAGCCAAGACTGTCAAGAACATACTCCTGCTGCTCCAAATCTACTTGTCTAAATTTAGATCGGACATTGAACATGTATGCGTAGGATCTTGTACCTTCCTTGTATGAAAAAGGTGTACACCATATTGGAGCACGCTCCACAATACAAATTGGAAGATTGTGAGGTTGACACCTAAAGGCGCCATGATGTAGCGAGCCTAGACCATCATAAACATACTCCTGCTGCTCCAAATCTACTTGTCTAAATTTAGATCGGACATTAAACATGTATCCGTACGATCTTGTACCTTCCTTGTATGAAAAAGGTTTACACCATATTGGAGCACGCTCCACAATACAAATTGGAAGATTGTGAGGTTGACACCTAAAGGCGCCATGTGTAGGGAGCCTAGACCATCATAAACATACTCTTGCTGCTCCAAATCTACTTGTCTAAATTTAGATCGGACATTGAACATGTATGCGTAGGATCTTGTACCTTCCTTGTATGAAAAAGGTTTACACCATATTGGAGCACGCTCCACAATACAAATTGGAAGATTGTGAGGTTGACACCTAAAGGCGCCATGTGTAGGGAGCCTAGACCATCATAAACATACTCCTGCTGCTCCAAATCTACTTGTCTAAATTTAGATCGGACATTGAACATGTATGCGTAGGATCTTGTACCTTCCTTGTATGAAAAAGGTGTACACCATATTGGAGCACGCTCCACAATACAAATTGGAAGATTGTGAGGTTGACACCTAAAGGCGCCATGTGTAGGGAGCCTAGACCATCATAAACATACTCCTGCTGCTCCAAATCTACTTGTCTAAATTTAGATCGGACATTGAACATGTATGCGTAGGATCTTGTACCTTCCTTGTATGAAAAAGGTGTACACCATATTGGAGCACGCTCCACAATACAAATTGGAAGATTGTGAGGTTGACACCTAAAGGCGCCATGTGTAGGGAGCCTAGACCATCATAAACATACTCCTGCTGCTCCAAATCTACTTGTCTAAATTTAGATCGGACATTGAACATGTATGCGTAGGATCTTGTACCTTCCTTGTATGAAAAAGGTGTACACCATATTGGAGCACGCTCCACAATACAAATTGGAAGATTGTGAGGTTGACACCTAAAGGCGCCATGTGTAGGGAGCCTAGACCATCATAAACATACTCCTTGCTGCTCCAAATCTACTTGTCTAAATTTAGATCGGACATTGAACATGTATGCGTAGGATCTTGTACCTTCCTTGTATGAAAAAGGTGTACACCATATTGAGCACGCTCCACAATACAAATTGGAAGATTGTGAGGTTGACACCTAAAGGCGCCATGTGTAGCGAGCCTAGACCATCATAAACATACTCCTGCTGCTCCAAATCTACTTGTCTAAATTTAGATCGGACATTGAACATGTATGCGTAGGATCTTGTACCTTCCTTGTATGAAAAAGGTGTACACCATATTGGAGCACGCTCCACAATACAAATTGGAAGATTGTGAGGTTGACACCTAAAGGCGCCATGTGTAGGGAGCCTAGACCATCATAAACATACTCCTGCTGCTCCTAATCTACTTGTCTAAATTTAGATCGGACATTGAACATGTATGCGTAGGATCTTGTACCTTCCTTGTATGAAAAAGGTGTACACCATATTGGAGCACGCTCCACAATACAAATTGGAAGATTGTGAGGTTGACACCTAAAGGCGCCATGTAGTAGCGAGCCTAGACCATCATAAACATACTCCTGCTGCTCCAAATCTACTTGTCTAAATTTAGATCGGACATTAACATGTATCCGTACGATCTTGTACCTTCCTTGTATGAAAAAGGTTTACACCATATTGGAGCACGCTCCACAATACAAATTGGAAGATTGTGAGGTTGACACCTAAAGGCGCCATGTGTAGGGAGCCTAGACCATCATAAACATACTCCTTGCTGCTCCTAATCTACTTGTCTAAATTTAGATCGGACATTGAACATGTATGCGTAGGATCTTGTACCTTCCTTGTATGAAAAAGGTGTACACCATATTAGAGCACGCTCCACAATACAAATTGGAAGATTGTGAGGTTGTCACCTAAAGGCGCCATGTGTAGGGAGCCTAGACCAGTCATAAACATACTCCTGCTGCTCCAAATCTACTTGTCTAAATTAGATCGGACATTGAACATGTATGCGTAGGATCTTGTACCTTCCTTGTATGAAAAAGGTGTACACCATATTGGAGCACGCTCCACAATACAAATTGGAAGATTGTGAGGTTGACACCTAAAGGCGCCATGTGTACGGAGCCTAAGACCTGTCAAGAACATACTCCTGCTGCTCCAAATTACTTGTCTAAATTTAGATCGGACATTGAACATGTATGCGTAGGATCTTGTACCTTCCTTGTATGAAAAAGGTGTACACCATATTGGAGCACGCTCCACAATACAAATTGGAAGATTGTGAGGTTGTCACCTAAAGGCGCCATGTGTAACGAGCCTAAGACTGTCAAGAACATACTCCTGCTGCTCCAAATCTACTTGTCTAAATTTAGATCGGACATTGAACATGTATGCGTAGGATCTTGTACCTTCCTTGTATGAAAAAGGTGTACACCATATTGGAGCACGCTCCACAATACAAATTGGAAGATTGTGAGGTTGTCACCTAAAGGCGCCATGTGTAGGGAGCCTAGACCATCATAAACATACTCCTGCTGCTCCAAATCTACTTGTCTAAATTTAGATCGGACATTGAACATGTATGCGTAGGATCTTGTACCTTCCTTGTATGAAAAAGGTGTACACCATATTAGGAGCACGCTCCACAATACAAATTGGAAGATTGTGAGGTTGACACCTAAAGGCGCCATGTGTACGGAGCCAAGACTGTCAAGAACATACTCCTGCTGCTCCAAATCTACTTGTCTAAATTTAGATCGGACATTGAACATGTATGCGTAGGATCTTGTACCTTCCTTGTATGAAAAAGGTGTACACCATATTAGAGCACGCTCCACAATACAAATTGGAAGATTGTGAGGTTGACACCTAAAGGCGCCATGTGTAGGGAGCCTAGACCATCATAAACATACTCCTGCTGCTCTAAATTTACTTGTCTAATTTAGATCGGACATTGAACATGTATGCGTAGGATCTTGTACCTTCCTTGTATGAAAAAGGTATACATCATATTGGAGCACGCTCCACAATACAAATTGGAAGATTGTGAGGTTGACACCTAAAGGCGCCATGTGTAGGGAGCCGAGACTATCATAAACATACTCCTGCATGCTCCAAATCTACTTGTCTAAATTTAGATCGGACATTGAACATGTATGCGTAGGATCTTGTACCTTCCTTGTATGAAAAAGGTGTACACGATATTGATGCACGCTCCACAATACAAATTGGAAGATTGTAGGTTGACACCTAAAGGCGCCATGTGTAACGAGCCAAGACTGTCATGAACATACTCCTGCTGCTCCTAAATCTACTTGTCTAAATTTAGATCGGACATTGAACATCTATGCGTAGGATCTTGTACCTTCCTTGTATGAAAAAGGTGTACACCTATATTGGAGCACGCTCCACAATACAAATAGGAAGATTGTGAGGTTGTCACCTAAAGGCGCCATGTGTAGGGAGCCTAGACCATCATAAACATACTCCTGCTGCTCCAAATCTACTTGTCTAAATTTAGATCGGACATTGAACATGTATGCGTAGGATCTTGTACCTTCCTTGTATGAAAAAGGTGTACACCATATTGGAGCACGCTCCACAATACAAATTGGAAGATTGTGAGGTTGACACCTAAAGGCGCCATGTGTAGCGAGCCTAGACCATCATAAACATACTCCTGCTGCTCCAAATCTACTTGTCTAAATTTAGATCGGACATTAAACATGTATCCGTACGATCTTGTACCTTCCTTGTATGAAAAAGGTGTACACCATATTGGAGCACGCTCCACAATACAAATTGGAAGATTGTGAGGTTGACACCTAAAGGCGCCATGTGTAGGGAGCCTAGACCATCATAAACATACTCCTGCTGCTCCAAATCTACTTGTCTAAATTTAGATCGGACATTGAACATGTATGCGTAGGATCTTGTTCCTTCCTTGTATGAAAAAGGTGTACACCATATTGGAGCACGCTCCACAATACAAATTGGAAGATTGTGAGGTTGACACCTAAAGGCGCCATGTGTAGCGAGCCTAGAACTATCATAAACATACTCCTGCTGCTCCAAATCTACTTGTCTAAATTTAGATCGGACATTAAACATGTATCCGTACGATCTTGTACCTTCCTTGTATGAAAAAGGTTTACTCCATATTGGAGCACGCTCCAGAATACAAATTGGAAGATTCTGAGGTTGACACCTAAAGGCGCCATGTGTAGGGAGCCTAGACCATCATAAACATACTCCTGCTGCTCCTAATCTACTTGTCTAAATTTAGATCGGACATTGAACATGTATGCGTAGGATCTTGTTCCTTCCTTGTATGAAAAACGTGTACACCATATTGGAGCACGCTCCACAATACAAATTGGAAGATTCTGAGGTTGACACCTAAAGGCGCCATTGAGTAGCGAGCCTGAACCATCATAAACATACTCCTGCTGCTCCAAATCTACTTGTCTAAATTTAGATCGGACATTGAACATGTATGCGTAGGATCTTGTACCTTCCTTGTATGAAAAAGGTGTACACCATATTGGAGCACGCTCCACAATACAAATTGGAAGATTGTGAGGTTGACACCTAAAGGCGCCATGTGTAGGGAGCCTAGACCATCATAAACATACTCCTGCTGCTCCAAATCTACTTGTCTAAATTTAGATCGGACATTGAACATGTATGCGTAGGATCTTGTACCTTCCTTGTATGAAAAAGGTGTACACCATATTGGAGCACGCTCCACAATACAAATTGGAAGATTGTGAGGTTGACACCTAAAGGCGCCATGTGTAGGGAGCCTAGACCATCATAAACATACTCCTGCTGCTCCAAATCTACTTGTCTAAATTTAGATCGGACATTGAACATGTATGCGTAGGATCTTGTACCTTCCTTGTATGAAAAAGGTGTACACCATATTGAGCACGCTCCACAATACAAATAGGAAGATTGTGAGGTTGTCACCTAAAGGCGCCATGTGTAGGGAGCCTAGACCATCATAAACATACTCTTGCTGCTCCTAATCTACTTGTCTAAATTTAGATCGGACATTGAACATGTATGCGTAGGATCTTGTACCTTCCTTGTATGAAAAAGGTGTACACCATATTGGAGCACGCTCCACAATACAAATTGGAAGATTGTGAGGTTGACACCTAAAGGCGCCATGTGTAACGAGCCAAGACTGTCAAGAACATACTTCCTGCTGCTCCAAATCTACTTGTCTAAATTTAGATCGGACATTGAACATGTATGCGTAGGATCTTGTACCTTCCTTGTATGAAAAAGATGTACACGATATTGATGCACGCTCCACAATACAAATAGGAAGATTGTGAGGTTGTCACCTAAAGGCGCCATGTGTAGGGAGCCTAGACCATCATAAACATACTCCTGCTGCTCCAAATTTACTTGTCTAAATTTAGATCGGACATTGAACATGTATGCGTAGGATCTTATACCTTCCTTGTAGGAAAAAGGTGTACACCATATTAGAGCACGCTCCACAATACAAATTGAAAGATTGTAAGGTTGACACCTAAAGGCGCCATGTGTAACGAGCCAAGACTGTCAAGAACATACTCCTGCTGCTCCAAATTTACTTGTCTAAATTTAGATCGGACATTAAACATGTATCCGTACGATCTTGTACCTTCCTTGTATGAAAAAGGTTTACACCATATTCGAGCACGCTCCACAATACAAATTGGAAGATTGTGAGGTTGACACCTAAAGGCGCCATGTGTAGGGAGCCTAGACCATCATAAACATACTCTTGCTGCTCCTAATCTACTTGTCTAAATTTAGATCGGACATTGAACATGTATGCGTAGGATCTTGTACCTTTCTTGTATGAAAAAGGTGTACACCATATAGGAGTACGCTCCAGAATACAAATTGGAAGATTCTGAGGTTGACACCTAAAGGCGCCATGTGTAGCGAGCCTAGACCATCATAAACATACTCCTGCTGCTCCAAATCTACTTGTCTAAATTTAGATCGGACATTAAACATGTATCCGTAGCATCTTGTACCTTCCTTGTATGAAAAAGGTGTACACCATATTGGAGCACGCTCCACAATACAAATTGGAAGATTGTGAGGTTGACACCTAAAGGCGCCATGTGTAGGGAGCGTAGACCATCATAAACATACTCTTGCTGCTCCTAATCTACTTGTCTAAATTTAGATCGGACATTGAACATGTATGCGTACGATCTTGTACCTTCCTTGTATGAAAAAGGTGTACACCATATTGGAGCACGCTCCACAATACAAATTGGAAGATTGTGAGGTTGACACCTAAAGGCGCCATGTGTAGGGAGCCTAGACCATCATAAACATACTCCTGCTGCTCCAAATCTACTTGTCTAAATTTAGATCGGACATTAAACATGTATCGTACGGATCTTGTACCTTCCTTGTATGAAAAAGGTGTACACCATATTGGAGCACGCTCCACAATACAAATTGGAAGATTGTGAGGTTGACACCTAAAGGCGCCATGTGTAGGGAGCCTAGACCATCATAAACATACTCCTGCTGCTCCAAATCTACTTGTCTAAATTTAGATCGGACATTGAACATGTATGCGTAGGATCTTGTACCTTCCTTGTATGAAAAAGGTGTACACCATATTAGAGCACGCTCCACAATACAAATTGGAAGATTGTGAGGTTGACACCTAAAGGCGCCATGTGTAACGGAGCCTAGACCTGTCAAGAACATACTCCTGCTGCTCCAAATCTACTTGTCTAAATTTAGATCGGACATTGAACATGTATGCGTAGGATCTTGTACCTTCCTTGTATGAAAAAGGTGTACACCATATTAGAGCACGCTCCACAATACAAATAGGAAGATTGTGAGGTTGACACCTAAAGGCGCCATGTGTAGGGAGCCTAGACCATCATAAACATACTCCTGCTGCTCCAAATCTACTTGTCTAAATTTAGATCGGACATTGAACATGTATGCGTAGGATCTTGTACCTTCCTTGTATGAAAAAGGTGTACACCATATTGGAGCACGCTCCACAATACAAATTGGAAGATTGTGAGGTTGACACCTAAAGGCGCCATGTGTAGGGAGCCTAGACCATCATAAACATACTCCTGCTGCTCCAAATCTACTTGTCTAAATTTAGATCGGACATTGAACATGTATGCGTACGATCTTGTACCTTCCTTGTATGAAAAAGGTGTACACCATATTGGAGCACGCTCCACAATACAAATTGGAAGATTGTGAGGTTGACACCTAAAGGCGCCATGTGTAGGGAGCCTAGACCATCATAAACATACTCCTGCTGCTCCAAATCTACTTGTCTAAATTAGATCGGACATTGAACATGTATGCGTAGGATCTTGTACCTTCCTTGTATGAAAAAGGTGTACACCATATTGGAGCACGCTCCACAATACAAATTGGAAGATTGTGAGGTTGACACCTAAAGGCGCCATGTGTAAGGAGCCTAGACCTGTCATAAACATACTCCTGCTGCTCCAAATCTACTTGTCTAAATTTAGATCGGACATTGAACATGTATGCGTAGGATCTTGTACCTTCCTTGTATGAAAAAGGTGTACACCATATTAGAGCACGCTCCACAATACAAATAGGAAGATTGTGAGGTTGACACCTAAAGGCGCCATGTGTAGGGAGCCTAGACCATCATAAACATACTCCTGCTGCTCCTAAATCTACTTGTCTAAATTTAGATCGGACATTGAACATGTATACGTAGGATCTTGTACCTTCCTTGTATGAAAAAGGTGTACACCATATTAGAGCACGCTCCACAATACAAATTGGAAGATTGTGAGGTTGTCACCTAAAGGCGCCATGTGTAGGGAGCCTAGACCATCATAAACATACTCCTGCTGCTCCAAATCTACTTGTCTAAATTTAGATCGGACATTGAACATGTATCCGTACGATCTTGTACCTTCCTTGTATGAAAAAGGTGTACACCATATTGGAGCACGCTCCACAATACAAATAGGAAGATTGTGAGGTTGACACCTAAAGGCGCCATGTGTAGGGAGCCTAGACCATCATAAACATACTCCTTGCTGCTCCAAATCTACTTGTCTAAATTAAGATCGGACATTGAACATGTATGCGTAGGATCTTGTACCTTCCTTGTATGAAAAAGGTGTACACCATATTAGAGCACGCTCCACAATACAAATTGGAAGATTGTGAGGTTGTCACCTAAAGGCGCCATCTGTAGGGAGCCTAGACCATCATAAACATACTCCTAGCTGCTCCAAATCTACTTGTCTAAATTTAGATCGGACATTGAACATGTATCCGTACGATCTTGTACCTTCCTTGTATGAAAAAGGTGTACACCATATTGGAGCACGCTCCACAATACAAATTGGAAGATTGTGAGGTTGACACCTAAAGGCGCCATGTGTAAGGAGCCTAGACCATCATAAACATACTCCTGCTGCTCCAAATCTACTTGTCTAAATTAAGATCGGACATTGAACATGTATGCGTAGGATCTTGTACCTTCCTTGTATGAAAAAGGTGTACACCATATTAGAGCACGCTCCACAATACAAATTGGAAGATTGTGAGGTTGTCACCTAAAGGCGCCATGTGTAGGGAGCCTAAGACCAGTCATAAACATACTCCTGCTGCTCTAAATCTACTTGTCTAAATTTAGATCGGACATTGAACATGTATCCGTAGATCTTGTACCTTCCTTGTATGAAAAAGGTGTACACCATATTGGAGCACGCTCCACAATACAAATTGGAAGATTGTGAGGTTGACACCTAAAGGCGCCATGTGTAGGGAGCCTAGACCATCATAAACATACTCCTGCTGCTCCAAATCTACTTGTCTAAATTTAGATCGGACATTGAACATGTATGCGTAGGATCTTGTACCTTCCTTGTATGAAAAAGGTGTACACCATATTAGAGCACGCTCCACAATACAAATTGGAAGATTGTGAGGTTGACACCTAAAGGCGCCATGTGTAGAGCCAAGAGTGTCAAAAACATACTCCTGCTGCTCCAAATTTACTTCTCTAAATTTAGATCGGACATTGAACATGTATGCGTAGGATCTTGTACCTTCCTTGTATGAAAAAGGTGTACACGATATTGAAGCACGCTCCACAATACAAATAGGAAGATTGTGAGGTTGTCACCTAAAGGCGCCATGTGTAGGGAGCCTAGACCATTATAAACATACTCGTGCTGCTCCGAATCTACTTGTCTAAATTTAGATCGGACATTGAACATGTATGCGTAGGATCTTATACCTTCCTTGTATGCAAAAAGGTGTACACGATATTGAAGCTCGCTCCACAATACAAATAGGAAGATTGTGAGGTTGTCACCTAAAGGCGCCATGTGTAGGGAGCCTACACCATCATAAAGATACTCCTGCTGCTCGAAATCTACTTCTCTAAATTTAGATCGGACATTGAACATGTATGCGTAGGATCTTGTACCTTCCTTGTATGAAAAAGGTATACACGATATGGAAGCACGCTCCACAATACAAATAGGAAGATTGTGAGGTTGTCACCTAAAGGCGCCATGTGTAGGGAGCCTAGACCATCATAAACATACTCCTGCTGCTCGAAATCTACTTGGTCTAAATTTAGATCGGACATTGAACATGTATGCGTAGGATCTTGTACCTTCCTTGTATGAAAAAGGTGTACACCATATTAGAGCACGCTCCACAATACAAATAGGAAGATTGTGAGGTTGTCACCTAAAGGCGCACATGTGTAGCGTAGCCTAGACCATCATAAACATACTCCTACTGCTCCAAATCTACTTGTCTAAATTTAGATCGGACATTAAACATGTATCCGTACCGATCTTGTACCTTCCTTGTATGAAAAAGGTGTACACCATATTGGAGCACGCTCCACAATACAAATTGGAAGATTGTGAGGTTGACACCTAAAGGCGCCATGTGTAGGGAGCCTAGACCATCATAAACATACTCGTGCTGCTCTAAATCTACTTGTCTAAATTTAGATCGGACATTAAACATCTATCCGTACGATCTTGTACCTTCCTTGTATGAAAAAGGTTTACACTATATTGGAGCACGCTCCACAATACAAATTGGAAGATTGTGAGGTTGACACCTAAAGGCGCCATGTGTAGGGAGCCTAGACCATCATAAACATACTCCTGCTGCTCCAAATCTACTTGTCTAAATTTAGATCGGACATTGAACATGTATGCGTAGGATCTTATACCTTCCTTGTATGAAAAAGGTGTACACTATATTAGAGCACGCTCCACAACACAAATAGGAAGATTGTGAGGTTGACACCTAAAGGGCCATGTGTAACGAGCCAAGACTGTCAAGAACATACTCCTGCTGCTCCAAATCTACTTGTCTAAATTTAGATCGGACATTAAACATGTATGCGTAGGATCTTGTACCTTCCTTGTATGAAAAAGGTGTACACGATATTGAAGCTCGCTCCACAATACAAATAGGAAGATTGTGAGGTTGTCACCTAAAGGCGCCATGTGTAGGGAGCCTAGACCATCATAAAGATACTCCTGCTGCTCGAAATCTACTTCTCTAAATTTAGATCGGACATTGAACATGTATGCGTAGGATTTTGTACCTTCCTTGTATGAAAAAGGTGTACACCATATTGGAGCACGCTCCACAATACAAATTGGAAGATTGTGAGGTTGACACCTAAAGGCGCCATGTGTAACGAGCCAAGACTGTCAAGAACATACTCCTGCTGCTCCAAACTTACTTGTCTAAATTTAGATCGGACATTGAACATGTATGCGTAGGATCTTGTACCTTCCTTGTATGAAAAAGGTATACACGATATTGAAGCACGTTCCACAAGACAAATAGGAAGATTGTGAGGTTGTCACCTAAAGGCGCCATGTGTAGGGAGCCTAGACCATCATAAACATACTCCTGCTGCTCGAAATCTTCTTGGGTAAATTTAGATCGGACATTGAACATGTATGCGTAGGATCTTGTACCTTCCTTGTATGAAAAAGGTGTACACCATATTAGAGCACGCTCCACAATACAAATTGGAAGATTGTAAAGTTGACACCTAAAGGCGCCATGTGTAGGGAGCCTAGACCATCATAAACATACTCCTACTGCTCCAAATCTACTTGTCTAAATTTAGATCGGACATTAAACATGTATGCCTACGATCTTGTACCTTCCTACTATGATAAAGGTTTACACCATATTGGAGCACGCTCCACAATACAAATTGGAAGATTGTGAGGTTAAGACCTAAAGGCGGCATGTGTAGGGAGCCTAGACCATCATAAACATACTCCTGCTGCTCCAAATCTACTTGTCTAAATTAAGATCGGACATTGAACATGTATGCGTAGGATCTTATACCTTCCTTGTATGAAAAAGGTGTACACCATATTAGAGCACGCTCCACAATACAAATTGAAAGATTCTAAGGTTGACACCTAAAGGCGCCATGTGTAACGAGCCAAGACTGTCAAGAACATACTCCTGCAGTTCCAAATCTACTTGTCTAAATTTAGATCGGACATTGAACATGTATGCGTAGGATTTTGTACCTTCCTTGTATGAAAAAGGTGTACACCATATTAGAGCACGCTCCACAATACAAATAGGAAGATTGTGAGGTTGACACCTAAAGGCGCCATGTGTAGGGAGCCTAGACCATCATAAACATACTCTTGCTGCTCTAAATTTACTTGTCTAAATTAAGATCGGACATTGAACATGTATGCGTAGGATCTTGTACCTTCCTTGTATGAAAAAGGTGTACACCATATTAGAGCACGCTCCACAATACAAATTGGAAGATTGTGAGGTTGTCACCTAAAGGCGCCATCTGTAGGGAGCCTAGACCATCATAAACATACTCTAGCTGCTCCAAATTTACTTGTCTAAATTTAGATCGGACATTGAACATGTATCCGTACCATCTTGTACCTTCCTTGTATGAAAAAAGTGTACACCATATTGGAGCACGCTCCACAATACAAATTGGAAGATTGTGAGGTTGACACCTAAAGGCGCCATGTGTAAGGAGCGTAGACCATCATAAACATACTCATGCTGCTCCAAATCTACTTGTCTAAATTAAGATCGGACATTGAACATGTATGCGTAGGATCTTGTACCTTCCTTGTATGAAAAAGGTGTACACCATATTAGAGCACGTCCACAATACAAATTGGAAGATTGTGAGGTTGTCACCTAAAGGCGCCATGTCTAGGGAGCCAAGACTGTCAAAAACATACTCCTGCTCCTCTAAATCTACTTGTCTCAATTTAGATCTGACATTGAACAAGTATCCCGAAGATCTTGTACCTTCCTTGTATGAAAAAGGTGTACACCATATTGGAGCACGATCCACAATAGAAATTAGAAGATTGTGAGGTTGACACCTAAAGGCGCCATGTGTAGGGAGCGTAGACCATCATAAAAATACTCTTGCTGCTCCTAATCTACTTGTCTAAATTTAGATCAGACATTGAACATGTATGCGTAAGATCTTGTACCTTCCTTGTATGAAAAAAGTGTACACCATATTAGAGCACGCTCCACAATACAAATTGGAAGATTGTGAGCTTGACACAAAAAATGTCCTGTGTAGAGAGCCAAGAGTGTCAAAAACATACTCCTGCTGCTCCAAATTTACTTGTCTAAATTTAGATCGGACATTGAACATGTATGCGTAGGATCTTGTACCTTCCTTGTATGAAAAAGGTGTACACGATATTGAAGCACGCTCCACAATACAAATAGGAAGATTGTGAGGTTGTCACCTAAAGGCGCCATGTGTAGGGAGCCTAGACCATTATAAACATACTCGTGCTGCTCCGAATCTACTTGTCTAAATTTAGATAGGACATTGAACATGTATGCGTAGGATCTTATACCTTCCTTGTATCAAAAAGGTGTACACGATATTGAAGCTCGCTCCACAATACAAATAGGAAGATTGTGAGGTTGTCACCTAAAGGCGCCATGTGTAGGGAGCCTACACCATCATAAAGATACTCCTGCTGCTCGAAATCTACTTCTCTAAATTTAGATCGGACATTGAACATGTATGCGTAGGATTTTGTACCTTCCTTGTATGAAAAAGGTATACACGATATTGAAGCACGCTCCACAAGACAAATAGGAAGATTGTGAGGTTGTCACCTAAAGGCGCCATGTGTAGGGAGCCTAGACCATCATAAACATACTCCTGCTGCTCGAAATCTACTTGGGTAAATTTAGATCGGACATTGAACATGTATGCGTAGGATCTTGTACCTTCCTTGTATGAAAAAGGTGTACACCATATTAGAGCACGCTCCACAACACAAATAGGAAGATTGTGAGGTTGTCACCTAAAGGCAACATGTGTAGCGTGCCTAGACCATCATAAACATACTCCAACTGCTCAAAATCTTCTTGTCTAAATTTAGATCGGACATTAAACATGTATCCGTACCATCTTGTACCTTCCTTGTATGAAAAAGGTGTACACCATATTGGAGCACGCTCCACAATACAAATTGGAAGATTGTGAGGTTGACACCTAAAGGCGCCATGTGTAGGGAGCCTAGACCATCATAAACATACTCGTGCTGCTCTAAATCTACTTGTCTAAATTTAGATCGGACATTAAACATCTATCCGTACGATCTTGTACCTTCCTTGTATGAAAAAGGTTTACACTATATTGGAGCACGCTCCACAATACAAATTGGAAGATTGTGAGGTTGACACCTAAAGGCGCCATGTGTAGGGAGCCTAGACCATCATAAACATACTCCTGCTGCTCCAAATCTACTTGTCTAAATTTAGATCGGACATTGAACATGTATGCGTAGGATCTTATACCTTCCTTGTATGAAAAAGGTGTACACTATATTAGAGCACGCTCCACAACACAAATAGGAAGATTGTGAGGTTGACACCTAAAGGGCCATGTGTAACGAGCCAAGACTGTCAAGAACATACTCCTGCTGCTCCAAATCTACTTGTCTAAATTTAGATCGGACATTAAACATGTATGCGTAGGATCTTGTACCTTCCTTGTATGAAAAAGGTGTACACGATATTGAAGCTCGCTCCACAATACAAATAGGAAGATTGTGAGGTTGTCACCTAAAGGCGCCATGTGTAGGGAGCCTAGACCATCATAAAGATACTCCTGCTGCTCGAAATCTACTTCTCTAAATTTAGATCGGACATTGAACATGTATGCGTAGGATTTTGTACCTTCCTTGTATGAAAAAGGTGTACACCATATTGGAGCACGCTCCACAATACAAATTGGAAGATTGTGAGGTTGACACCTAAAGGCGCCATGTGTAACGAGCCAAGACTGTCAAGAACATACTCCTGCTGCTCCAAACTTACTTGTCTAAATTTAGATCGGACATTGAACATGTATGCGTAGGATCTTGTACCTTCCTTGTATGAAAAAGAAATACACGATATTGAAGCACGTTCCACAAGACAAATAGGAAGATTGTGAGGTTGTCACCTAAAGGCGCCATGTGTAGGGAGCCTAGACCATCATAAACATACTCCTGCTGCTCGAAATCTACTTGGGTAAATTTAGATCGGACATTGAACATGTATGCGTAGGATCTTGTACCTTCCTTGTATGAAAAAGGTGTACACCATATTAGAGCACGCTCCACAATACAAATTGGAAGATTGTAAAGTTGACACCTAAAGGCGCCATGTGTAGGGAGCCTAGACCATCATAAACATACTCCTGCTGCTCCAAATCTACTTGTCTAAATTTAGATCAGACATTGAACATGTATGCGTAGGATCTTATACCTTCCTTGTATGAAAAAGGTGTAAACCATATTAGAGCACGCTCCACAATACAAATTTGAAGATTGTGAGGTTGACACCTAAAGGCGCCATGTGTAGGGAGCCTAGACCATCATAAACATACTCTTGCTGCTCTAACTTTACTTGTCTAAATTTAGATCGGACATTGAACATGTATGCGTAGGATCTTGTACCTTCCTTGTATGAAAAAGGTGTACACCATATTGGAGTACGCTCCAGAATACAAATTGGAAGATTCTGAGGTTGACACCTAAAGGCGCCATGTGTAGCGAGCCTAGACCATCATAAACATACTCCTGCTGCTCCAAATTTACTTGTCTAAATTTAGATCGGACATTAAACATGAATGCGTAGGATCTTGTACCTTCCTTGTATGAAAAAGGTGTACACCATATTGGAGCACGCTCCACAATACAAATTGGAAGATTGTGAGGTTGACACCTAGGTTTAGGGTTTAGGGTTTAGGGTTTACTTTACTAACCTGTTCCAAATCTACTTGTCTAAATTTAGATCAGACATTGAACATGTAGGCGTAGGATTTTAAACCTTCCTTGTATGAAAAAGGTATACACGATATTGAAGCACGTTCCACAAGACAAATAGGAAGATTGTGAGGTTGTCACCTAAAGGCGCCATGTGTAGGGAGCCTAGACCATCATAAACATACTCCTGCTGCTCGAAATCTACTTGGGTAAATTTAGATCGGACATTGAACATGTATGCGTAGGATCTTGTACCTTCCTTGTATGAAAAAGGTGTACACCATATTAGAGCACGCTCCACAATACAAATTGGAAGATTGTAAAGTTGACACCTAAAGGCGCCATGTGTAGGGAGCCTAGACCATCATAAACATACTCCTACTGCTCCAAATCTACTTGTCTAAATTTAGATCGGACATTAAACATGTATGCCTACGATCTTGTACCTTCCTACTATGATAAAGGTTTACACCATATTGGAGCACGCTCCACAATACAAATTGGAAGATTGTGAGGTTAAGACCTAAAGGCGGCATGTGTAGGGAGCCTAGACCATCATAAACATACTCCTGCTGCTCCAAATCTACTTGTCTAAATTAAGATCGGACATTGAACATGTATGCGTAGGATCTTATACCTTCCTTGTATGAAAAAGGTGTACACCATATTAGAGCACGCTCCACAATACAAATTGAAAGATTCTAAGGTTGACACCTAAAGGCGCCATGTGTAACGAGCCAAGACTGTCAAGAACATACTCCTGCAGTTCCAAATCTACTTGTCTAAATTTAGATCGGACATTGAACATGTATGCGTAGGATTTTGTACCTTCCTTGTATGAAAAAGGTGTACACCATATTAGAGCACGCTCCACAATACAAATAGGAAGATTGTGAGGTTGACACCTAAAGGCGCCATGTGTAGGGAGCCTAGACCATCATAAACATACTCTTGCTGCTCTAAATTTACTTGTCTAAATTAAGATCGGACATTGAACATGTATGCGTAGGATCTTGTACCTTCCTTGTATGAAAAAGGTGTACACCATATTAGAGCACGCTCCACAATACAAATTGGAAGATTGTGAGGTTGTCACCTAAAGGCGCCATCTGTAGGGAGCCTAGACCATCATAAACATACTCTAGCTGCTCCAAATTTACTTGTCTAAATTTAGATCGGACATTGAACATGTATCCGTACCATCTTGTACCTTCCTTGTATGAAAAAAGTGTACACCATATTGGAGCACGCTCCACAATACAAATTGGAAGATTGTGAGGTTGACACCTAAAGGCGCCATGTGTAAGGAGCGTAGACCATCATAAACATACTCATGCTGCTCCAAATCTACTTGTCTAAATTAAGATCGGACATTGAACATGTATGCGTAGGATCTTGTACCTTCCTTGTATGAAAAAGGTGTACACCATATTAGAGCACGTCCACAATACAAATTGGAAGATTGTGAGGTTGTCACCTAAAGGCGCCATGTCTAGGGAGCCAAGACTGTCAAAAACATACTCCTGCTCCTCTAAATCTACTTGTCTCAATTTAGATCTGACATTGAACAAGTATCCCGAAGATCTTGTACCTTCCTTGTATGAAAAAGGTGTACACCATATTGGAGCACGATCCACAATAGAAATTAGAAGATTGTGAGGTTGACACCTAAAGGCGCCATGTGTAGGGAGCGTAGACCATCATAAAAATACTCTTGCTGCTCCTAATCTACTTGTCTAAATTTAGATCAGACATTGAACATGTATGCGTAAGATCTTGTACCTTCCTTGTATGAAAAAAGTGTACACCATATTAGAGCACGCTCCACAATACAAATTGGAAGATTGTGAGCTTGACACAAAAAATGTCCTGTGTAGAGAGCCAAGAGTGTCAAAAACATACTCCTGCTGCTCCAAATTTACTTGTCTAAATTTAGATCGGACATTGAACATGTATGCGTAGGATCTTGTACCTTCCTTGTATGAAAAAGGTGTACACGATATTGAAGCACGCTCCACAATACAAATAGGAAGATTGTGAGGTTGTCACCTAAAGGCGCCATGTGTAGGGAGCCTAGACCATTATAAACATACTCGTGCTGCTCCGAATCTACTTGTCTAAATTTAGATAGGACATTGAACATGTATGCGTAGGATCTTATACCTTCCTTGTATCAAAAAGGTGTACACGATATTGAAGCTCGCTCCACAATACAAATAGGAAGATTGTGAGGTTGTCACCTAAAGGCGCCATCTGTAGGGAGCCTACACCATCATAAAGATACTCCTGCTGCTCGAAATCTACTTCTCTAAATTTAGATCGGACATTGAACATGTATGCGTAGGATTTTGTACCTTCCTTGTATGAAAAAGGTATACACGATATTGAAGCACGCTCCACAAGACAAATAGGAAGATTGTGAGGTTGTCACCTAAAGGCGCCATGTGTAGGGAGCCTAGACCATCATAAACATACTCCTGCTGCTCGAAATCTACTTGGGTAAATTTAGATCGGACATTGAACATGTATGCGTAGGATCTTGTACCTTCCTTGTATGAAAAAGGTGTACACCATATTAGAGCACGCTCCACAACACAAATAGGAAGATTGTGAGGTTGTCACCTAAAGGCAACATGTGTAGCGTGCCTAGACCATCATAAACATACTCCAACTGCTCAAAATCTTCTTGTCTAAATTTAGATCGGACATTAAACATGTATCCGTACCATCTTGTACCTTCCTTGTATGAAAAAGGTGTACACCATATTGGAGCACGCTCCACAATACAAATTGGAAGATTGTGAGGTTGACACCTAAAGGCGCCATGTGTAGGGAGCCTAGACCATCATAAACATACTCGTGCTGCTCTAAATCTACTTGTCTAAATTTAGATCGGACATTAAACATCTATCCGTACGATCTTGTACCTTCCTTGTATGAAAAAGGTTTACACTATATTGGAGCACGCTCCACAATACAAATTGGAAGATTGTGAGGTTGACACCTAAAGGCGCCATGTGTAGGGAGCCTAGACCATCATAAACATACTCCTGCTGCTCCAAATCTACTTGTCTAAATTTAGATCGGACATTGAACATGTATGCGTAGGATCTTATACCTTCCTTGTATGAAAAAGGTGTACACTATATTAGAGCACGCTCCACAACACAAATAGGAAGATTGTGAGGTTGACACCTAAAGGGCCATGTGTAACGAGCCAAGACTGTCAAGAACATACTCCTGCTGCTCCAAATCTACTTGTCTAAATTTAGATCGGACATTAAACATGTATGCGTAGGATCTTGTACCTTCCTTGTATGAAAAAGGTGTACACGATATTGAAGCTCGCTCCACAATACAAATAGGAAGATTGTGAGGTTGTCACCTAAAGGCGCCATGTGTAGGGAGCCTAGACCATCATAAAGATACTCCTGCTGCTCGAAATCTACTTCTCTAAATTTAGATCGGACATTGAACATGTATGCGTAGGATTTTGTACCTTCCTTGTATGAAAAAGGTGTACACCATATTGGAGCACGCTCCACAATACAAATTGGAAGATTGTGAGGTTGACACCTAAAGGCGCCATGTGTAACGAGCCAAGACTGTCAAGAACATACTCCTGCTGCTCCAAACTTACTTGTCTAAATTTAGATCGGACATTGAACATGTATGCGTAGGATCTTGTACCTTCCTTGTATGAAAAAGGTATACACGATATTGAAGCACGTTCCACAAGACAAATAGGAAGATTGTGAGGTTGTCACCTAAAGGCGCCATGTGTAGGGAGCCTAGACCATCATAAACATACTCCTGCTGCTCGAAATCTACTTGGGTAAATTTAGATCGGACATTGAACATGTATGCGTAGGATCTTGTACCTTCCTTGTATGAAAAAGGTGTACACCATATTAGAGCACGCTCCACAATACAAATTGGAAGATTGTAAAGTTGACACCTAAAGGCGCCATGTGTAGGGAGCCTAGACCATCATAAACATACTCCTGCTGCTCCAAATCTACTTGTCTAAATTTAGATCAGACATTGAACATGTATGCGTAGGATCTTATACCTTCCTTGTATGAAAAAGGTGTAAACCATATTAGAGCACGCTCCACAATACAAATTTGAAGATTGTGAGGTTGACACCTAAAGGCGCCATGTGTAGGGAGCCTAGACCATCATAAACATACTCTTGCTGCTCTAACTTTACTTGTCTAAATTTAGATCGGACATTGAACATGTATGCGTAGGATCTTGTACCTTCCTTGTATGAAAAAGGTGTACACCATATTGGAGTACGCTCCAGAATACAAATTGGAAGATTCTGAGGTTGACACCTAAAGGCGCCATGTGTAGCGAGCCTAGACCATCATAAACATACTCCTGCTGCTCCAAATTTACTTGTCTAAATTTAGATCGGACATTAAACATGAATGCGTAGGATCTTGTACCTTCCTTGTATGAAAAAGGTGTACACCATATTGGAGCACGCTCCACAATACAAATTGGAAGATTGTGAGGTTGACACCTAGGTTTAGGGTTTAGGGTTTAGGGTTTACTTTACTAACCTGTTCCAAATCTACTTGTCTAAATTTAGATCAGACATTGAACATGTAGGCGTAGGATTTTAAACCTTCCTTGTATGAAAAAGGTGTACACCATATTGGAGCACGCTCGACAATACAAATTGGAAGATTGTGAGGTTGATACCTAAAGGCGCCATGTGTAAGGAGCCTAGACCATCATAAACATACTCTAGCTGCTCCAAATTTACTTGTCTAAATTTAGATTGGACATTGAACATGTATGCGTAGGATCTTGTACCTTCCTTGTATGAAAAAGGTGTACACCATATTGAAGCACGCTCCACAACACAAATAGGAAGATTGTGAGGTTGTCACCTAAAGGCAACATGTGTAGCGTGCCTAGACCATCATAAACATACTCCAACTGCTCCAAATCTACTTGTCTAAATTTAGATCGGACATTAAACATGTATCCGTACCATCTTGTAGCTTCCTTGTATGAAAAAGGTGTACACCATATTGGAGCACGCTCCACAATTCAAATTGGAAGATTGTGAGGTTGACACCTAAAGGCGCCATGTGTAAGGAGCCTAGACCATCATAAACATACTCGTGCTGCTCCAAATCTACTTGTCTAAATTTAGATCGGACATTAAACATGTATCCGTACGATCTTGTACCTTCCTTGTATGAAAAAGGTTTACACCATATTGGAGCACGCTCCACAATACAAATTGGAAGATTGTGAGGTTGACACCTAAAGGCGCCATGTGTAGGGAGCCTAGACCATCATAAACATACTCCTGCTGCTCCAAATCTACTTGTCTAAATTTAGATCGGACATTGAACATGTATGCGTAGGATTTTGTACCTTCCTTGTATGAAAAAGGTGTACACCATATTAGAGCACGCTCCACAATACAAATTGGAAGTCTGTGAGCTTGACACCTAAAGGCGCCATGTGTAGGGAGCCTAGACCATCATAAACATACTCTTGCTGCTCTAAATTTACTTGTCTAAATTTAGATCGGACATTGAACATGTATGCGTAGGATCTTGTACCTTCCTTGTATGAAAAAGGTGTACACCATATTGGAGTACGCTCCAGAATACAAATAGGAAGATTGTGAGGTTGACACCTAAAGGCGCCATGTGTAGGGAGCCTAGACCGTCATAAACATACTCCAACTGCTCCAAATCTACTTGTCTAAATTTAGATCGGACATTAAACATGTATCCGTACCATCTTGTAGCTTCCTTGTATGAAAAAGGTGTACACCATATTGGAGCACGCTCCACAATTCAAATTGGAAGATTGTGAGGTTGACACCTAAAGGCGCCATGTGTAAGGAGCCTAGACCATCATAAACATACTCTAGCTGCTCCAAATTTACTTGTCTAAATTTAGATTGGACATTGAACATGTATGCGTAGGATCTTGTACCTTCCTTGTATGAAAAAGGTGTACACCATATTGAAGCACGCTCCACAACACAAATAGGAAGATTGTGAGGTTGTCACCTAAAGGCAACATGTGTAGCATGCCTAGACCATCATAAACATACTCCAACTGCTCCAAATCTACTTGTCTAAATTTAGATCGGACATTAAACATGTATCCGTACCATCTTGTAGCTTCCTTGTATGAAAAAGGTGTACACCATATTGGAGCACGCTCCACAATTCAAATTGGAAGATTGTGAGGTTGACACCTAAAGGCGCCATGTGTAAGGAGCCTAGACCATCATAAACATACTCGTGCTGCTCCAAATCTACTTGTCTAAATTTAGATCGGACATTAAACATGTATCCGTACGATCTTGTACCTTCCTTGTATGAAAAAGGTTTACACCATATTGGAGCACGCTCCACAATACAAATTGGAAGATTGTGAGGTTGACACCTAAAGGCGCCATGTGTAGGGAGCCTAGACCATCATAAACATACTCCTGCTGCTCCAAATCTACTTGTCTAAATTTAGATCGGACATTGAACATGTATGCGTAGTATTTTGTACCTTCCTTGTATGAAAAAGGTGTACACCATATTAGAGCACGCTCCACAATACAAATTGGAAGTCTGTGAGCTTGACACCTAAAGGCGCCATGTGTAGGGAGCCTAGACCATCATAAACATACTCTTGCTGCTCTAAATTTACTTGTCTAAATTTAGATCGGACATTGAACATGTATGCGTAGGATCTTGTACCTTCCTTGTATGAAAAAGGTGTACACCATATTGGAGTACGCTTCAGAATACAAATAGGAAGATTGTGAGGTTGACACCTAAAGGCGCCATGTGTAGGGAGCCTAGACCGTCATAAACATACTCCTGCTGCTCCAAATCTACTTGTCTAAATTTAGATCGGACATTGAACATGTATGCGTAGGATCTTGTTCCTTCCTTGTATGAAAAAGGTGTACACCATATTGGAGCACGCTCCACAATACAAATTGGAAGAATGAGAGGTTGTCACCTTTAGGCGCCATGTGTAGAGAGCCTAGACCATCATAAACATACTCCTGCTGCTCCAAATCTACTTGTCTAAATTTAGATCGGACATTGAACATGTATGCGTAGGATCTTGTTCCTTCCTTGTATGAAAAAGGTTTACACCATATTGGAGCACGCTCCACAATACGAATTGGAAGATTCTGAGGTTGACACCTAAAGGCGCCATGTGTAACGAGCCAAGACTGTCAAGAACATACTCCTGCTACTCCAAATCTACTTGTCTTAATTTAGATCGGACATTGAACATGTATTTCTAGGATCTTGTACCTTCCTTGTATGAAAAAGGTGTACACCATATTGGAGCACACTCCACAATACAAATTGGAAGATTGTGAGGTTGTCACCTAAAGGCGCCATGTGTAGAGAGCCTAGACCTTCATAAACATACTCCTGCTGCTCCAAATCTACTTGTCTAAATTTAGATCGGACATTGAACATGTATGCGTAGGATCTTGTTCCTTCCTTGTATGAAAAAGATGTATACCATATTGAAGCACGCTCCACAATACAAATTGGAAGATTGTGAGGTTGTCACCTAAAGGCGCCATCTGTAACGAGCCAAGACTGTCAAGAACATACTCCTGCTGCTCCAAATCTACTTGTCTAAATTTAGATCGGACATTGAACATGTATGCGTAGGATCTTGTTCCTTCCTTGTATGAAAAAGGTGTACACCATATTCGAGCACGTCCACAATACAAATTGGAAGATTGTGAGGTTGACACCTAAAGGCGCCATGTGTAGGCAGCCTAGACCATCCTAAACATACTCCTGCTGCTCCAAATCTACTTGTCTAAATTTAGATCGGACATTGAACATGTATGCGTAGGATCTTGTTCCTTCCTTGTATGAAAAAGGTGTACACCATATTGGAGCACGTTCCACAATACAAATTGGAAGATTGTGAGGTTGACACCTAAAGGCGCCATGTGTAACAAGCCAAGACTGTCAAGAACATACTCCTGCTGCTCCAAATTTACTTGTCTAAATTTAGATCGGACATTGAACATGTATGCGTAGGATCTTGTACCTTCCTTGTATGAAAAGGTGTACACCATATTGAAGCACGCTCCACAATACAAATTGGAAGATAGTGAGGTTGTCACCTAAAGGCGCCATGTGTAACGAGCCAAGACTGTCAAGAACATACTCCTGCTGCTCCAAATCTACTTGTCTAAATTTAGATCGGACATTGAACATGTATGCGTAGGACCTTGTACCTTCCTTGTATGAAAAAGGTGTACACCATATTGGAGCACGCTCCACAATACAAATAGGAAGATTGTGAGGTTGTCACCTAAAGGCGACATGTGTAGGGAGCCTAGACCGTCATAAACATACTCCTGCTGCTCCAAATCTACTTGTCTAAATTTAGATCGGACATTAAACATGTATGCGTACGATCTTGTACCTTCCTTCTATGATAAAGGTTTACACCATATTGGAGCACGCTCCACATTACAAATTGGAAGATTGTGAGGTTGACACCTAAAGGCGCCATGTGTAGGGAGCCTAGACCATCATAAACATACTCCTGCTGCTCCAAATCTACTTGTCTAAATTTAGATCGGACATTGAACAAATATGCGTAGGATCTTGTTCCTTCCTTGTATGAAAAAGGTGTACACCATATTGGAGCACGCTCCACAATACAAATTGGAAGATTGTGAGGTTGTCACGTAAAGGCGCCATGTGTAGGGAGCCTAGACCATCATAAACATACTCCTGCTGCTCCAAATCTACTTGTCTAAATTTAGATCGGACATTAAACATGTATCCGTACGATCTTGTACCTTCCTTGTATGAAAAAGGTGTACACCATATTGGAGCACGTTCCACAATACAAATTGGAAGATTGTGAGGTTGACACCTAAAGGCGCCATGTGTAACAAGCCAAGACTGTCAAGAATATACTCCTGCTGCTCCAAATTTACTTGTCTAAATTTAGATCGGACATTGAACATGTATGCGTAGGATCTTGTACCTTCCTTGTATGAAAAAGGTGTACACCATATAGAAGCACGCTCCACAATACAAATTGGAAGATTGTGAGGTTGACACCTAAAGGCGCCATGTGTAACGGAAGCCTAAGACTGTCATAGAATATACTCCTGCTGCTCCAAATTACTTGTCTAAATTTAGATCGGACATTGAACATGTATGCGTAGGATCTTGTACCTTCCTTGTATGAAAAAGGTGTACACCATATTGGAGCACGCTCCACAATACAAATAGAAGATTGTGAGGTTGTCACCTAAAGGCGCCATGTGTAGGGAGCCTAGACCGTCATAAACATACTCCTGCTGCTCCAAATCTACTTGTCTAAATTTAGATCGGACATTCAACATGTATCCGTACGATCTTGTACCTTCCATCTATGATAAAGGTTTACACCATATTGGAGCACGCTCCACAATACAAATTGGAAGATTGTGAGGTTGACACCTAAAGGCGCCATGTGTAGGGAGCCTAGACCATCATAAACATACTCCTGCTGCTCCAAATCTACTTGTCTAAATTTAGATCGGACATTAAACATGTATGCCGTAGGATCTTGTACCTTCCTTCTATGAAAAGGTGTACACCATATTGGAGCACGCTTCCACAATACAAATTGGAAGATTGTGAAGTTGTCACCTAAAGGCGCCATGTGTAGGGAGCCTAGACCATCATAAACATACTCCTGCTGCTCCAAATCTACTTGTCTAAATTTAGATCGGACATTAAACATGTATGCCTACGATCTTGTACCTTCCTTCTATGATAAAGGTTTACACCATATTGGAGCACGCTCCACAATACAAATTGGAAGATTGTGAGCTTAACACCTAAAGGCGCCATGTGTAGGGAGCCTAGACCATCATAAACATACTCCTGCTGCTCCAAATCTACTTGTCTAAATTTAGTATCGGACATTAAAAGATGTATGCGTAGGATCTTGTACCTTCCTTGTATGAAAAAGGGTTACACCATATTGGAAGCACGCTCCACAAATACAAATATGAAGATTGTGAGGTTGTCACTAAAGGCGCCATGGTGTAGGGAGCCTAGACCATCATAAACATACTCCTGTGCTCCAAATCTACTTGTCTAAATTTAGATCGGACATTACAAGATGTATGCGTAGGATCTTGTACCTTCCTTGTATGAAAAAGGTGTACACCATATTGAAGCACGCTCCACAATACAAATTGGAAGATTGTGAGGTTGTCACCTAAAGGCGCACTGTGTAGGGAGCCTAGACCATCATAAACATACTCCTGCTGCTCCAAATCTACTTGTCTAAATTTAGATCGGACCATCAACATGTACTCCATACGATCTTGTACCTTCCTTCTTGATTAAAGGTTTACATCCATATTGGAGCACGCTCCACAATACAAATTGGAAGATTTGCGAGTTGACACCTAAAGGCGCCATGTGTAGGGAGCCTAGACCATCATAAACATACTCTGCTCCAAATCTACTTGTCTAAATTTAGATTGGACATTGAACATGTATGCGTAGGATCTTGTCCTTCCTTGTATGAAAAAGGTGTACACCATATTGGAGCACGCTCCACAATACAAATTGGAAGTTGAGATGTCACTTAGGCGCC